>LNGK01000015.1:472819-495946 GCA_001510575.1 Knoxdaviesia capensis | reverse complement strand
GGTAAAAGATACTTAGCGGCTAGCCGTATCTATATTCTATAGCGGGGTAGTAGCTAAATAGATAAACTAAACTATAAAGTAGGCTATATATAGATATATCCTTAGGTATTATACTTCCTAGTATACTACTATATATAGGTACTCTATAGGTAAAGAAGTAAGATAAGAGGTAATAGGGAGGACCGCCTAAAAAGCTTCTATCCGCCTTCTATTATATTTATTCCTTCTACCTATACTATATAAAAGATACTTAGCTACTAGCCGTATCTATATTCTATAGCGGGGTAGTAGCTAAATAGATAAACTAAACTATAAAGTAAGCTATATATAGATATATCCTTAGGTATTATACTTCCTAGCATACTACTATATATAGGTACTCTATAGGTAAAGAAGTAAGATAGGAGGTAGTAGGGAGGACCGCTTAGAAAGCTTCTATCCGCCTTCTATTATACTTATTCCTTCTACCTATACTATTAGGTAAAAGATACTTAGCGGCTAGCCGTATCTATATTCTATAGCGGGGTAGTAGCTAAATAGATAAACTAAACTATAAAGTAGGCTATATATAGATATATCCTTAGGTATTATACTTCCTAGTATACTACTATATATAGGTACTCTATAGGTAAAGAAGTAAGATAAGAGGTAATAGGGAGGACCGCCTAAAAAGCTTCTATCCGCCTTCTATTATATTTATTCCTTCTACCTATACTATATAAAAGATACTTAGCTACTAGCCGTATCTATATTCTATAGCGGGGTAGTAGCTAAATAGATAGACTATAAAGAATACTATATATAGATATATTCTTAGGTATTATACTCCTAGTAAATACCTTTATATAGGTCCTCTATAAGTAAGAAGTAAGATAGGAGGTAATCGGGAGAGCCACCTAGAAATAATAATCCTTAGAGTTAATTATACTTTCCTATTACTAGGTTATCTTATAGTTTATACTTTCTTACTACTTATTCGGCTAGGGACCGTAGGTATATTAATTATAGGGATAGTTAATAATTAAGATTTACTTTAGCGTATCTATTATATAACTCGTTTATCTATTTTATCTTATATCTTTTAGCTAGAGATTTATAAAAGTATATCTCTCTTAGCTACGTAGACTATCTCCTAATTCTTATCTTAATATTTATCTAAAAGCTCTAAGAAACTCTTAATTTACGCGGACCGTATCTCTATAAAGTAAGTTCTAATATTTCTAAGAGCCTTAATCTAAGTTAACGATTATAAATAAAGTTACTATATAAGAAGAAACCGATATTAACCTATTTACTATAGCCTATCTTAATATAATTATATATACCGATTACTATTATAGCCTTCTATCGGAATATATTAATAGGTATCTCCTTAATAAATATAAAGCTATTAGGCCCCCTTATTAGGTAGCTATTACTTTAGCTCTCTTAAATAATCGGTATATCTATATATATACGAGGGTTAATATTAAGGTATTTTCTCTACCTACTAACTATCCCCCCCCTATTCTAGGCCTAAGCCTACCCTATCTAGGTATTAAGTATTAATTATATTCTTACGTAACCCTCTCGCCTAACTATATACGGAGGTACTATCGTACTAATTATAAGGGAGTAAACTCGGTAGCGCTATCTATAAGAGAACGGATAGGGGTTTAGTATTAGCGTCTATTTCTATATAATAATAGCTACTAATTTAAAGTAGCTATAATAATAATAATACCTCTTATCCTTAATATAGAGCTATATAAAAGTAATATATCGGTTCTTATCGGTCCTAAGTCTACTAAACGTAATACTCTATTATATTTTAGGTAGCTTTAAGACTTATATAATAAGGTATATAAGAATAGCCTATTAACTACGACTATATCTAGAGCTAGCTTTAAAGCCGAGCCTAACTTCTAGCTACGCTAAGTTAAGTAAAACGTTTATCTAAAAGGGTTTTCGGCCGATACTATCGGACGCGCTACTATACTACTAGCCCTTAGAGATATTAAGCTAGGTTATATAAAGAGGGCCTTTAAGGAATATATTAAGACCGTATAGGCTAACGTTTCTAATACTTAGTTAGTAACGGTAACGCTAACCTACGTAAATACGGTATACCCTTCTATAGAGTGGCGTAAACCCTTTAGTTTCTAACTAAAGGAGGGAACTTAGAAGGCTTACGTTAAGGTTACTATAAAGTTAATTATATTTATATTTAAGACGGCCTTAGGTCTACTAAATAAGTAGCTAGACTTACCTTAGAGATATCGATTAATAGATACTTAGGTATAGCTTACGCGGGATATACTTTTACTCTATCGCTAGCTAATATACTATTACCGGCTACTTAATAATAAGCTTAGTAAGCTCTTTATCTCTATATTTAACTATCTTTTACGGTATAACGAAATAGAGAGTATTCTATTAGCCTCTCTTACCGCCTCTAGCCTCCGCCTAAATAAATAGTAACTTATACTAGAGTAAGCTACGCTAGTATAATAATACTCCCGCTATAACCCTTACGTATATACTAACGGGGTTATTATACTAGGCTCTATCTATACTATTAAAAGTTATCTAGTTATATATCTTATATAAGGCTATTATAGAATAGTAAGCCGACCTTAAGGCTAATAAACTATTATTTAGTATCTAGGAGACCGCTAAGTAGAATATTATTAATATTAATAAGCGTATACGTAAAAACACGGATCGTTTCTTACGCTAGGCGTAATTTATATTAGGCCTATATCCCGTAGATAAGTTACTTAGCTAGTTAAGTTATAGTATATAAATAATTACTAATAGTATAGCCTAGCTAGTTTTCTATTTTAAAGGAGGGTAGGTTATATATAGTACTTTTACTTTTACTATTACGTTAATTAGCTCTCTAATATAAGGTATTATTAATTAGGCTATTCGGCTAACTAAAACTCTAGTCTTTAGCCCTTCTTTATAAGAGTTACTACCTAGTAGCTAGCTACTAGCTATCCCCTAGGATTTAATCTATAATAACTATAGTAATACTTCCCTTAGATACTAGTTTAAGTTAGATACGTCTAATACCTAGATAGATACGTAACGAGATATAATTATACGTTAGGTAAATAAAAGTCCCTATAGCGCTAGTTAGATAGACTTAGACCCCCCCTAATATAAGATCGATACTATACGGGCTTTCTAGGCTAATATAAATTAACTATAATAATACTTACTAATCCTCTTTTATATTACTAGTAGCTAACTACCTAGAATACCGGAAATTCTTAAGCTACGATAGAATAATACTTAGTAAGGGGGCCTACGAAATATCTTTATCGATAATAAGTTAGTCTCCTTTATAATAGTATATTATAAGGCTTTATATCTAACGTATAATAGCCGGGTTATCTACCGCTTCCTACCGTAGTATATTAGGTCGCTAGTCGTCTAGTACTTATAGCTAGTATTACTATTTTACTAATACCTATTAGATAGTACTAACGGGCTATAAGAGCGAAGCTCGTTTATATAGGCTATATATCTAAATACCTATAGAAACCCGTATATTAAGTAGAAGCTCTTAGCGAGAGATATCCTACGATAGTACCTATAGAGTTTCTCGCTATTATATACGCGATAAGACCTTTCCGTATAAAGTTAGTACTATATTACTATTTACTTCTATAACTATTATATTACGCGCTAAGTTAAGCTAGAAGTTCGCGCTATCTTAGAGGATCTATCCTACGACGAAGAAAATAACGATAATAGGCTTAATCTAGGGGTAGGAGACGTAATAGCTAACTTATAAGCTAGCTATTTAATACGGGTTAGAGGAATAAGATACGCCCGGGACTATACCTTAACGTCTTTTTCTTCTACTCCTATTTAAGTAAAATTTTATATAGTTAGCTCTACGTAGTATAATCTATTTAGTTTAGAATCGCTAGATATAGTATTTATAGTTATATAGCCTAAAGATATCGTATAGAATAAGCGAAGGATTAGTAATACCGTTCCTAACTTCTAAGCCGATATAAACGTAGCTTAATAGAAACGACTAAAGCGCTTAAGATATATTAATACCGTTTAGGCTCTTCGTAATATAATAATAGATCCCTCTATACGCTTAAGGCCGCGAAAGGAGGTTCTTAGCTTAATTATAAAGAGCTATCCGTTTATTATCTATATATCTAGATTCTCGGCTTATACTAAGTATATTATCGCTATTCTAAGCTACGTATTATATAGTAGGAATACTATTATTATCTATAATTATCTTAATCGTCTAAAACGATACCGTAATTAGCTCCTAGGCTATCGACTAGATATAAGTATCTAGGATATATAGGTATATAACGCGCTAACGTAAGTTATTCTTATACTTACTAGTAACTTCGTATCGAGTTAGTTTACGTACTAGGTCTAAAGATTACGTAGCTAGGGATAGCTAGATCGGATATTTTATAATACTAACGGAGGCGATTATATAACCCCTATATAAGAAATTAGGCGCTTCTTAACCTTAGCCGAGACCTAAGTAATCCTTATCGCGTTAGTATATCTCCTTAAAGATTTACCTCGGCTCGTAGCCCCGATATCTATCTATTTATATCGGTTTAATATATATCGGGTCCCTTATACCTAGCTTACTATAGTATATATAGTAATCTCTTATAATAGGGACTCGCTTTATAAGGAGGCGTTTCGGCTATTATCTAACGTTATAACGGGCCTTAGTAGTTAGCGGGGTTTAATCTTTATTTACTAGGCCGTCCTAGTAACCTAGCTTACTAAAAAAGCGAAGTATCCCGCTATTATAGGTATACGCGGGAGTATTAGCTATACTACTACTCTTAATACGTAGGTTAAGACTAGCGGTATAGCTATTATAACTACGATACTATACCTAGATAGTATCTTAGTTACTAACCTTTCGGTTATCCTATATATCGGTCTAAGGTATTTACTTAGTAAGTATTTATCTTAGACGATATATAGAATAGATAGGATAGCTATAGCTATTCTTTTATATAGCGGGGAAGACCTAGGACCTAGGGTAGGTCTAGCTATATATACTTAGTCGTAGGTATACCGTCGATAGTAGATACGTATAGTAATAGATAGTAGTACTAGGCTAATATACCTAGAGTATCTAGAGGCGATACTATATAATATTTATAATCCTAATATAATTACACGCGTAATTATTAATCGGTCTTATTAAGATTTTATCTCTTTAACCCCTAAAGATAATAAAATACTAATAATATAGTAGTTATCTATATAAGCCGCTACTTATTATTATCGGACTCTTAAAGTATAGGATATAGAGTATTAGGATAAGCTATAGCTACGATTAGACGCTCTATTATCTTATAACGGTTACCCCGCTTATCTTAGTATACTTCGTAATCTATATCGTATTATCCGATACGATAGCGGCTATTACTTAGTAGATCCTAATAATACTATTAATAAATATATTACTAGAAACTAAGTAGATATCTAGAATATCCTTTTTAGTACCTATAGACTATAGAATTTTTCGGCTTATTTTTAATATAGTCTCCTATAAGTATCTTACGTAGTATAGTAAGAAGATACCGAGTATCCTAGTTTTTTTAAGCTAAATCGTCTTATATATAAGATAAGTTAAGAATAGTTTTATTTACTTCTAGCTATTATAAAGACTATACTCTCTTTAAGATATTAGTAAGAGTTATCTAAGGTTCTATAAAGATATTAGCTTTTATATTCCCTTAAATTATTAAAAGATATAGTACTTAGGTTAAGGATTTCTTAAGGTTAGTATAATACTAGTATTAAGATAAGCTTAATATATTAATTCTTTTTTATAGAATAATAGAGCTTTAATATTATAATATATAACTTATTAATTATTTATATACTATTTCTACTCTCTAAAAAGCTATAAATACTAGTAACTAACTAGTATACTATCTAAGCGAAGTAGGTAGTATATTTAGCTATACTAGGTTTCTACTACGGGTTCGCTAGAATAAGCTAGTATATTTAGAGATACTAGCTACTAGTACTACGGGCTAGTAATACTAGGTAAGTAAATAAGATAGTATATTTAGCTATACTAGGTATTTATACGGGCTAGTTTACTCGAACGAGCCCGTATATTCACGTAGACTAGCTATTTCTACTCGCTAGTTTACTAGGATAAGCCCGTATATTTAGCTATATTAGCTATTTCTACTATTTATTTTACTCGAACGAGACCGTATATTAAGCTATACTAGCTATTTCTACTAGCTATTTCGCTCGAATAAGCTAGCACTAGCTATTTCTACTAGCTAGTTTACTCGAATAAGCTAGCACTAGCTATTTCTACTAGCTAGTTCACTCAAATAAGCCCGCATATACAGCCACACTAGCTATTTCCACTAGCTAGTTCACTTAAACGAGCCAGCACTAGCTATTTCTACTAGCTAGTTCACTCGAACGAGCCCGCATATATAGCCAGACTAGCTATTTCACTCGAACGAGCCAGCACTAGCTATTTCTATTAGCTAGTTCACTCGAATAAGCTAGCTTTAGCTATTTCTACTAGCTAGTTCACTCGAATAAGCCCGTATATATAGCTATACTAGCTATTTCTACTAGCTAGTTTACTCGAATAAGCCCGTATATATAGCTACACTAGCTATTTCTACTAGCTAGTTTACTTAAATGAGCCCGTATATATAGCCACACTAGCTATTTCTACTAGCTAGTTCACTCGAACGAGCTAGCACTAGCTATTTCCACTAGCTAGTTCACTCGAACGAGCTAGCACTAGCTATTTCTACTAGCTAGTTTACTCGAATAAGCTAGCACTAGCTATTTCTACTAGCTAGTTCACTCGAATGAGCCCGCATGTGTAGCCACACTAGCTATTTCCACTAGCTAGTTCACTCGAACGAGCTAGCACTAGCTATTTCCACTAGCTAGTTCACTCGAACGAGCCCGCATATATAGCTAGACTAGCTATTTCACTCGAACGAGCTAGCACTAGCTATTTCCACTAGCTAGTTCACTCGAACGAGCTAGCACTAGCTATTTCTACTAGCTATTTCGCTCGAACGAGCTAGCACTAGCTATTTCTACGGGCTAGTTTACTCGAATAAGCTAGCACTAGCTATTTCTACTAGCTAGTTTACTCGAATAAGCTAGTACTAGCTATTTCTACTAGCTAGTTTACTCGAATGAGCCTATATGTGTAGCCACACTAGCTATTTCCACTAGCTAGTTTACTCGAATAAGCCCGTATATATAGCTAGACTAGCTATTTTACTCGAACGAGCTAGTACTAGCTGTTTCTACAAGCTATTTCGCTCGAACGAGCTAGTACTAGCTATTTCTACGGGCTAGTTTACTCGAATAAGCTAGCACTAGCTATTTCTACTAGCTAGTTTACTCGAATAAGCTAGTACTAGCTATTTCTACTAGCTAGTTTACTCGAATAAGCCTATATATATAGCTATACTAGCTATTTCTACTAGTTAGTTCACTCGAATAAGCCCGTATATATAGCTATACTAGCTATTTCTACTAGCTAGTTTACTCGAATAAGCCCGTATATGTAGCTACACTAGCCGTTTCCACTAGCTATTTCGCTCGAACGAGCTAGCACTAGCTATTTCTACTAGCTATTTCGCTCGAACGAGCTAGCACTAGCTATTTCTACTAGCTAGTTCACTCGAATAAGCTAGCACTAGCTATTTCTACTAGCTAGTTTACTCGAATGAGCCCGTATATATAGCTATACTAGCTATTTCTACTAGCTAGTTCACTCGAATAAGCCCGCATATATAGCCACACTAGCTATTTCCACTAGCTAGTTCACTCGAATAAGCCCGCATATACAGCTATACTAGCCGTTTCTACTAGCTATTTCGCTCGAACGAGCTAGCACTAGCTATTTCTACTAGCTAGTTTACTCGGATAAGCCCGCATATATAGCTACACTAGCTATTTCCACTAGCTAGTTTACTCGAATAAGCTAGCACTAGCTATTTCTACTAGCTGGTTCACTCGGATGAGCCCGTATATATAGCTATACTAGCTATTTCTACTAGCTAGTTTACTCGAATAAGCTAGTACTAGCTATTTCTACTAGCTGGTTCACTCGAATGAGCCCGTATGTGTAGCTATACTAGCTATTTCTACTAGCTAGTTTACTCGAACGAGCTAGTACTAGCTATTTCTACTAGCTATTTCGCTCGAACGAGCTAGTACTAGCTATTTCTATTAGCTATTTCGCTTAAACGAGCTAGTACTAGCTATTTCTACTAGCTAGTTTACTCGAATAAGCTAGTACTAGCTATTTCTACTAGCTAGTTTACTCGAATAAGCCCGTATATATAGCTATACTAGCTATTTCTACTAGCTAGTTTACTCGAACGAGCCTATATATATAGCTAGACTAGCTATTTTACTTAAACGAGCTAGCACTAGCTATTTCTACTAGCTAGTTTACTCGAATAAGCTAATACTAGCTATTTCTACTAGCTAGTTTACTCGAATAAGCCCGTATATATAGCTATACTAGCTATTTTACTCGAATAAGCCCGCATATATAGCTATACTAGCTATTTCTACTAGCTAGTTTACTCGAATAAGCCCGTATATATAGCTATACTAGCTATTTCCACTAGCTAGTTCACTCGAATGAGCCCGTATATGTAGCTATACTAGCCGTTTCTACTAGCTATTTCGCTCGAACGAGCTAGTACTAGCTATTTCTACTAGCTGTTTCGCTTGAACGAGCTAGTACTAGCTATTTCTACTAGCTGTTTCTACTAGCTGTTTCGCTCGAACGAGCTAGTATTAGCTGTTTCTACTAGCTAGTTTACTCGAATAAGCCCGTATATGTAGCTATACTAGCTATTTCTATTAGCTATTTTACTCGAACGAGCCCGTATATATAGCTAGACTAGCTATTTCACTTAAACGAGCTAGCACTAGCTATTTCCACTAGCTAGTTCACTTAAATGAGCCCGTATATATAGCTAGACTAGCTATTTCACTCGAACGAGCTAGTACTCGCTATTTCTACTAGCTAGTTTACTCGAATAAGCACGTATATATAGCTATACTAGCTATTTCTACTAGCTAGTTCACTCGAATAAGCCCGTATATATAGCTACACTAGCTATTTCTACTAGCTAGTTCACTCGAATAAGCCCGTATATATAGCTACACTAGCCGTTTCCACTAGCTATTTCGCTCGAACGAGCTAGTACTAGCTATTTCTACTAGCTAGTTTACTCGGATAAGCCCGCATATACAGCTATACTAGCTATTTCTACTAGCTAGTTTACTCGAATGAGCCCGCATATATAGCTACACTAGCTATTTCTACTAGCTAGTTCACTCGAATAAGCCCGTATATATAGCTATACTAGCCGTTTCTACTAGCTATTTCGCTCGAACGAGCTAGCACTAGCTATTTCTACTAGCTATTTCGCTCGAATAAGCTAGTACTAGCTATTTCTACTAGCTAGTTTACTTAAATAAGCCCGTATATATAGCTATACTAGCTATTTCTACTAGCTAGTTTACTCGAATAAGCCCGCATATATAGCTATACTAGCCGTTTCTACTATCTATTTCGCTCGAACGAGCTAGCACTAGCTATTTCTACTAGCTATTTCGCTCGAACGAGCTAGTACTAGCTATTTCTACTAGCTAGTTTACTCGAATAAGCTAGTACTAGCTATTTCTACTAGCTAGTTCACTCGAATAAGCCCGTATATATAGCTATACTAGCTATTTCTACTAGCTATTTCGCTCGAACGAGCCCGTATATTTAGCTATACTAGTATACCTTATAGCTAGAAGGATACTTACTATTTCGAGCGAATTAGTAGGGCCCTAGACGGTTTAGCTATACTAGTATACCCTATAGCTAGAAGGATACTTACTATTTCAAGCGAATCAGTAGGGCCCTAGACGGGGGGCCCTGGCCCGTTCGCTCGAAACAGCTAGTTAAAACAGCTAGGCTAGGTAAATTTTTATATAGGCGGGGGGGCCCTAGACGCTATAGAATGGGTGCTATACTTTTTTATAATATTAAAAAAAGCTAAATTATAATTAATATAATTAATTTATAATAAATTAATATTTTATATTTTTATACTACTTATTAATTAAATTATTAAAACCGATATTTATAGGGTTTAACAAGGGTTTAACTAGGGTTCGGTTAGGGTTCAGCTAAGGGTTTCATTAGGGTTAGTAAAAGCTCAGCTAGGCTAGCTAGGGTCGGTCCATGTTTCCAGTCCGTGACTCCGTCAGTTTATCCTCGGTCAAATGCTCGGACTTCCGAGTTAAACCGCTATTAATGCTTTTTTTTTTTTTTTTCTTATACCTCTCTATACTTTGTCTCAAAGACTGTAGCCCTCTACAACAAACCAGTGCGCATACCTGTCTACCGACCTTCCTATGTACTTGACCAAGTGTATATACTTTTTTGGTTTCTATCTCATCTTATATTCCCGCCCGATTGATCCATAGCCTGCAAGCCAATCTTGTTGAGGTGAAATTTTTTTTTGCAACCAACCACATGTGAATATCCAAATTCCCATCTAAAATGCTCAAGTCAGAAAGCTCACGCGAGCTGTCTGCTCCAGTACCGGAGCGGACCCCGCCGCAGCAAATTTCTGCTCCGGCTACAGAAGCTTCATCCGCTCAGCAGCAGCAGCAACAGTTTCTCGATGATGACGATGATGACTTGAACGATACCGACCCGTCGTCTCGCCCACGCAAACGCCAGCGCTTGCGCCTAAGCTGTCTTGAGTGTCGTCGGCGGAAGCTGTCCTGCGACCGCGGGCTACCGTGCCAGCGTTGTGTCAAGAGCAATACGCCCGATCGTTGCCAATATGAAGTGCAGGACGGGTCTGTTGTTGATGCCGCCGATGTTCCGTCTCTCGCCCGCCGCGTCCGGCTAGACGGCGGCGGGCTTGATGCCGCGGAAGTCCTCCTGGCCGGAAGCGCCGGGCTTGCAAGCCGGGAGAATGATCGCATACGCCGGCTTGAACATGAAATTGCTGCATTGAAGACCATGCTCACTCGCCATGGCTCGACGTCTGCCGCTGCTGCCGCTGTGGCCTCAGGATCCCTTGATGGTAGCACCATGGCCGGTGCTAGCACGCCCAGCAGCACCGCGCACAAACCGGAGCTTCCCGAAACACCGTCGCCGCCTCTCATCCCCCTTTTGCCGTTACCAGCCAAGGACAGTGACAAGCAGTTGGAAAAACTTTACCAAAGTAACAATAATGTGCCGACCGCCGACATGGACAAAGAGCTACGGTTTTTCCGTGGCAAGGAGTTCCGAACCCGCTATTTCGGCCCGCACAATGCTACCATGGCATTTGCTGAAGTAAGCTCATGCCCGGCCTGAGGAGAGGGCGTCCGTGACGCGCTGATGTTATTGTGGACGATACTGACTTCTCTTTAGCTGACAGGTCTCTGCCCGTTCATGAAAGAGACTGCCGATGAGTGGCTGAAGCCGGCCCGTCTGCACGAGCGCAAAGATCGGGAAAAGCGCCAGGACTATCTCGATCATGCCTTCTTACAGCCCAATCCGACCCTAGAGGGCCTCCTTCCTTCCCGTGAAATTACTGACACATTAGTGTCGCTCTATCTTGACCAGTTTGAGCAGATACATCGCATCGTTCACATTCCCACTTTTTGCCGGGAATACTCCACATTCTGGGACCCATCGAAGCCGCGTTATGCAGCTTTGACCGCGCTTGTGCTTTCCATGCTCTCGGTAGCTGCCTGCCTGCATCCAAGTCCCGATGTTGGCAGCAGCCGGCTTCTTGGGACCGACCCCTCCGGCCGCCGGCTCTCCCCCGCATACTGGATTGAAGCGTGTGAAGCATGGCATTCCCATCAAAGCTACAAGCATCGGCGGTTGATCCATTACCAGATTGCGTGCCTTTTGTATCTGGGCAAGCGTGTGAATACGATCAAGAAGAAGCGGTTCTGGACGGGATCGGGATCACTTATTCACGAAGGTGTTTCTGTCGGACTCCATCGAGACCCCTCCAGAATGGCGGGCAAGATTTCCGTATATAACCAGGAGATGCGTCGGCGGATATGGTCGACCATGCAGGAATTTGATATGCAGGCGTCCTTTGACCACGGTCTTCCAACCCTACTGAGCCAATTACGCCACGATGCCGCGCCACCATCGAACCTTGATGACGATCAATTCGACGAGGACACCACAAGCCTTCCACCTTCCCGGCCTATGCGTGAGCATACCTACTCGTCGTACCAACACCTCAGCCGGCATAGCTTGCCGCTTCGGCTAGAACTCAGTCGAATTCTAGCCGGGCCTCCCGGTGAGACGGAGTATGACCTTGTAGTCCGTTACACCAACGATCTCATGCAGGAGATTGACTCACTTCCGTCCTGGGAAGCCGGAATTGGATACCCTGACGACATCATCAACAACAACACGAACAGTATCAAGGATACCTCGCCGAAAAAGCCTCTGCTGGCGTATACGCTCCTTCACATCCAACTCCGACAGTATATTCTGCCGTTGCACCAACCGTACCTCAAGCAGCGCAAGACAAACTCCAAGTTTCAGTATTCGGAAATTGTCTACTACAATGCGGCGCGCGACATGGTGCTGCTGCACGAAAAGCTGTACCAGCAGGGCATCCGGACGCTCAACTTCCTGCGCGAGGACGCTCTGACGACGGCGATCAACCTGTGCAGCGTGACGATGATACAGCCGCGGGGCTCAACGAACATGATCATGATCAACTCGCAGCACACGGTCAAGCTGATCCAAAAGTGCATCGAGATGAAAGAGGACCGGCTGCTGCGGTGCGGTAATAACGAGCCATGGGGGTTCAGCATCATGTGCAGTGCGTTAGGCCTGTTGCAGGCCCATCTAGGCCTCAAGACGCCCGACGAGGCGAAGGCGGCGTCGGCGGAGAGGTTTGGGAACTTTCAGTATAAGATGCTTGCCAACCAGGACTCTCCCCGAGGCTCTGCTGCTACCTCGGCAGCTACTCCTCTGCAGACACTGCCTGTGAAGACGGTTCCTGGAGCGAAGGTCAGTTCTCCCACTACCTATAATATTTTAGTTATTAATATGGTCGACTATCCTAACCAACACTCCATTCAGACACAAATCGCACCGCCTTTGCCATTCAATACCATGTCAAGTAGCCCATTTGCAGAACCGGCGTGGGCGCCAGTGGATCCCCAGGTATGATTTTCTCTATGGCGTAGACCGACGACATCTACAGCAGTGTTCCTTTTTTGTGGGGTAATTTACTGACTTGTTCCTAAATGCGCATTCGTATAGGGCCCGATGTTTAACACGGATTTCAGCATTGAGTTTCTCGGTCTGAACTTTAATGAAATCTGGGGTGAATCGTGGACGGCAGCGTTGAACGGAGCCGCTGCAGGTTCTTTGCCACCGGATAACTAAACCAGCTATATTTTTAAAACATCTACACATACATATGTAACCTTCTAATATGAAACATCTAATCTATTTACAGTACAGCGCAAGACTTTACGATGGGCGCTTCTTCCGCTTTAAGGTAGGGTGTGACTCCATCAACTACTGGCAAACAATCCAATGATCGAGTGCATACGAGTTCAAATCGCGACGAGCTCAATTCGTTATATCACATCAAGAAAGCAATGATGGTTTCAGCAGCACTGCAACAAGTACTTAAGTGTATTCTTCAATTCCTCCTTAACTACCTATGAATGAACCTAGACTCACACCGTATTTGATACACTAAATGAAACTATCCCTCAGAGGGATCAAAAACCAGTCGGGTTACCACTGTCAGATTTGGCACCGCCTCTACTCCCCATAAGAGGCATGGATGAACACCAGCTTTTTGGGGGGGCTGATAGCCTGTTCCTGTCATTGCATTACTGGTGAAAGGGTAAAGAGGCACCATCGCTTATCAATACAACCCAACAAGTATGTCACCGCGCACGCGCGCGGTCAAGTGAACCTCGGCCTCAAGGTCGAGCTTGATGCCGACCATTAGCGCGGCGTCCTTGAGCTTGCCATTGGCGTCGATGGGTCCCTTCAGCAGGTTGCCAACCAGGCCGTTGGCCTGGCCCGAGAGACCTGGCATCGGCAGGTTTTGTAGGGTGACGCGCGCGGCCTGGTTGGCGGGGGCCGGCTGGTAGGCCGCAGCATAACTGGGGTTGGCCTCGGCGGTGAGAGCACCGGTCTTCTGGCTGAAGATTATAGAAGTGTTAGTATGAGTTAGTTACACTAGCTCCGTTGAGTTTCAGGTAACCGTGACAGAAGAAATAGTAACTTACGGAGACGACATTGTGAATGACTTTGGGGTGTTTGAGAGAAGATAGGGTGTTCCGGGGTTGGATGTCTCTTTGAGCACGGCGAGAGAAGAGGCAAGGAGCTGTTGCTTTTGCAGGAGAATGGAATCTTTGTCGACTGGGGAAGAGCTGTCGGAAGAGGCTTCGGTGAGAGCGCCAAAGACGATGTTGTGGAAATCGGCAGCTGAGGCGCGAGCAAGCGAGGCAGAGAGCTCGGACAGGGTGCTACGGTGGCGGAAAGCTCGGGGATCAGCTGGTAGGCCAGAAGTAGCGGCAGTAGTAGATTTGGCGCCGGATATAGAAGCAGATCTGGGAGGGGCGGGGTCTGAAGCAACGGAATAAGACGCCGAAGGCGAGGAGGATGAGGAGAAGGAAGGGTCGGTGAGGGAACGGGAGCGGGTGGCGGGTGGAGAGAAGGACGGACCGGTGGAAACCTTGATGGGCAAGGGGAGCCGGAAGGTTGAAGCTCGCTTGATGCGTGGAGAAGGGGTTTGGGAATTGGTAGGGGAATTTCCCGGTGAAGGAGTTTTGGACGGCGTTGTGTCGGCGGGTTTGTCCGGGACAAAATAAAAGGTATGAAATGAGCGGGGGGGGGGAAACGATTTACAAGAAAACGGTAGTTATTAAGTTAAGACAGGCAAGAAGACACCGGGTCTAGTTGGGATGATGAAGAAGAAGAAGAATTTGGAAGTGACCAGCACAATAACTTGTTGGTTGGTTGGAAGAGGCAAGATGAGGCTGCGATGTGTTGCTGCTGGATGAGAACGAAAGAAAAAGCCACAAAGATGGGAGACTATGGCTAGTTATTATATGTGCCGAAACTTCAACTAGCAGTTTGTTTCTGCTGCGGTATGCCCGCCCGCGTACGGACCGGACCGGACAGCTTACGGAGGAGTCCTCGTAGGAGATCGGGAGGCTATAGTATTGTCTTACTATGCCACGAAACGCATCGTATGTTTTTATCACCGCCATGAAGCCACTGATCAACATTGGAGATTGTATTCGGTTTGAGCTATACCATACCATACCTAGGTTTGTGCGGTGTACCTACAGGTAGTTGGTTGCCCGGCGTTCCCTGCAGCCCAGGATGTGTGTGGGCTGACTGGGATATGGCAAGTTAATGGTTTCATCACCAGCGAACTGGCAATTACGGCAGTCCATGAGCATAATGAGCTGGACAGTGGACACTCACGAGAGGAGGTTTGCAACTGTGTATGTTGTATGTGTGTATTAGTATGAATCTGTGGCTCGTCTCCTTGTTTTGATTCTACTACTCTCATGGCGGTGGCTGGCAGTAAATGCATACCGACAAGTAAAACGCATGAACTTAACTCTAGGATATGGTTACATATCTATTCGGACACACATTTCACCTTCTCCTTCGAGGCCAGACCATTTGATCTCCATGGACTATCTTGTCCCCTTCGGAATATACCCGAGTCCTCGTCCATTATATATATACTGCAAGCTATTGTCGCTGAACCAGTCGTTCGGAGGATCTTAGAGAGCATCTTAGGACATTAAAAGTATCATGTGGGTGCTTACCTACTTAAGTTCCTGTATGTGTAAAGCTTTATATACCGAATTGATTGTGTATGTGTCGAATCGGAGATTTACCCCGTTGTGTGTGTGCCTGCATGTGAGTCCTATGCACTATAGAGTATGTACATGCATATGTCGTAAGAGATCCGGAGTACAGTTCATAGTCTACAGTACATGTTCATACTGTAGATTCATGTACCCTTGCTCCAAGCATGAAATGGCCAGATCAGAACATTAATTGCTATGACCAACCAGAAATGGCACGATTCGATGTTTCAAAATGCCACCTCAGGCACCTTGCAAGCCCCCATATCAAGCCCGACAGCACGGACACCAAACACCTCAGATCCTTGATATCGCATATGGCCCTGGCCCCCATTTTGTCCGTCCACATAATCGCCCAAGGTCGTCCCCCGAAACGATGTAAGGTATCAACAAACAAACTAGTATTAAACAGCCCTGCAACGTTTTACTCAAGTGTCTTGTTGTTCTGCCCTGCTTCGCGTATAATTACCGGCCCGATGGCCTGATTCCCACATCTTGATGGTGTGACTGGTGGATCTGATTTGGTGAAATAGAACCATATATCGTGCCTCTCCCTCCCCCTGATCGGATCGCTTACACTGCAGCCTTCCAGCGTGCTCCGGACTACTCAACGACCTACATAGTATACTCCAGTGCATACACCTTTTTCTTCTACTCTTTGCGCATCCGCATCGGTTTGCTATGTTTCAAGTAGAGGGGGGTTTTTTTTTTCAGGCCTGCGGGTTGCATCGACCAAGTTCAGCTCGGGCTAAGCTGGGACGATGTGAGTGAAATATCGAGGAGTTTGTGGGAATAGACAAGTCCCCCTCCCAGAGCTTGTTCGGTATGAACTATGAACTCATCCGCTATGTTTTTCTTTTCCGTTCCGTGTTCTGCTATGCATATGCAACCCCAAAACTCTAACCCTGTGCTGCTTCTATAGCTCAAACTGGCTCTGTGGCTGATACTAAAGTTTGCAACCAAAAACCCCCCCTCGCTGCTAATATTAAGTCATGGTGATCGGCACGTTGGTTGGCCTAGCCGCCATTTTCGGTGCTTCCGAGGGGATCCGGCATGCGCAGGCAAAGGGTCGGCGGGAGGAGCACCGGTCCCGGAAGAATAACCTCGTTGTTCACTGCCCGAAGTCGTCCCAGTATAGTCCGCAGCTCGAGGGCCGGCAAGTGGTCCTTTCGGGAAACAGAGTATGCCCTTTTGGTTTTTTCTTTCTCTCCTCCTTCTTCCTCGTCACTCACTTTAGCTCTAGGGGGTGGCCGAGATGATTCCTTGGACGAAGCTCTTACTGATGCCAAAATGGAACCCGCATAGCTGTTCCTCGACACCGGCACTGACGAAAACTCCGCCTTCGGTCACCCGTTTACCGGCTACTACCTGCCCTATCCCGAGCGCGGGCATGCCGGCCTGGTATCGACAATCACCGATGAAGCGCCGATAATGAACTGGATCTTTATCGACCCCAGCTCGCACGAGGTCAAGTTCGGCGTGCGCGCCGCTGCTGAGGAAAACCTCACTGGGCCGTTCGACTGCACACGCCAGGAGCGACGGCTCATGTTCGCCGGCTGGGAGGGCTTCCTAGCTGTGCGCGAGCCGAGTGGATTCTGGGGCTTGTATTTTGACCTCGATGGCGACCGCTTGCAGGGCAAGATTGCGGCCGCTGGGCTGGACGGCCCCGCGCTTCCGGTGATTGAGGTCGAGCTGTATCGGCGCGAGCTGCGGAAACCCAAGCCCCCGACTGCTGAGGAGATCGCGGCGGCAGAGAAACTGGCGCAAGAAAGCGCAGCACAACAGCAGCAGCAACAACAACAACAGCAATGGCAGCAGCAGGAGCAGGAGCAACAGCAAAAGCAGCAGTTAGAGGCGGACCGCCAAAAACAACAGCAGAACCAAGACTCAATACCAGATTCACTATCACAGCCAACATCCCGCGGGTCGGAGGACCGGCGCATGCGACAAAACGAGATAAGAGCGCAGCGCGAGCGACGCCAGCAGAAACTGCGGGACCAGCTCGACCAGCAGCGTCGCGATCAGCGCGCTGAAGATGAACAGCGGCGCGCCCGCCTGGAGTCGTCGCGCAGCCGCAACGGCCAGGGCCAGGCGATGACGCCTGTTCCGGTGTCGCGCACGCCCCCAGTGCGACAGCGCGCCAGCTCCCAAAATTCTGCTGGTGGTGTGGCCATCGGGTCACAGGCTCCGCGCGCTCGCCGGACACCACAGCCGATCGAGACGAACCTGGTGGGATTCGTGGTGAAGACGCCGCCTCCAGACCAAGCCGTTGCGAACAACCCGCGCACTCCGACTCCCAAATCCGGCGGGTTGCCGCGGTACCCGCGGCCCGACCCGCGGCTGGGCGACGCCATTCCCCCGCTTCCGCGGCCGGGAGACACTACATCCACCCGAAGCAGTGGCGGTGGTGCACCCAGACTACGGCGAGGGTCAAGGAGAGGCGGTGCGGGGGATGACCCGTATACGTTCAAAAGTCCGAGAGACACGCCATCCTCACCACGGAGGCTGCCTTCGCCAGAGTCGTCGGACTATGAGGATGTCTCCCTCCCGCCCACTCCGTATGTCCGGTAACTTCTGCCGGTATTGTACTATTTATGATCAATGTCACATGTACTATTCCATCAAGAAAATTCATGGGCTTATATCCAGTTACTTGCGTTAAGAAAAGAAACAGAATGAAACAGATTAGACATACATGCAGTGACAAGAAATGGCCGTTGATTCCTAGATAAAGTGTCGTGCAGATGCTCCGTTCTGAAACAAAACGGACGATTCATCGTCGGTCACCGAGTCCGCAACACTGGACGTCGAGGGCGTGTACGTCTCCCGCAACCGGGCCACGATAATACGCTGTCCCCAGGACCGTGCCGTCCATGCCGTCGTCGACGAAACCTGCGACAGGGCGGATTGCGGCAGGAAAGTACCACTAGTGCTACCTTCGAGAGCGCGCACATTCGCCGTGGAAAGCTGCTGTCCGCCCAGTGCAAGTTGCGCGCTGGCGGGAGTGTCTGGGATTTCTTGCGCTGGTCGACGAGAAGATCTTTGGCGCGCATAAGTGCCGAGGGCAGATGGGTCGAACCGCTGGGAACGATGCCGTTAAGACTTTCCCGGAAGTTGTCCTGGTTGTCGCCGATGAGGAAGGAGGTGAGTGTCGGTCTCGTTTTTGAAGGTGACAATGCCCCAGTGGACGTGGATGTCGGAGGATGAGAGGCGGGTGGGGAGGTTTTTGAACCCCTCTCTGACTTTGTGCATTCGCGTCAGGCTCACGGCCGCCTTGCCGGTCCAATTGGTACCCAGTTCGGTTGCCATGCTGAAGCTGTGGTCGATGCAAGAAACAACTGACTCATCAGGGTTGCCGTGGCTTACACGCGGGCTCCATGACGACCAGGCATCAACTTCCCAGCGGCCGTCAGCCGCTCTTTGTCGGATGATTCCATCGAGACTGCGGGAGATTAACTGGCCGGGACAGTTCTCGGTCAGCCCTTAACGGCTCTCTACGGGCTTCCAGGGGTAAAAACGCCGCTCGGCACACTCGTTGTCAAAGTTGGAATACTTGGAATTGTTGCCCTTGCGCTGAGGGTAATCGGAGGTAGTTGGAAAACGACGCGGAAGTTCAGCGACATTGGATCGAAGATGAGAAACCTCGTAGCGGCGTCATTCTGCATAAGCAAAGTCCCGAAGTCGCCGGGGGCTGGGCCCTCCATTAATGCGGGAACGTCTCGGAGGACAGCCTCCATGAATAAATATGCCCAGGAGCCATATAGAAAGGGTAATAATGCAGTGGCGTGGGCTAGCATCTCCGCCAAGAGCAGGCTGGTTGTTCTCATCGAGGCTCATGTTAGGATCCGGGTTCGGGGTGGCGAGGCGGATGCAGCAGAACCGTCAATTTCCTCATACACAGGGACCTCAGCCACCTGCAAGTTATCGCAATCATCTGCTCCACGCTATGCCCTGGCGATTAGCTGAAGTACTTGCCAGGGAGCCAAAAAGCAGCACTACGCGATCCTGACAAGTCTTGTGTGTTTCGTTTCTGCACCCCGATGTCTATAATTTCGGCGAGGGGGGGCTGATAAGGAGGCTGTGCTTCTTCTATGTGTTCAATGTTACACGGAACACCCAAAAACCAACCCCGAAGAGGCATTCACACGTGGACTACATTTTCAGGAGCGGATCTGTATGTGTATATCTGAGTGAGTTCGATTGAATGTTAATCACCGGTTGTTGCTGTGCAGTGAAGGCGGAGATTAAAATGCATGATGCATGTATTGCCCTTACTACGGCGACATCCCTACGATTAGGGTTAGACATCGCCTCGTCACCAAGTGGAGAGCATGAGAAGTGTCCGACATAGAGATTTCTCTTTCGCAGGCAGCAGTATTCTCCTTTCCTGATTCAAGTTATAGATTTTTGTCCATTAAACTAGTCCTAGAGACATTTCAGAGAAAATCGTTCTTGCATCTTCCCGTTTCAACATCTCTCTTCCATACTCTCCTATGCTCCATAGCTCCTCGACATTCTCAACCTCAATTGTCACTAAAGGAATGTGTAAGTGAATGCCCTGTGTTCTCCGTCAGCTAACACAATAAATACTAACCGCTTATATAGCTCTAAAATCATGGATCCTCGGGAAGAGGGCTAGTCTCTCCGGCGTTATCACTGGAGACGACACATCCGGAAAAACTTCACTCCTGTACTACTTGCTACTCGGAAAACCAGTTGTCACTATCCCAACAATCGGATACAATGCCGAAACCATCACAACAAGCCCGAGCGGCCGAAAGCTTTCAAAAGACATTCTGCTCTGGGACATTGGGGGGTGCGACCAGGCACGCATACTGCCGCTCATCAGAATACACATCGCCAACTCGCGTTTTGTCCTGTTCCTGCACGATAGCTCGGTTGCGAGCGGGCCGGTTTACGATTCGTCGCTGCAGAACTTCCGCAGGATCTTGGGTGTAGTTGCAGCTTCCGACTGTGTGCAGTGCACGCACGTGTTTGTCGCTTTTACCAAGCAGGATCTGTACAGCAGTCCAGAGGAGCGCAAGATCGCTCTTGGAGCACTCAGAGTGGCTTTCCAGAATGTCATACAGGATTCGCCGGCGGTAATTCCTGTCGAAATCCTGGATCTTCCGTGGTTAAGTAGCAAGGCAGGAACAGGTGTGGATCTGCTGCTCGATCGGATTCTAGCGGCGATCGGTGAGACGAGACGACCAAAATCGGAAGCCGAGCCCGGCGTAGGTCACGCCCATCCAGATCTTACCGCCCAGGCAGCCGCGGTTGCTGCGACACTGTCCATGTCAGATAGCGGTCTGTTCTGGAAGCAGTTTACGGATGGATCCATCGATATCTGGGATCATCCCACGCACCTGCGCGCTGGGTACTTCACCCTTGTCAACCACTTACAACCGGCCTTGGACATTTTCCAGTGCGCAGATGAATTCTTGCGCCAGTTGGAGCATCTGCGGGCTATTAACCCAGTTCGGTTCCGGAATACATCTCATCGGTAGGTGCATACACTCGTGATATAAGTCCAATGTTCGGACACTACTGACAGCCATCTCAGCACCATGACGGTTTTCTGGATTCTCCAACTGTACGAAGCGGCTGTAAGCTACGCCAACGATACCGGTCTAGGAGCATTTCCTGACAGGCCGCAGTTTGGCGATATTCTCCAGCACTGCCCATGGCTGATGAATTCAAGTCTGTGGCGGGAGTACTACTCGAAGGAGATGCTGTTCAGTCCGGATGCTAGGGAGGGTTGGTGTCTGCCTGACCTAAAGAGATTGCCGTCAAGCCAGCTCTCGGCACGACTACCGCAGTCGGCCCCGGCAACCGGTGGCGGTGGGGACTCTGACGAGCTTGCCGTGTTTGCATTTGACACTGTGATGAAAGTGCTGCTCACAGGGACGAGGCGGGGAACTATCGTGCGGGACGCGCTGGCCGAACTGGAACGGGCGAAGATCCAGGCGCGCGCGTCGGGGAGAACGGTGGAGCCGTTTTCCACCACGCAGGCATACTTTTGGATTCAGTACGTGCACGCCCGTGTTGCGTCGGCTGAACTCTCGAGCAAATTGAGGTCGGCCGGCAACACCCTTGCCGAGCTTGAATTTGCACGGTTCAAGGATTTGTCTGGGCTCTCCCAGGAGGAGTGGCAGGGCTACTACACTCTCGATTTGTGGAAAAGCATGAGGGCACGCATGGAGTTTGTCCCTCCGGATCTGAAACCTCTGCCTAGCGTAGTACCAGCAGCAGCGTCTAGGGAGGGAAAGTCAAGTTCCCAGTCAGAGCCTGGTCTTGCAGCCACCGATACCCCTTCCTTACACCACTCTCGGGGGGCATCGGCCCGGGGGAGTGTTGGATCTGAAAGTCCGCAAATCTCCATGATTCGGGTGCTCTTCTCGAAGCTTGCTGGTGGTGAGCTCAGTGATCTGGGCCAAGCCAAGTTCGGCAGTCCCCGGAAGAGTCTGGCCTTGAGGGCAATCTCAGCTGCTCAGGACCTGGAAAATCATGGACTTTTGGGGCTCACGCAACGGATATTCTGGACACAGCAAGTTCTGGAGGCAGTTGTGCACGATGGCCTTTCAGAAATAGAACAGGATTTGGGGCTGGTGCCTTCGGTGGACTTCTATGACTTCTTGGCCAAGAATGCACATCTCTCTGATGAGAACCTCCCTTTCACGTACTACTCTCCGGCGAGATGGGCGAGTGATGAGGCCATGGCGACTATTATCCCACCTGATAGACAACAACTTCGGGGGTTCATAGAGAGATAGTCACACGAAATGTCAACATATCACGGTGCGCGGTGATGGGTGACCTAGGGGTGGACGGTTACAAGATGACCAGTTTTATTTTTTTGCATGGAAATCCGGGGGAGATAGATAGGCAAATTGGCGTTTACTGAAACCAGCAATATAACAGACATTACGAAACAAATTTACGACGTGTCAACATCATCATAATCATGCGCTCAAACAACCCGGCGTGTCTTTCCAGTCTCAACCTCGTATACCCAGCCGCTGAGGGTGATGGTATCGGGGACCAGCTTGGACTGGGAAATGAAGGCGATATCCTTCTTGACAGCTTCCTCTAGATCAGGGAATGGGAGGAAGTCAATTTGGCGGGCTTCGAGCTCGGCAGAAGCGTCAGCACTGTTGATTCCAACAACCAAGAGGTCAGTACATCTGGTTCAGCGAAGCGTATATAGCTACCCCCCCC
>LNGK01000015.1:332145-472769 GCA_001510575.1 Knoxdaviesia capensis | reverse complement strand
GTCCCCCCCTCTTCCGGTTCCCTGAGATATGGATATGAAAGGGACTACACTACTAACCCCAGGTTCTGCTGCACCAGCCTGCGGGCAACATCGTTGGTGAAGGTAAGCATGCCGCAGCCAGTGTGCTTGATAACGGCTATCTCGGTGGTCCCGAGAAGCTGCTGCGAAATAACGATGCTGCGCAGCGCGTCGATGGCCGAGGCGCCGGCATTCCGCACCACGTGGGCGTCACCCAGGTCGATACCGAACGCGTCGGCGGGATTGATGCGCGCGTCCATGCAGGTCAGGATGAGATACTTCTTCGAGGGCGGGAGGGCGAGGTGGCCCTTGGTGAAGGATGCCGAGTAGGTCTCCGAAGTCGCCTCGATATTTCGCTGGACGGCAGACATGGTGAGCGGTTCTGTGTATGGGCGGATTATAGATGAGTGTGGCGTATTCCGAACGTGGGGAAAGTCTGGGTATCGCCAACCACAGCTTCCACAAGTCAAGAGGGGGCGAGCATGGAAATATATGTATTCCCATGCCAGCGAATAAATGCAATACATCGGTGGAAACTCACACATGCATCATCTCACAGTTCGCAAAAAGGTTACTACGACATTTTAAGCTCCATGGCGTGATGAGACCTAGTGGAAGTTCACGTGCAGATCATGGTGTTGGCAAAATTTGGGGGGCTTCAAACTTGAGCTCGCGATGATACTTGAACTCAGTTGACAGGTGTGAACTTTGGTTCCCCATCCCACAAAAGTGAGTGTGGAACTCCATTGAGCTTAGTTAAGACTGCGTCAGGGAGCTAGCCGGTGACGCAAGAACTCGGGGTGGTCCAACCCCTCGCTGATAGTCTAATACAAGAATCTGACATGTGTAATGCATAAAAGAAAAATTACTAACGCACCCAGTATCATTTGACTTGCGAAGCACTGACTATTTTGATTCACACAGCAAGCCAAAAGATTATGTGGGATGGACCACATCGGAAATGTCTTGATCGTTTATGTGTATCGAGGGGGCAGGCTCTCGGCCGCTTCCCTTTGGCGCCGCTTGATGAGTCGATCAATGCGTTTGAAAGCACCAATTCCTTCCATAAAGTTGCACCCAGTCCAGAGCATCCAGAGCTTCGAGAAGCGCGGCACGCCGTACGGGGCCATTCTGGAGCGATCAAAGTACCAGGCCTCGACGGCGTGGATGATCAGAACGGGGATGCTGATTGCGCGCACCAGGAAGCAGAACGTCGTCGCGCCGCCAAACGGGAACACCACGTCGAGAACGCTCCAGACAAGTGTCCCGGGGACGATCCACGGCAGGGCGAGAAAACTAGCAAAGTAGAACGCAATGGCTCCGAAGACAATTGTTTCACCGCCCCGCGGGGGCAGGAACTCGGTGACGGTGATGCGGGGCGGGTTAAGCGCGGTGTAGGCAGCGTTAGCCAGGGCGACGATGCGGTCGTCAAGGCCTGCAAAATCTCCTTGTCCTCCGCGAGATTCGAGCGGGGGATCTAGAGGGATCACATGAACTACCCCTCCAGCGCGGAGGCGCAGGTGCGAGGCGTCTACATCGACAAACTCATTGGCCAGTGCAGTAGTGGCTGGGAGCTTTTTGGTGTGTTGGAGGATGTCCGACAACTCACGGCGCCGATCACCGCGGGTTAAACTTGAGAGGACGGGGCCGGGTCTGTGTGCAGTGGTGCTCATTTTAACGGTGTTCAACGGTGTTCGATTTGGATGCGGTTCGGTCCGCGGCTGCGGGAGCTGAAAGCGGTGTGGAGCCTGATTGTCTTCAGGGCCGGCGCGGTGAGCGTGATTGTGGCAGACCGGTGAGTGTTCCCGTGCGAGCACGACGAGGTGAAGGCTGCATGGGTGGAGATGGTGTTTGAGTATGGGTTGCCCGCAAACTGGTCGAAGAAAAAATTGGAGGAAAAAAAACTAGAAAACTCTGCGGTATGTGAAGGTGGTTTCCAAGGAGTTCTATGGTGTGATTGCGGTGAAATGAAGCTGTCAAGGACGAAGGGGGAAACGATGCAATTTCAACTCAAAGCGGAGCAACATGGTATGATTAGCTTAGGGTTCGGGTTAGGCCGTTGAGATTCACTAACGAACACTTGAACATACGTTAGGGCGGGAAGTATGTCTATAGAGGGAAGAAACATGTCTATATTTCGATATTCCATGAAAATAGAGCGAATAAGTAACTCCAACGTGTAAATCAACGCTGAGTCTGTCTGGTCAGATCTCCAAGTTTTCCTGACTAGGCGGTGAGGACAGCGTCCCCAAGACGTGCTCTAACCACCACATGTGAATACGCGGATCGTTGGTCAACTCAGGATGGAAGCTGGTGCCG
The DNA here is from genome assembly GCA_001510575.1 of Knoxdaviesia capensis. Taxonomy (NCBI): domain Eukaryota; kingdom Fungi; phylum Ascomycota; class Sordariomycetes; order Microascales; family Gondwanamycetaceae; genus Knoxdaviesia; species Knoxdaviesia capensis. The sequence continues at coordinate 470,432 of LNGK01000015.1, read as the reverse complement.
AATATGTTCCCTTGACGCACAGCGACGATGTCACCAACAGACGACCCTGAGGGAACCACGGCGTCCGAGCCAGCCGCCACGGCACGCTCGGCGCGTCCGGGGAGAACGGCAAGAACTTCAACATCCGGACAAAGAACCTCCTCGACAATGGGGGCGCGGATGAACACGGCGGAAAAGGGCCCGGCCTTGTCGCCCTGCAGGAAGGGCAGATCGATATCGGCGATGAAGCTCTCTGTTTGCCTGCCAAAGTGATTCCGGCGAACGCGGACGGCGAGGCCGTGAATCAGTTCTTGGCCGCCCTTCTTAGTGGCATTAGCCTCGTCGGAGAGCAGAATCAAGCCTGCACATGTTCCCCAGACAGGCCTTTGTAGAACTCTGTTATGAAGGGAGAGGTTAGAACTTGTGTCCAAAGACTGCCCCAAAAAAAAGAAGAAAAAAAAAAGGCGATATTTTTTTCGTCAACTGGGAGGATAAAAATCAGTGACTCAACTGGACAAAACTTCGCAAGGGCTGGAGAAGGTTGGACTGAACGGCGACCAGCGCGATAGTGGTGCTCTCTCCACCAGGGATTATAAGGCCTGCACAGCGCTCAAGCTGAGTAGGGGTTCGAACTTCGATAAATTCAAATGTCTGAGCAGAGAGCCGCCTTGAGGCTTGCCGTAGCAGGGCGATGTGTTCATGAAAGCCGCCTTGGAGCGCAAGCACTCCGACAGTCAACGGCGTCGACATTGTCAAATCGATCCCAGGTGGGCTGGTGGTGGGATTGGCTGATTCAAGAACGACAAGCTGGGCTCCAGACTCGGATAAACAGCTGGCTTGGTTGAAATAAACTCTGGAGTTGAGCAGTGGGGATCGACATGCATGTATGCAGGTTTCGTGACGACTGGACTGGAAGATTGGTGAGTCAAAGCATAACGAGCCCAAGTATCGAGAGTTGTACTGGTGGGGAGCAATCTTTCTAGTTCTCTCGCTATCTTTGCTGCCAAGAGAAGCAGAATATGGCACGAAGCACGCGGAATGAAAATAAAATAGAAATTCTGCCCACCATTAAAGCTTACAGTGCAGCATGTCGGGTACCTATAGGCTATCGCTAACTCTTCCCCTGATCTCTTCTCGTTCGTTGATTCCTGAGGGAATACAGCACTGGCCAGCCCCTAATTCTCTCATTTCCGCGCACCCCCGGCACTGGAATCATTCGCGGATTTCCTCGGCCTAAGCCCCCGATAGCCGTTCTGGAAGTGGAGGCGGCGACTTTGACAGAACCGCCTCTGAAAGTGGAAGGACGCCGAGAACATATAGTGCACCATATACATAGCTGGAGGAAGAAATCTTACACGACCTCTTCTTCGTCCGCCGACACCGGACAAGCACGCTTTGTGCTAGTAAGACGTGACCATGGGCAGCCCAAGAGGATGGACGGCCGGACTTACAACCAAACAACAGCGCCCTTGGTGTTGTCAACTGCCAATTCAAGTTTCCAGTATGGGTATCTCCGACATAACGGCACCAGGTTGACTCACTTGCAAAACCCGGTTGGACCTCTTGATGTTCGCGTGTCCTCACAGGTGTGCAAGCACAAGTAACATGTTGACTCACTCACTCACTGGACAAACAACTGAGCGGAATCGCTTGCGAATTGCCAGTATAAAATCTACCCCGCTATCGCTGCATCGAGCCCCACCATGCTTTGATTTGACGACGACGGTGAATATGAGTTCCAAGCAGTTCTCCCAAAATCGGCTTATCACGCAGTTCTCTTTTATCTACCCGCTTGTACCAAAGGCCCTACGCCCTTCCTTGGAGGAGAAAGAAAATTTTTTGCACGGCTGCTTAGTTCACACACACACTTCTCCACACATTAAACATTCCACTCCATTGGGAGAGTGTGCGCGTGCGGCAAGCAACGGCCAGAATGCCGTCTATTAACTAATTTGGAGTAAGAACATCGCTTCGGAACAGAATAGCATATCCACTACCTGCAAGAGCTGCTATCATTGGCCAGTAATTCCAGAAGCTATCCACTGAGTCAGTTCAATCAGGTCCCCGACCGACTTACACCAAAGACAAGACTTATATGTAGATGGATTCCGACCCGAAAAAGAAAAGAAAAAAAAGAAAGAAAAAAGAAAGAAAAAGAAGAAAAAAAACCTCTTTTTAGTGTCCCACTGCCATACTAGAATTTTCCAAACCAAGCACATGTAGCGTTTGCGTCACTTGTATTCTGCAACATCCTTTCTGCCCTGTTCAAGATACTGACTTAACTTCATTCGTTGTGGCTTGTAATCACAACAGTACTTCACGCGACACCCATCCTCACGAGAAGAGAACGGTTTTCTTCTTCCCCCTCCACCCGCCTGCCCTGCCCTCCGTTATCTCGGCCGCCCACCAAAACCCCGCCTCCACTCACCACGGCGCTCATAACTACCCTCCCGACCAGTTGTTTTTCCACCACCCCACAATCCACAATGGCCTCTACCGAAGCTCCCGTCAGCCTTGAGGGCCCTGCCAGCGTCGCCGTGACTGCCAATGGCTCGGCGCCGGCCAACGGCACCTCGGTGCCGGCTTTCGCAGTGAAGGCCGGCCTTGCGCAGATGCTCAAGGGCGGCGTGATCATGGACGTGACCAACGCCGAGCAGGCGCGCATTGCCGAAGAGGCTGGCGCCTGCGCCGTCATGGCGCTGGAGCGTGTCCCGGCTGATATCCGCAAGGACGGCGGCGTTGCGCGCATGTCCGACCCCGCCATCATCCGCGAAATCCAGGAGGCCGTCACCATCCCCGTCATGGCCAAGGCGCGCATCGGCCACTTTGTCGAGTGCCAGATCCTCGAGGCCCTCAACATCGACTACATCGACGAGAGCGAGGTGCTCACCCCCGCCGACCGCGAAGCGCATGTCGAGAAGCACCCGTTCAAGGTGCCGTTCGTGTGTGGCTGCCGGAACCTCGGCGAGGCGCTGCGCCGCATTGCCGAGGGCGCCGCCATGATCCGCACAAAGGGCGAGGCCGGTACCGGCGATGTCGTGGAGGCTGTGACGCACGTCAAGACCCTGAAGAAGGACATTGCCCATGCGCGCGCCGTTCTTGCCAACGATGGCATGCCGGGCATCCGCGCCCTGGCTCGCGAGATTGGCTGCGACGTGGCTCTTCTCAAGCAGACCGCCGAGCTTGGCCGGCTGCCAGTCGTCAACTTCGCTGCCGGTGGTGTCGCTACCCCCGCCGATGCCGCTCTCATGATGCAGCTTGGCTGCGACGGCGTGTTCGTTGGAAGCGGTATCTTCAAGTCTGGCGACCCGGCCAAGCGCGCCCGCGCTATTGTTCGCGCCACTACCCACTTCCAGGATGCCTCTGTGCTCGCCGAGTGCAGCACCGGTCTCGGCGAGGCCATGGTTGGCATCAACTGCGATACCATGAAGCCCGAGGAGAAGCTTGCTGTGCGCGGTTGGTAAAGAAAGGAAAGAACAAAATTGAAGTTATATATTTATGTACACATCAAAATACAGAGGAGTCAACAAACAAAAGTCTTGCGTGGAGGCGGCAGTGTTTGGACTTGGGTGCTAATGAGCTGCGTTACTGTTTTGTCCATTTGAATACACTTTGTCGTTGTCTAGCACTCATATAGTTCAGCCGCTTTCCGCGCCGAATACAGCTTGCATTTCTGTTGTTTCTGATTCGCTGTTGGCTCGATTGATCAAATAGGGCCCGTCAACTTCTGCATCAAAGAATACCTGTTCAAACTGGGACATTTAAGGCCGAGCCCATCCGGGATACCACGAGAATTACACGACGTGCAAATGAGCCTAGCTTATGCTCCAGAATGCTCCAGTATAACAAGAACAAGAACAAAATAGCCGCATCAATGTGTCGTCGTTCTTCTAAGCCTCCTGGTGAGTGACCTCCTGTTTACGCTCGACCTGGTCGGCGCGACGCTGGAGATCAATAGCAGCAAACTTGGACTCATCCATGCCCGGAATAAACCACGGCGCCTCAGTGAACAGGTGGCGCATTTCCTCCAGTGGTCTCTTCGCAGTCTCGGGGAGCAGAGCCCAAAAGAACACGGCGTTGGTGAAGTTGCCCACCTAAGGAAATATTTTAGGATCAGTAAAAGTCAAGATAACATGGGACTCCTTTTCAAGAATGTGAATGATGGGACTCACAATGAACAGAATGTACCAGCGCCAGCCAATTCCAGTGTTATCATCGAGAGCCACGGACGTCGTCTGGCCGATCAAAGTGTTGAACGCAAACGAAATCATGGTAGCAATCGACACACCCTTGGATCGCGTTTTCATGTCGAAGATCTCAGCGGGGATGATCCATGACAGCGGGCCGCAGGTGGCACTGAACGAGAAATTATAGAGCCAAGTCATGGCAATGAAACCCCAAGCGGCAGCGCCGTTGGTTTCTCCTTCGCCCGGGGGAAACTTTGCCAGGAGCACGGTGGCGACGATGAAGGTCACCATGTTAAACAAGTTTCCGGAAATCAGGGGCCAGCGGCGACCGGTGTGATCGATGAACAGAATGCACAGAAACTGGGCGACTAGCGCGAGAACGGAAGAGATCGCCTGGTACCGGAGAGTCTCGTCGCCAGCAATGCCGATCTTCTTGTAAATGGTGACGGAGTAATACTGGATAGCACTGACACCAGTCATCTGGATGCTAGCCTGCAGAGCGCAGGCGATGAACAGACGACGGAAGCACGAGCGATCGCGGAAGAGCTCGATGTACGACTTTGCCTCCTGCTCGTGCTCAGACGCCAAAGTATCCTGGATCTGCTCAAACTCGGCTCTGACCCAGGCGTCGTTGATATCGCCTTGCGAGTGCAGCCGCGCAAGGGTCTTGAGGCCTTCTTCAACCCGTCCGTGGTCAATGAGCCAACGAGGCGACTCGGGGAATAGTAGAATGAGCATGGCAAGGATAGCTCCAGGCGCGATCTGAATGCCCAGTGACACTCTCCATTGGCGATCATCATCGGGGGCAAATCCGATATAGGTTCCTGTTTCTCTGTTAGTCCTGAAAGGGGTCACGATCGAGGGAACTCCGTCAGTGTGGTAGACTGCCGATATAGTAACGCACCATATGAGATCCATGCCGCAGACAAGGCACCAACACCAAGCATGAATTGCTGGAGAGCGGTGACCCGGCCACGAATGCTGGGGTGGCAAAGCTCAGCCTGGTACAAAGGAATAATCATGCACAAGAAGCCAACACTGAACAACGGAAATGTTAGTCGCAACACTTATCCCGGCACATGTGGAAACGACATACCCAAGACCGGCAAGGGCGCGCCCAGCATAGAGGTAGTTGATGTGCGGAGCACCGGTTTGGAGCGCGCCTCCAAGGCAGAAGATGAGGGCGCCAATCAGAATTGTCATCTTCCGGCCCAGCCGATCTCCCGACGGGCCGGCGAAGAAGGCTCCGAAAAAGGCTCCGCCTGTGAAGATAGACACAACCGCACCGCTGGATGGAGAGAAAATCATGCAATGGTCAGATCAATATCACGGCAGTAGAGATTCTGGGTTTTGATGGAAAGGAAGACGTACACTTCACTGCTCGTCGGGTTGAATCTTGCCGTGAAAGACTGCGAGGCAATGGCTTCGGCGATGACACCAAGGTCATATCCATAGAGCAAGGATCCGAGTGAAGCGAACACGCTCACCAGGAACTGGTACCACTTCGGGGGAAGTGCCATTGTGGGAGGATATGGAAAGGGGGCAGAATGATATCTTGTATACAGAGATAGGATTCAGCGTAGAGGCAAGTGAGAAACAAACAATGAGAGAAGAAGTGAGGGAAGCGAGGACATTTGACTCCAGATTATCTGTGGGGATGGCACTGCCTTTATAGACACCATGTGGCAGCCAGCCATGCGGGCGGGATGTGGGAAGCCAGTGGCCATGTGCGAGCCAAAAGGTAGTAGACATAGAGACAAGCGACTCTCATCTGTCTTAACCTTTGACTATGAAAACACAGGTCAAGGACGTGGATAGCCGGATTACATTGGTGGAATTACCGTATGTACTCCAAGTTCCCCTACGCGATTGATCATTGCAACCCATCCCTAGCTGTTCCCCAGATTTTGTGGCTTCACCTGCAGGGGATAGCACAGCTTCTCGTTCCCCTTCCCCACACACCCCGGATTGTCTAGCCTGCAGTGTTACAGGCTACAGCATACAGTATTGTTCATGTGTATGAGAAATGATAGCCATATCATGAGGAGGCGACTGTTAGATTTCCTTTCTCTACGCTCTTCTCTTTTGAAGGCAATGTGATCTATCTAACACGGTGACTTGGAGGTTGATATGAAGTTCAGAAGACTTATTGTGTCAAATATCTTCGGCGGCGGTGTTGGGATCTCCAAAGCATCCCCATGAATAAGAGTTTCTGGGGCCTTCCCAACATCTCCATAAGCGGGTCGGTACTATTTTCACAGCGACACCAGAATAAACCTAGAAAAAAAAAAAAAAAAGAACAAAAAAACTAATTATTTTTTTTTGGTTTCTTGACTCCAAGGATGGCAGACTCGGAACTCAACATGGATTGCAGCATATCCAGGAGTGATTTTGGTGTGGTGTTGTCGCTAGACTGGCAGGCCTGTTATCCGCTCCCCCACGCCCGGCCAATCCCCAGGAAACAACAGGGGTTCGTTTTTCTAGCCTAGTGCATCGAAGGAGTCCGAGAACCGCCGTCCTCACTCTTTGCGCACCAATCCAAAGCGCCGATTATTTCCCCGGCGGGTGTACCACATGGTCTTGTGGGCAAACTTTGAAGTTCGCGATAAATAACTCCGACTGTTGAAGGCGGCGGCAAATGGTTGTTGAGCATTTAATGGGTTAGATCGTTCCGGCGAGGCGGCGTGCTGGTAGAGGCTCGCCTATTCACTCCCGTGGCTTGCATGCTTTTTCGGATCGACTGAGCGAGGCGCTTCAATCTCTTACCAACAATAACGAGTTAGTTAGCCCGCTTGTGATTCACTACGACAACCTATTGATTCTATATTAACTGGGGTGGTTCCATGTTGTGGCGTAGCTCAACCCGATGTGCAGAGATCAGAGACTAATACGAATGGAGGGCGGTATCCTTGTGTTGCCGAGTCGGATACAAGCACCCTGTCGCTCACTCGCGTTCGACATGCGCACCAGTAACATTGGCCCGCTCTGCTCATGTGACGTGCTTTCGCAACTACAAATCCACCATCAGTCATGGGAGGAAGAGGCAATTAGATGGTCAAGTTAATAACGTTCATGCGAGAATGGTCAGGCAGAAATTATGTCCCACAGGTTTTTGAAGGTCCGGTTGCCTCTAGGATCATGGACGGCCTTGTTGAATACGAATTCTCACTATTCTAGCCCGTGAAAGGCACTTCCGCAAGGGAAAACTTTTTTGTTTTTTTTTTAGGTTTATCTCATATCATATCAACCAGTTACATACCAGTGTAAGAGTTTGTCGGATCAACTGGGCTGGGCTTATGCTGCGAGTTGCGCTCTAGTACAATTTCGAGATGTATCCCAGAACAGCCTATATTCCACCTCCACTTGTGGAACATCCTCACCAACTCCTCAACCGCACCCGCTCCTGCTCGTAGTTATATATATAAGTTGACGGTGATTTACCATAGATAATTTCATCTTTCTTCTCTCTCTTGAGTTGGATTCTCATTCTTGGATTTTCTTGATTTTTTTTCTGCCGTTCTCAGATCGAATACTCAATTGCCCATTCGGTCGCCCTCCCGTCTATCTTTCTCCCAATAACCATGGCGTTTTATACGCGCGTCGCCGAAGATGCGCGGCCCCGGATCAGCATCGACTCGGACCAGGTGATTGCGAAGGTTGACGACATGATCTACGGCGGATTCACCGAGTAAGTCCCCTGTTTTCCACCGACGTCCCGAACCCGCCCAGTCTGACGGTGTGTATTATAGGCATATGGGCCGTTGCATTTATGGCGGCATCTACGACCCTGGAAACCCTCTGTCCGATGAAAACGGCTTCCGGAAAGATGTGATGGAGGCCATTCGCGAACTGAACGCCCCTGTGATGCGGTATCCCGGTGGAAACTTTGTTGCAACCTACCACTGGCTTGATGGAGTTGGTCCCAAGAACCTGCGCCCTCGCCGTCCAGAGCTGGCTTGGATCGGTGTCGAGACAAACGAGTTTGGTACCGACGAATTCCTGAAATGGTGTGAAATGGTTGGCACGGAGCCTTATTTCGCTCTGAACTTCGGCACGGGAACCCTGGATGAAGGTAAGAATGGACCCTAACCCTAGTACGACAAAGTATCGCCAGATCTCGACTCGCAGCTATTCACGATGATGGAGAAGGCTAATATATCGAAATTCTAGCTCTTGCTTGGGTTGAATACTGCAACTCTGATCGGGACACATACTACGCGAACATGCGTCGAAAGAATGGCAGAGAAAAGCCGTACAACGTGAGTCCAGACCCAATACTCACAGATGGAAGCCGGAATATTGAGGATGACATTTGATCTAACGACAGCATCTACGCTCCAGGTCAAATATTGGGCTCTTGGAAATGAGATGTGGGGTCCGTGGCAGGTCGGCCAGATGACGAAGGAGGATTACTCCAAGCGCGCGTACCAGTGGGCGAAGGCGCTCAAGCTCCTGGACCCCTCGCTCAAGCTGATCCTGTGTGGACAAGACGGCACAAGCTCGTGGGACTCGTACGTCATCAAGGAGTGCATCCGGTTCGACTTGCATGGCCTAGGTGGAAGCACCACAGCTTCGCTTATCGACATGCACTCCATCCACATCTACACAGCGTCTGAAGACCATTTGATGAACGTGACCGGTAAGCCTTCCCATCACCACACCCACACACACTGTTGCGCAACGCCCAAACTAATATTGTCCAACTATGCGATGCCACAGCCCCGCTATCCGCTGAGCGCGCTATCCAGATCACTTCCAGCCTCATTGACCTCGCGCGCATTGAGAATGCCGTGCCACCGACAGTCCCGCGCCAGAAGATCTGCTTCGACGAATGGAACGTGTGGGACCCGAAGCGCGCGCCGGGCGAGGACGGCGGCGAGGAGAGCTACACCCTGAGCGACGCCCTGGCCGTCGCCGTGTGGCTGAACGTGTTCATCCGCCAGGCCCAGCACGTCGGCATGGCCAACATTGCGCAGTCGGTGAATGTGATCTCGCCGCTCATGACCACCAAGACCGGGATCGAGAAGCAGCCGACCTGGTGGCCGCTGCTGCTGTTCTGCAAGTACATGCGCGGTTCTACCGTGGCTGTGACTCTGCGCTGCGGTGCCTATGACGGCCCGACCCAACCGGCCTGGATTCGTTCGTCCGAGATCGCTACCCCGTGGTTGGATGTCAGCGCCACACGCTCCGCCGACGGCTTCGTCAACCTTGTCATTGTGAACATGCACGAGACGAAGTCATCGGATATTGACCTGCAGGGAGTTCCCAGCACTGCCACTGTTGAAGTCCACCAGCTGGCTGCGGCTGATGCTGCCGAAGGTCCCAAGACCAGAAATGTGGTGCTTTCGGAGACAAAGCTGGACGCCGGAGTTCAGAGTGCTGCTGTTCCAGCCATGTCCATGACTCTGCTGCGCTGGAAAGCTTGAACGACACCAGATAGATATTGGATATGTTAGACACAAATAATTCACAGAATAGACATGGGCGATAGCCGTTTCAAACCATCATGCGGTGCAACTACAGCCAAATGATCATGATGAACACCATCCCAGAATGGTTGTAAGAGACGCCAGGGCGCATGTGCAATTTTCGATGACTCGAAGAAAACAAGAAAGCTAAACCGCAACGTTGGATATCTGCAAATGGGGATCCTGCTTCGCCCGTATCAAGCCTCGATACCCTCAAATATGACTTGGACTTCGTCAATCCCCCATCCAAACTATTCCTCGCCCTTAAAACCACAGCAAAAGAAAAAAAGATGTGAACACGAGACAAAGCCAGGTAGAACGATTAGATATATACGTCTCTCTTGAAACAAATAAAAAGAAGCAACTGCCAGTTATCTAGTCCCTTCATTGCAGGATATAGCAAAAATCACCAAAATTTAAATTCCAAAATGAACCCAGGAGAAGCTTCACGCATCGATGAGGTTCTCCTCAGCAGCAGGCGCCTTCTGCTTGCCCTTGGCCTCCTTGGAAGCGCGCTGGTAGAATTCGTTGAGGACCTTGGCGGGAATACGGTTGAGCAGGTCCTTGGGGTAGATACGGAGCAAGCTCCATGCCAAGTCGAGCGACTCAAAGATCGTACGCGACTCATACTGGCCTTGGCTGATGAACTGGCGCTCGAACTTCTCCAGGAACTCCAGAGACAGCTTGTCTTCCGGAGACAGAGCCTCCTCACCAACGACAGCCTTCATAGCAGCCGCGTCACGACCAATGGCGTACTTCGCATACAACTGGTTAGAAACATCACCGTGGTCTTTCCGGGTCATGCCCTCGCCAATGGCAGACTTCATGAGACGAGAAAGCGACGGAAGAACGTTGATGGGAGGATAGATACCACGGTTGTGTAGCTGACGGTCGACGGAAATCTGGCCCTCGGTGATATATCCGGTAAGATCGGGGATAGGGTGAGTGATATCGTCGTTAGGCATAGTCAGGATGGGGATCTGCGTGATAGAGCCGTTGCGGCCAGCCACACGACCGGCACGCTCGTAGATAGTCGACAAATCCGTGTACATGTAACCGGGGTAACCACGACGACCCGGGACCTCCTCACGAGCGGCCGAGACCTCACGAAGGGCATCGCAGTAGGCAGACATGTCGGTAAGAATGACGAGAACGTGCTTTTCGAGCTGGTAGGCATAGTACTCAGCAGTGGTAAGGGCGAGACGGGGAGTGATAATACGTTCAATCCTATCAAGTGTTGAATGAGACTGTCAATATGCGAGAACAACTGTCGGGGTTTGGGGGAAGGGTGGGGGGTGGTGGGTGGTGAAAGAGGGATTTATTTGTATCGGGTCTGGTTACATACGTGGGGTCGTTGGCAAGATTGAGGAACAGAGTCACGCGCTCAAGCGAACCGTTCTCCTCGAAATCACGGGTGAAGAAACGAGCAGTCTCCAGGTTGACACCCATAGCACCGAACACAATGGAGAAGTTCTCCTCGTGTCCATCGTGAACACCCTTGTTGGTGATTCCCTTCTGTTTGACCAGACCAGCTTGGCGACAAATCTGAGCGGCAATTTCGTTGTGCGGGAGACCGGAGGCAGAGAAGATGGGAATCTTCTGTCCACGAGCAATCGAGTTCATCGTATCGATAGCAGAGATACCGGTCGAGATCATCTCCTCTGGGTATTCCTAGACGTTTTGGGAAACGATGGTCAGTAAGCAAGGCTATCATCTAGTGAGTTCAGCGAGGCTGAAGCCAACTTACTCTCGAGTACGGGTTGATAGGAGATCCGTTGATATCAAGAAACTCCTCGGCCAGCACCTTGGGGCCCTTGTCAATAGCTCTTCCCGATCCATCAAAGATACGACCAAGCATGTCCTCAGACACACCAAGCTTCAAGCTTTGGCCGGTGAACTCGACCGTAGTCTATTTAGAGCGGAATGTTAGTATAAACAGAACACAGAAAATGAGAACCAAATAGACATGGGCGCAAGACTTTCTGCCCGTAAAAAGGAGGTGGAAATAGAGTTGCGCATACCTTCTTGACATCGATACCGGTAGTTCCCTCAAAGACCTATATTTAACCCGCAGCTGTGTGTTAATGCCTGCCCCCAAAGAGATAATAACAGCACGTTCGATCGCCGTGAAAATTTCGTACCTGAACGACAGCTCGGTCACCTGTAAAGAAGATAACTGTATTAGTATACAGGTGCTTATGCATGCATAGCCTTGCATGTCTGTATATTCATAGGCTGAACGGGAATTCATCGCACACGATCGGGAGCTTACCTCGAGCTTCTAGGACCTGACCAGAGCGCTTTGTGCCGTCGGGAAGAGTAATGCTGACGATCTCATTGTATTGAGGGAATTTGACCTTGAAAACGTATCCAAAATGTCAGTTAGCCAACACAGAGACACATATGTGGAGGGCATGTAGCAGACGCCATGGCCGCACAGCTCGGCGCAAGTGAGCATCTCCAAAAGGCGCAGATTTATGTGCTCACATTTTCGAGGATAACCAGCGGGCCATTGACACCTCCAACGGTGTTGTACCGCAAACGCGGAACAACTGAGTACGGCGACTTCACTCGAGGATCAGCCATGATATGTGTGGGATATTAAACGGCGAGTTTGGAGTTATATGCGAGGGAATTTATATAAGGATGAGTGAGGGTTAAAAAGGTCACAGCTCGCAATAGAAGGATTTTGGGTATGGTCAAGGTTTTGAAGGGGAGGGAAATAGTTGCTCTGAGATAGAGCTATAATCTTGTGAGGGGAGCTGAGCAGGGGTGGTACTGCCGGTAATTTGCCGCAAAACCCACTTAAACTATAGTTAGGGTTGTTCCAACCCTAATCCAGCGCCTGTTAAACGATTCATGATCCAACTTGATCTTCTTGTCAGGTGCAATACTTCGATGGAGGGAAATGTGTATGAGTTTCGAGCTCAACAAATAAAAACACAATATACATGGAGAAGAATCTGAACAGGTGGATTAATAAACACAACATCGTATGTCTTTATTGAGACGAGAATCAAGGGCCAGCCTCAGTCCGTGACCTAGATCCAAGAACTGCTTTGCCGACAGCACTATCGTTGGGTCGGCCAAGCTCCCCACTGATCCATGATCCAATATCAGCAACCGCATCCAAGTCGACCCCGGTATCCATGCCGAGGCTCTCGACAAAGTACACCATGTTTTCAGTGGCAACGTTGCCGGTCGCGCCAGGGCTGTATGGGCATCCTCCGAGACCACCAACGCTGCTATCGAATATTCGAATCCCATGCTCCAAAGCAACGGCTGTATTGACCAGGGCCTGTCCATATGTATCATGGAAATGCATGGCAATGTCTTCGTTGCGAATCCCGGCGGCTGTCATCGCCTTGAGCAGGTCCTTCGTGCGTGGTGCGGTTCCCATTCCAGTTGTATCTCCAAGAGAGATTTCATCTGCGCCAGATTCAAGAAGATCAGTGGCAATCTCCGCGACCTTGCGGGGATCGACATCATAACCTTCGAACGGGCACCCAAGAACCACCGATATGTATGCTCGCACTCGTAGGCCTAGGGCCTTGGAATCCTGGATCACGTCCTTAAACTTCTCCAAGGATGAAGAGACACTGCAGTTAAGGTTCTTCTGGGAAAATGACTCGGTGGCAGCAGCAAACACTGCAACCTCCAGCGTTGGCGTCTGGGGATTAGACGCTGGCTCGGACTGAGTCGCAAAGGTGCCGGCGTGTTGTTTGAGAATTGCCGAAAGATTCGAGAAGCCGCGGGCATTGGGAACGAGGAAGGAATAGGAGATAGGGTTACGGGGGGAGATTTTCGCTCGCAAGAGATGTTCGAGAATATCGTTTGAGTTGTCCATCTATGGGGTTGTTCCACAGCCGTCGCAAACATAATTAGAACGTGGTCGATAGCTTTAAAAGAGAACAGCGGCTTACCTGGGGAACCCATTTTGGAGACACAAAAGAACCTCCCTCTATTGTCGCCAGGCCGGTCTTAGCTAAGCGCTCAATCAGTTCAATCTTTGTCCCGAGGGGAATTGTGGATTTTTCGTTTTGAAGGCCATCGCGAGGCCCAACCTCCACCAGCTTCACATAATGGTCGTTGGAAGCCGTAGATGAGGAGAGCCTCAACAATTTGGCATGCCGCCGGGTGATCGGCCGTAATGAACCGAGGACGACCCTTTTCATGATTGATCGAAGTGAATTGAGCAGACAATACTGGCGAGATTGGTGATAATGCGACTCTAGGCGTCTTGAATGCGAGAATACAAACCGCGGTTTTGTTGTTCGTCAGTTATGTTTCCCCGGATTTTAGTTTCTCACCTATGGGCGATGAGGTGACATGATTGATCAGTCGTCGGAACTGCACGGGCTCGCATATTGTCGGATGTGTCTCGGCCAATAAAATTTAGCCCCGTTTGCTGGATAACCCCGTCAGATGCATGGCTTTGCCCCTCCATGCTCCGAAAAGAAAAAACAAAGTTAACCCACAAGCTCCAAGGCACCCCAACTCGCTAGGTGAAATTTCCAACATCCGAAACAAATACTTGGTGAGCACCAGTTTGGGTTCAGAGAATATCAAAGCTTGAATCGAACAACGTATCACCCCACGGACTTTCATTTTCGTACTTTGATTATGGAAGACGATCGACTCCAGGTTGATCTGGGCCTTGCTGCAGATATCGAGGCTACATCCATAATACAGGCTCAACACACTTTCGAGACAACCGAACCCCCGGTCCAAAAGCAGCCCAAGAAACGATTCATCGGCCGCAAGGCGGCAGAAGCTATCGGCAAACCGGATGAAAGCTCACAGAATTCCAAAGGCACAGTTCAAGGTTAGTGAACCACTACACTACATCGGCAATGAAATGTTCTTAGAGTATCCGGAGGAAAGCACATTTCGATCTAATAGTCATGGTATATAGGATCCAAGCCCAGGCGAGCACCCCGCCTATTAAACCAGGTGCCGAGGGAGATCCTCGAAGATGCCGGCTTAAATCAAGCGATTTCTCTCCTGCCGGCTAACTACAGCTTTGAGATTCACAAGACCGTTCACCGGGTTCGTTCGCTTGGAGCTCGGAAGATTGCTTTGCAGATGCCCGAAGGGTTACTTCTGTTTGCGACAACGATCTCCGATATCCTGACGGAGTTTTGCCCTGGCGTCGAAACCCTAATTATGGGCGACGTAACCTATGGCGCGTGTTGCATCGATGACTATACGGCTCGGGCGTTGGGCTGCGATCTGCTCGTGCACTATGCACACAGCTGTCTGATACCAGTCGATGTCACAAAGATAAAGACATTGTACGTTTTCGTCGACATCAGCATCGATACCACACACTTGCTTGCCTCTCTACAGCGCAACTTCGTCTCCGGAAAGACCATTGCTATGGTCGGTACCATCCAATTTAACGCCACAATCCACGGCATTAAAAGCACACTGGAAAAGGAGGGCTTCAATATTATTGTGCCGCAAATCGCGCCACTGAGCAAGGGCGAAATCCTGGGGTGCACGTCACCTAAACTGAGAGATGAGGACGGTGTGGATATGATTCTGTATTTGGGGGATGGCCGCTTCCATCTGGAAAGCATCATGATCCACAATCCATCAATACCAGCCTACCGCTACGACCCGTACTCAAGAAAGCTCACGCGGGAAGAGTACGAGCACGTGGAGATGCAGGATCTTCGACGACAGGCTATTAGAACAGCCAAAAAGGCTAAGAAATGGGGCCTGATTCTCGGTTCACTGGGACGTCAAGGAAATCCCAATACCTTGTCGCTCGTGGAGAAGCGGCTGACGGAGAAAGGCATCCCTTGGGTCAACCTGCTTCTGAGCGAGATTTTCCCAGGCAAGCTTGCCATGATGAGCGACGTGGAGTGCTGGGTTCAGGTTGCCTGTCCGCGACTGAGTATTGATTGGGGGTATGCCTTTCCTCGCCCGCTTCTGACGCCATACGAAGCCCTTGTTGCACTGGAGCAAGTATCAGACTGGGGAAATGGGGCATACCCGATGGATTACTATGGCAAGCAAGGTCTTGGGAGGACAAAGCCGATTGAGGTTGGTAGTTAGACAATAGGGTTGAAGTGCTCAATAGAAATACCAATGCATTTAGCTCTATGCCGACAGTATTGAGGATGTCCACATACGATGAATGGGTATGCTCTGTGCCTTATGATCCAACGGGTTCAGGTCGTTGTGAAAACACGATTTTGTACTTCACAATGGCTGCAATTTCGAGGGGATCGGGTGTTCCAGGTGTCGGCTGAGACGAATCAAGCTTGCGGACGATAGCAATGGGCTGCGGAAGCTTCTTGGCCTCCCCAGTCAAGCGTTGATGCTGGCCAACATACAGGTAAACGCGCTTCATCCAGGCCGTACTGCCAGGCTCCTGGAATTCGGGGTTGTGGTGTGGAAAGTCTATGCGGCCAATCTCAACAAGTTTCGAAGCGTCGGAGGTTTCCATGGCGTCAGACTGGTGCGCATCTGGAAGGGCAATGGTACCCTGAAGCTCGATGAGTGCAAGCCCGGAAGGCGTTTGGATGGCCGCTGGTAGAGGATTGGGGGCAGAGCCCGGCACTATGGCGCTGGGAGGGTGAATCGGGACGCTCATATCAATGGTCGCGTTATGTGCAAACGATATGAGTAAAATTCCTAGGAATAGATTGATGGGAGAACAAAAGTTGCCAACACATGTCGTGACAATC
This sequence comes from Knoxdaviesia capensis, assembly GCA_001510575.1. Taxonomy (NCBI): domain Eukaryota; kingdom Fungi; phylum Ascomycota; class Sordariomycetes; order Microascales; family Gondwanamycetaceae; genus Knoxdaviesia; species Knoxdaviesia capensis. Next base: position 454,100 of record LNGK01000015.1, on the reverse strand, counting down.
ATTTGAATTCTGGAATTTCAGAAAACATGGTGGATCCATTAGGTTGGACCTCAACGATTCGCGTTGGGGGCAGATCGGTTAGCGCGACAGTGAATTCTCAGCCACATCGGAGCGCCACTGATTGAACCTTGCGCCACAACTAATAATCGCTGCGATAAGAAAGCCAATTTGATTGGCTGACACGGCAAGCCCTAGTATCGTTTTTCCACACACTTTTATTTTGCTAGTGGTTTTTTTGGCCCATACCAGAAAAGTGGCCATCTCCAATCTTGAAAGTATTTTGGAAATTTCTCTCTTCCGTACAAATCAAGAACTTCACATTCTCCAGCAACAATCTCAGCACCCCCTCTAACAGCTGGCACAATGAAGGTAAGGGACTGCTATAATGATACCCGGTGATCGCAATCATCAACTGTCACGCATTTCAATCTCGTCCCTGCGTTCACCCCTCCTACTACGAAGCCACCGCTCGTCCTCAACACCTCTTCGACTTCGACACGATGAAGCATCCGTTCGCTTCAATTACCTCAAGTTAACAGTTGCTAACGTGCCTTCTTTCGCTACTTTACAGTTGAACATTTCCTACCCCGCCAACGGCAGCCAGAAGCTCGTCGAGATCGACGATGAGCTGAAGCTCGCCCCCTTCATGGACAAGCGCATGGGCACTGAGGTCCCCGGCGACTCCCTCGGCGACGAGTTCAAGGGCTACATCTTCCGGATCACCGGAGGAAACGACAAGCAGGGTTTCCCGATGAAGCAGGGTGTTCTGCAGTCCAGCCGTGTCCGTCTCCTGCTGTCTGACGGCCACTCGTGCTACCGTCCCCGCCGCACCGGCGAGCGCAAGCGCAAGTCGGTCCGCGGATGCATCGTGGCTGCCGATCTGTCGGTCCTTGCCCTCAGCGTCGTCAAGCAGGGCGATGGCGAGGTCCCCGGCCTGACCGATGTGGTCCACCCCAAGCGCCTTGGTCCCAAGCGTGCTACCAAGATCCGCCGCTTCTTTAGCCTCTCCAAGGATGACGATGTACGTGGTATTCTATTCCATGCCTTTCTCGTCATCGCCTACTCGGGTCTGCGGTGGAGGATATGGCAGTCCGGGTAGAGTGTGAGAAGACCACGACGGAGTTTCATCTCTCGCTCGGAGGTTTCAGTCGTGGGACGAACTTGCTTTTGGCAAGCTATGCAAGCTTCCGTGGCTCACGGTACAATTGCAACCTTTCCCCATTTCTTGTGGAAATATTGGCACCTACCAACCCGTAGTTGGCCAATGTAGAATTGTACTATGCCGTATGGCTGGAGGTACCAATTCACCACCTGAAACGGGGAAGGATTGAAAGTGTTCATGATGCCAGAACCCAGAAGCCCAGAGCTGCCAAACGTTCCTCCTACCTGATATCTTCTGTGAGAGGTGAAAACTTCGCCGCGGTGATGGGCAAATCTCTCTGTTTTCCAAAAGGTTCACTCACCGTTGCAGTTTATACTAATCGTGTCCCCTTTGGTATTGGGTTGTATTAATCTATAGGTCCGCAAGTACGTCATTCGCCGTGAGGTCACCCCCAAGGGTGAGGGCAAGAAGCCTTACACCAAGGCCGCCAAGATCCAGCGCCTGGTCACCCCCCAGCGCCTCCAGCACAAGCGCCACCGCATTGCGCTCAAGCGCAAGCAGTCCGAGAAGGTCAAGGACGAGGCCGTACGTAATTTTCCTCCCAGTAACTGTTGTGACTCCGTGGCGATGCTCTTATACGCTAACATGTCTTTCCATCTGTACAGAACGAGTACGCCGCTCTCCTTACCAAGCGCGTCACCGAGGCCAAGGCCCAGAAGGCCGATCTGCGCAAGCGCCGTGCCTCGTCAATGCGCAAGTAAACGCTTACACATGCGGTGTTTTTCTTCTTTTTTTTTCTTCTCATGAATATGCAAAACGGTTCTTCAATGGGTACAGGATTCCAAAAGTGATATCTTCGGCAAGCCAAAATAAGAGGGTCGAAAGAGATGAGAGAGTCCTTCAGGTAACGAATATACTCGGAAGCCCTCCGTCTTTTTTTCCCTTTTCTTTAACGAACTGGACTTGTTTTCGTTTCTGTTTCTCTTGAGTCTGAAAGCACGGTGTCAATAGATGCCTGCATGCAGGACCGATAGAGACTAGAAACTGCCTCTTTGATTACTTCTTTTTATTCTTCCGTTTGGAGGAGGGGCTGGCAACTGGCGAACTGGGACTAGGTTTGCTTTCTTAAACAGGAGTTTTAGGGGTTTTCTGCTTAATTTACTCTGGTGATTGGCAATGAATACCTGGTTTCGAAGTGGCCTCCCTCCGTAGCTTGTGATTCCAATACTGTTTGTATGTACTCTGAACCGTACATTACTGAGAAGCTCAAAGCCTATTGCAACTTTACGTAAATTAATGTTCCACCAACACCCGCCCAGTAGTCGTAGTCCCCAAAATGACGTGGTTCATCCGAGCTATGCCGTGAGTGCCTTCTGCTGTCCTCGTAGTCCACAGATGATCCCTTCCAGCTCTCATGTTGATCGGGACACCTAAACACATCTACGGATCCCGAGCCATCGTTCTTATCATTGAAAAGAAAAAGTGTATTAGAGAGGAAACAAAAAAGGAACTGGAGCTAGGAAATTCCCCCTCTGTACCACATCAACTAAGATCACTAGCGAGAGAAGAAGCAAGAGAAAACAGAGAAAGAGCCATAGGAAATTCTAATTTGATAAATAAAAGCAAGCACACAGAAACGGGAAAAAGCACAAGAATGAAGAAACAAGAACAAAAAAGAAGCAATCCCGAAAACTAGAATACACCGGAGGGAATTTTATGCATCATACACTGGGCATTAAGAAAAAAGATGAAGGGGAAAAAAAGTAAACTAAGCTAATGAGAAGAAGAAAAAACGAAGAAAGAAAATGGAAGTGAAGACAGCTGCCGTAGGACTTAGGCAAAGCCAAAGTAGTCACTTCCGGCCGTAATGGCCTTCAGCACCTGTTTGCGCAGAATATCGTAACTGTCATACTCGGGGAGATCGAGTTCTAGAGAAGAGAAAGTCAAGACATGTTAGTTTTCAAGATCATGTACGTGGATTTAATTGGAGAAAGAGAGGGGCAGAGGTCTGAACATACGGTTGAAACAAGTATGCGAGCTCGGAAGCCGGTCCTTGTTACCATAGTCGCGGTGGATATTGAAGCGGTTGACGCCGTTCATGCCCTCGAGCTCCTTGAAGCCGTTGAGCGGCACCTTGGACGTGCCCGTGACGAATTGCAGAAGCTTCGCGCGCTCTTCCTTGTCAAAAGACCGCACCGCGCGCCAGAACCACTGAATCTGTTGCGACGAGGCGGTGTAGTTGTGGTACTCGGCGTTGGCCTTCCAGTCGTCGACATCGATGTCGGGAAGTCCGGAAATCAGAAGCTCCAGCTCTTGTTCGTTGAAGATTGAGATCAGCTCGGCCGGGATGATTTCGTGGAAACCTAGGAAAACACATCTGTTAGAGACTTATACGCACACAACACTTGCTTGATCACTAGACTTGTTAACTTACCCTTAAGGAATTGCTCCATCTGGTCATTCACTGACGAGAGCAGTCTGTGCTCCACAACCAGCCGCACGTACTCGTGCTTGTTCTCCTCCGTCACCGCAATGTTGCGGCCGTTGGGCAGCAGGTCGACAATGCGCGTCACGCCGAACTCGTCGTCCTCGAGGCTGAACGTCTCAACAATGATATCGGTGATATCGTTGTCCAGCATCCACACCAGCGACTTGTAGTAGTCCGGATCAAACGACTCCATGTCCTTGACCGACACCGACTTGCCCAGGATGCGCTTGTACACCGCCCGGCTGAAGTAGCAGTCGAGAAGGCGATTCTCGTACAGCGCCTTGCCGATGATGCGGCCAATAAACTTAAAGAACATCAAATGCTCGTCGTTGATGGCACTCAGCTTGTTCGGGTGGAAGGTGGTCCGGTCCGAAGACACGGGTGTGAACAAGACATAGTTCGGATCGAACATTTGCCGGGCAAGAACCTGGAACCACTCGCGCGTCACACCGCCAGCATCGACGCCTTCTTCTCCGTGGAAGCGGATGTTGAGCTTGCCATACTTCATCTCATCTCCGCTCTTGAAGTACAGCGACTTGAACGAGTCGTGGAACACGTGATCGCGGCGAACGAATAGCTGCAGTGTCGGGTAGGAAGACCGCGACTGGTTGTGATTGCGCGCATGCACGCTGCGAGTGAAGTAGTTACGCTTGTTGTCAAAGTCCAGAACCTTAGGGTTCTTAACAAGGAGCGAGAAGTTAGCCGACATCAGCTTCGGGTTGTTCCGCACCAGCTCGTTGAGAACACGGCGGTGGTCTTCGGTAAACGTGAAGAACAGGCCGGCAATGCGGTTCTCAGGAGGAGGGCTGGAAAGAACAAGGTCGCGAGCAGACGTCTGCTGCGACGACGACGGCGCAGTCTGAGTGGACTTCTCGCTGTCAATCGCCGTGTTCTTGCACACCACCATCAACGACTCGATCAGGGGCAGAAGAATCGTGGCCACGCTGGTCATGTTTTCGCGGTCGCGGATGGCCTGGAGACACTTGCTAAGGCGATCCCACATGGCGGAGAACGTTGAGTTGTGGTAAAGCGAGGCAAGCAGGTCGTGCTTCTGAGTTTCGCTCGAACCGTCGAAGGGCGAGTTTTCGGGATCGGCGGTGATGGTGAAGCCGGTCTCGGTGGTCGAGCCAGTGGTGCTGTGCACGTTGGCCGCAAGCGAAGCAGCGCCCTCGGTGTTGCCCTCATCAGAGGTGGCAGGCGACGACGACTTCTTGGTATCGAACAGATGGTCAAGAGCAGTCAGAACGCGCAGCAGCTTGTTCTGGTCCGATGTGCCCGGAGAAAACTTTGCCAGAGCAAGACCCTGGATTTCGGTTCCAGACTTGGCCTTCTCAATATGAGGGTACAGGCTCTCGAGATCCAGCACAATGTTCTTGGCCAGAAGGCGGGCCTGGCGCACCAGCTCCTGTCCAAAGATCGCAAGCGCACCAGGAAGAACTGCCAGGTTCTTGATGGCTGAGATGGTGCTCTGGAAGGTCTTCGAGCTACACTCCCGCGCGACGAAGATTCTCACCACCAGCGTCAGATTGTGCTGGGTGATAACAGGCATCTGGATCGTCCGGGTGGGCTTCCTAGCCGCAGCCAGAGCCGTGTCAGCATCAGCCGAAGGCGCGGTAGCAGCGGCCTCGGTGACAGCCGATGATCCAGCAGCAGCATCCTGCGAAGTACCCTGGGCGGCCGCAGCCGGCTGAGCAGTAGCAGCAGCAGCATTGTTCGTGGCTACGCTAGCCTGCTTGGTCTCTTCGGCTTCGGCCTCGCGGCGGCGGCGATCCATGGCTTGCAAAGGACCGGTAAGTCTGCAGACCAGCTCAGCGAGGAATGTCATGGCTGACGAGCTGTCCATAACCAGGTCGCGGTCAAGCAAGTTCAACAGAGAATTGATGGCAAACTTCTGAGCCTTGGACTCCTTGGCCTTACCCTTGCGCGTGCTTCCGGTTCGCTTAAGTGAGGAGCCCGCGAGATCGTGTTCGGTGAGGAACAGAATGGCCACATGGGGATTGCGCACCGACAGGTACACGAGAAGGTCCAAGCACTGTTGGACCACGAGGAGCGGCGAAATGTCCGAGTTGGACGCCGCGGCAGTCTGCGCTCCGGAAGCAATCAGGGCGCCACCAGGTGTAGTTGAAACCCCGGTGATGGGCGAAGATCCAAATACCGTCAGAGACCGGCGCAGGTTCTGGGGAGTTTTCTGCGTATCGGCCGGTCCCGGCTCGCGATCCTTCGCCTTCTTCGCCTTGAGGGAAAGCTGGCCAAAGCTACGCTCAACCGCATCCATATCAGTGCTTCCATCCTGGAGAATTTGCAGAATGGTGCTGATGACCTCGATGCGGTTCTGTCGGTTCTCACAAACATCTGCAAACACGTTGAACAGATAGTCCCGGATTGAGCCTTGCTGAGCGATGAACATGAGACGCAGTAGGGTCGCAATTCCTGCCTTATCGAGCATTTGCACAACGGTACGGCGCTGGGGCTTGGGCTCTTCATTAGTTCCAGCCTCGGCGGCCCGCGGCGCGTTAGCCCAGGGACTGCGGCTCGAGCCTTGTCCGTGCAGGAGGCGTTGCTGTTGAGCGGCGGCAGCAGCATGCTGCTGGTGCTCAGCCAAAGCGCGGGCTTGAGCAGCCATCTCGGGAGGCAACTGATCCATGAGCTCGGCACCTTGGTCACGCAGGACCTGCTGGCGAAGTTCAGGTGGGAATGTAAGCAGAATGCTCGCGGCATCCATCTCCACAGGCGCAACTTCGGCGTTGCTCACGACACCAGGCGTTGGACCAACTGCAGCTCTCGACAGGCGCTGCAGTTCTTCGCGGTTGCGACGGCGCATCTCGTGATGCTCTTGCTGGATGATTTCTGCGCGCAGCTCGGCAGGCAGGGCATCCAGGAATTCCTGGAAGACCTCGGTCTGCTCGCCAGCAGCGGCTTCTCCGCGTGCCTCAAACCGACGAGTGCTGACGGTTTGGGCAATAACCTCCTCGCGGAACTCTTCGGGTAAGGCGGCAAGATACTCGGGATCGATTCCCAGTTCAGTAACATCAACCTCTTCGCCCCGAATAACCGTAAGCACACGGTTAGGGTTTGCGGCCGGCGCTGCCGTTCCCGTGGACTGGTCTGCCACCGAAGGAGCACTCCCGGCGCTCGAGGCGCTCTCAATGCCCTCCATCTGTTCTTGACTTTGACTGACAGAGCTAGAAATAACGCCCGATTCCTGTCCAGTGCCGCCAGGTGTCGCAGCAGCAGCGGCTACTTGTTCCGCACGCGCACGCGCAATGGCGGCAGCCTTCTCCGCCCGGTTACGCTCAGCCCGCTCCTTGGATTCCTTCAGCTCCTGGGCCTCTTGGGCCTCGCGAGCCAGACGCTCCTCTTCACGCTTTTTGCGCTCGGCTTCCTCACGCCGCTTCTGCTCAGCCTTGCGCTCCTTCTCCTCTTCAATGGCTGGAGGAGCAAGCAGCGCCAAGATTTGCTGCAGCAGTCGTTGGGCGCGATCGTTTGTATGGTTAGAAAACAAAAGAATCGCGTCCTCGGCGTATCTGTCCCGAGTCGTTGACATCATGAACGTAACAGCAGTCACAGGCTCGAGGGTGGAGTTATCGCGCCGGGAATCGTGTCTGCCATCATTGGGTCCGGGAGTACGGTACAAGTCGCGCATGATGGCGCCCAGGGATCCGTACGGGCCGCCGGGTTGGTTGGGGGTTATCTGAACCTGGACCGATTGGCCGTTTCGCATCTGAGGAATCGAGGAAATCAACTCGTGAAGAACTGCAATGGGCGAACCCTGCAGAATATGGCGAGCACCGAACAAGTCGGGAGGCAGGTTGACACCGAATGCCTGACCAGGGTTGCCGCGGCGCAGAGGCGAAACACGGCCTGGACCGTTGCGCCGAAGTAGCGGATTGACACCGTCGTCAGGGTTTCCGGATCCCGCCACAACGGCACGGGAGTTCCGGCTCAAGTAGTTTTGGAATTCTAGGTGCCACAAATTTCAAGTTAGTAAAAACGTTCACACTCCCAAGTGTAAGTATATACCTTGAATGCATTACGCAGTCAAGCCTTTGTATGTGATAACAGATAAAAAAAAATTTGATAGTATCATACCGGAAAGGGTACTTCTTCCCATACCTATAGGGAAAGCAAACCGATTGCCCCGATGTCTGGAACCCGGGATATGCAGATGTGCAAAATCCCCGCTTCCATCAACAAGAGGATCCCACCCAAGGATAGGAGGAATAAGTGAGGAACCGTGTTCATCTATATGAAAATAAAAAACCCAGGGGGAAAGGGGTGGGAAGGAAAGCAAGGGGGAGCAAGGTTAGCCAGGCATTAAATATATTGCCGTGGGCTTTGGGCCATGAACAAGGACAGAAAAGCAGCAAACGGCGAAGAAAGAAAAGCAAGGAAAAATGGGTTGAACTTACGGGGATAGTCTTCATCATAGACGTATTCCTCATCATCTTCCATCTCCTCTTCCTCTTCGTCGACTTCTAGGATGATTCAGTTAGTATAAAATAAAAGAGCGTGCAATCCGCAGTCCAAAGCATCGTGGGAATGGGCTCACCCTCATCTTGGTCGTCATCGAGATATCCGTCGTTGATATCTCCCATATCATCACCATCGAAATCGTCGCCGTCCATAACGACACGAGCAAGGTTATCGAGAATATCACCGTTACCCATGGTGGCCTCGAGAGCATGCAGATCAGCCTCTTCGATGTCGCCAGGATGCTCATCGCCAAAGTCGATGTCATCCGGATCTTCCTCGTCGGCGTCATCGAGATCGTAGCCATCGTCATCACCATCGTCGTCATCGTCGTCGTCATGGTGGTGACTGTTGTCAGAATCATCACTTTCCCACTCAGACCCGTCTTCGTTCGTGATTGGATTTCCGTCTTCGTCGACGATTTCGACACGACCGCCGTGATGGTGCATGTCCTCCGAATCATCATCGCCATCTTCAGACATGTCTTCATCATCGTCGTCCTCGTCGTCCTCATCCTCGTCGTCGTCGTCGTCCTGGTCCATCTCATCGTCGTCGTCGTCATCCTCATCTTCGTCGACAACAACTTCAACAAGAGAATGGTGGCCAGGAAGACCTTCGATGGGGCCCATGTCGCGAATTTCTTCGTCCTCGTCACTGACGTTGTCCTCTTCTTCGGACATTTCGTCGCCCTCGTAGTCCATTTCTTCGTCGTACTCGTCGTCGTACATCTCCTCGTCTTCGTCTGTACAAAAACAGAATTGGGTGGGTTAGCAAAGATTACCTTCAACTAGTAAGCGATAAAAAGAGAGAGGAAGAAACAAACCAGGCTCGTCATCATCAGTCTCATCACCCTCGTCCCGAATTTCAGCAATTCCGAGAGCAGTGTTCCGGTAGAGATCAGGTGTCTCTTCCCGGCCATCTTCAACTCCCGAGAGAGATGAGGCTGATGCAAGGTCCTCGTCGGGGTACTCAGCCAGCGACGACGAGGGGATGATGCCAGAGTTACTGAGCAGCTTGGCCGTCTCCGTCAACACACGAAGAACCCGCAGGATGTACCGGATCGACCGCTTGACGCCCGGGACACTAAGGTCGATCTCCGCGATCGATGCGGTCAGCTTCTCAATGAAGCCCTTTTCGTAGAACATCCGCCGCAGGTGCGCCTGCGAGCGCGACATGTACGGGTCCAGAGTCCGAGTTCCGTGATCCTTCTCGCCAACCATCAGCTGCATGGCCTCGGAAAGACACTGCATTCGGAGGTATCTGGCCTCGGGTGATTCGTCGGGCACAGAGGCCCGTTCGTAGGCCTTGAGAATCGTGTCAAGAACGAATGTGCGAACCAACAGCAGATCTGGGTCATCATCGTATTCGAACCGCTCGCGGGTTCGGTCCAGAGGCTTTTCCGGTGTCTGTGTCACCAATGCAACAAGCACCCCCCGCGCCCGAATAGCCGTGGCCGCCTGTTTCTTGGCAGAAATCGTCTCTGGCGAATTCGAGTAAGACGCCTGGCACAGCAGGTCGTAAATAATGTAGTTCAGAACACTCGGGCGAGGTCTAACAGGGGTGTTGGTCTGAAGTGGCGCGCTGCGCTTGAAGTTGATGAACTCCATCTTCGCGCGGGTGTAGCTTTGAAGGAGCTCGGAGAGCACGGAAAGCAAGAAGCAGCGGTAGACGAAAATCGGGTGATCCTCAGGTTTGAAAACTGGCTTGGATGGCGTCTTCTTGTCCTTGCTGTCAGCGCCAGCTGCGCCATCATCAGTAGGCTTGGACGATGAGTCGCCGCTGGCCGCAGAATCCGACCCGTCGTCGTTAGCGCCGTCGGCTCCAGAGGTAGAAACTTCCATATCTTCAACCTCGCGGTAGTTAAGCAGCTCGCACAACAGGAAATGGACAACTCCATCAGGGTTCTCAACCACCGGCAGCTGCTTCGACGGCCGCGGGGCATCTGACATAGTCACATCACTGGTTTCGGTCGACTTCTTGACAGGCTCGGCAGAAGACGAAGACTGTTCCGCGGCCACTTCCTTGATGCTGCTATTGCCAGCGGCGGCATCCAATCCCTCGAGTTTCTCTTTGACAGTCTCAGAAGAAGCGCTCGTCACCGAACTCTTCAGCTCAAGAGCGTAGCTGTGAGGATGGCCCCATTTGATCAGCTTGACCATGTCGTTTGTCGTTTGAACGAACAAGTCGGGGGCCCGGAGAGCCACAGGCGCAAGGCTGCGAAGGTAGGTGCCGAGATCGGTGTTGCGCTGGCCACGCTGCGGGTTCTCAAAGAACGAGCGGATCTCCGTCCGCATGATCTGCTTGATGGTGTCCTCATCCTCGACCACATGCCGTAGAATCAGCATGCAGTAAGTAGTTATCTTAGTCTCACTGAGGAACTCCGATCCTCCGGATGCAAGCTGCTTCATAGCCACGAACAACCGCTGCAGGTTCTTGCGGTCGCCCATGGCACGCGCCACGGAACGTCTGCGAGTGAGGATAACGAGGACGCGGAGGACTGAAGAAGCGAGGATTTCGTCCTTTCCGATCAGGGGCAGAATATCCATGATGTTCTCAAACAGTCGAGACCGTTGGGCATCGTCCACAACTTCCACCATGGAAATCACCTTGGGCAGCTCAATCCGGTCAGCGATGGTCGGCGGGGCTGTCCAGTCGGTGCGCTTAGGCGATTCATTGTACGCCAGGAAGATCTCCAGAACAAGGAGGATATACGGCGTCCAAGCAGGAAGCGTGTCGGAAGTAGTGCCCGGAGGGAGGGTGAGAAACTGGATGAACTCGTCGACATTGCGCGCAAACGATTCAACATTCCGCTCCAAGAACTTGGCGTCCTGCATAAGAAGTGCGAGGAGGTGAGAGTAGGCAGCAATGCTTCTCTCGTTGGCTCTGCGCTCCTCGCCCTCCTCGGTCAGCGAGAGAAGAGCGTTCGCAAGTGTTATTCCAACATCTTCCAAAACATCATCGTCGGGGGCAGCCTGGAAGACAACCACGTGGAGAAGGTCTGCAATTTCCACTGCACACTCGGGGGTTGCACGAAGAACGTCGAGACACCGAGCAACGCAGTCTTCGCGGAGTTTGGCCCGCTCGGCATTCAGTTCATCTCTTGACGGCAGCTTAATGGTCGAAGTCGAAGATGATTCCGGTACAGTCACGGTGCTCGAGTCGGTGGCGGCTATAATTGTAGCATCGATGCTATCAGGATCGCCCTCGTCTTCATCATCTTCGTCTGCCGACTCTGAATCATCCGAGTCGTCCTGAGCGCCGGTGTTGTCGATGACCATAGCCGTCGAATCAGGGGATCTCGGCGTTGCGTCAGGCTCGGACGTGTTGCCTGCATTACCGCGAACGGCTGCAACGAGAGTGGCGGTAATTGCTTCAGCGGTGCGAGCAACGGACGAAATGCTCCCGCTTGCAGGAAAAGCATCCTCCGAAGGAACGGGGTTTCGCGGGCCGGCCAGACCGGAACGATGCAGGTCGCAATACTCGGATGCAAGAGTAAACGACACTTGGGTCCGGAAAATTGCTTCCAGGACGAGTTCTCTATCATAGCCATCATCAGTCAGGCGTCTGATATAATCCTCGGCAGAAAGCCAGTTGAACGGATCCCTTCTCTGATGCAGCAGACTCGTGCGATTGGGAGTCTGAGGCGCACGAGTGGGGCTAATCTCGTTGTCGGCCGTCAAGATCTTCTTCAGCACGTCGATGATAAGAGTAAGAGTGGTCTCTGACACGGCCTCGGGAACGCTCGACTCCCAAAGTTCACTCATCGACGGCAGAATGTGCCATCTAAAGTCCACAGTAAGCTTAGTTGTGACCTGCGACAGAAGATTATCCCGCGATGTTCGAGGCGAAATGCCAAACTGGCCCGCAGACTCGATCACATACTTGCTGGTGACGAGTTGCAAGTACAGCGCCAGGATGGTGCTCAGACACGTTCCCGAAAGCTCGGCCTTCGAGACACTGTCCACATCCGCCTTGTCAACATGTTTGATGTGGTCAATGAAGATGGCAAGCAACCGACTAAGCTGTTGGAAGCCACCCTTATCCATAAATGGAATCATCACCGGCATAATGATCAACGGGCCCTGACGCTCGCCTTGACAGAACTCGTCAACCAAGGTCACATGAACCAGGTTAAGTACTGTCGACCAGTAGTGGAATTCGGGAATGGAGGGCTTTTCCCCGATGGATGAAAGGTCGAGGCTATCCAGCAAACATTGGGCAATTGTCTGACCAACATCGATGTTGCGGCTGCGGGGGTAGCCCTCGCGATCCCCATTTCGCCGGCGAAGCAATCCCTTTCCAAGTGCCTGCAAGAACGGGAACATGATCGTCTTCGTAGCGCCAACCAGATATCGGATCTGCTCAAAGTTCCGGTACCGCAGGCTCTGCTTCTCCGCGGTCTTAGCAGCGTCCTTGGCCGATGCGGAATCCGCTGCAGTTGTTGCCGGCTCGTCGGCTGAAGGCGTCGCAACGTTAATCGTCGCATCGTCATCTTGGGTTGCGGAGGCGCCAGACGGTCCGGCGGTAGCAGGAGCCAGGACAGCAGCAGCAGCAGCCGCGGGTGTGTTGACAGCTGCAGTGGGAGCGGCAGCATTACCGTTGGTGTCCGCATCGGAGGGGGCGACAGTCAGCGTGGACTCGACATTGGGAAGTCCGGGGACGGTAATAGTGTGGCCGGTCCACGATGACGGAACAAGATGCTTTTGCGCGATATCTTCAAGCAGAGCAGCGCGACTCAAGCCGCTAACAGCCTTCACCAGGCGAATGTAGTAGTCGTAGACGTTCACGGGGTAAACCGGGAGAAGATTACGCTTCCAAGACGGGATACAGTGGCAAACAGCGTTCACCAGCATAAAGGTGCGCTGCAGCCCCCGGATGGTGGACTTGGCACCAGAGATGCGGGTTGCGGCGCCAGACTCAAGTTCCCGGTACTGGCTCGTCGACATTTCAGCGCCAGGCGCAATGAACGGGGCGAAGAAAGAATCGCCTTCTTCTCTCTGCTCCAGAAAGCCTTCCAGCTGGTCAAACGATGCCAGTGCCCGGTGCAACAGCGAAGGCAGACCAAGGTGCGGCGCCTGTTCAACCAGAGAGCCGATGACCTCATACAACGGGCGCATGTGACGAGACTCGCTGTCCTTCAAGCCGTAGCACGGGGACTCGACGATGTCCAACAGGATTTCAATTCCACCCAGCTGAATGAACTCGCGCTTCAAGCCAGAGTTGGCCAAGGCAACCTCCAAAAAGGTGGAAACCACAAGAACAAACTTCGAATAGGGAAGATCCCGGTCGGTGATATCGCCGTGTTCATTGACGTGGGGCACCGGCACGGTACCACCAGAGGCTTCGATAGTTGCAGCGTTTGATTCGGAAGCTTCAAGGCTAGAGTAGAAATCTCCATCACCGGCAAGTTCAGCACCGTCGCGGCCCTGCAGCTTCAGGTTCAGACCAAACTTGCCCTGGAGGGCGGCATCCTTGCCCATCTGGCGAATTCGGGCAGCCATGTGAATAATCGACACGGCAATCGGGGTCTTCAGGGACGGGTGATGGCGAGCCAACTCGTCAAAGCTGCGGCCCAGATCGGTCGACAGATGCTGGTCGGTTGTCAAGCAATTGACGTGGGGAACGCTTTCAAAAATTTCAAAGAAGCTCTCGAAAACGCGCGACGCTACAACCATGCGAAGGCCAGCATTGTTCAGCGAGATGCTGTTCAAAACTTGGGGGATGATTCGGATAGCATCAGTAGACGGAAGAACACCTTCAGCGAGGGGTCCCTCCCGCGCATCACCAGGCCGGCCGTACGAAGCAGGATCAGGGCGGTTCTCCGAGTTCAAGAATGTCGGGGGAGAATCAGCAACTGATGTGTCGTCACCAGAGGACTCGTTGTCATGGCCACTTTCCTCGGTCGTGGTCTCACGGCTGCTTTCCTCCTGATCAGAGGCGCCGGGAACAATCTGGGTGACGGGACGACGAGTAATGGTCTCCAGTGACGTCTTGATCAGGCCCGACTCGGAGATTGCAGCAAAGCTAGTAGGGTCGTTATTGATAAAGTCGCTCAAGATGTTCACGGCATAGGTCCAAACGACGGAACCAAAGGGCTTGGGCTGGTCAATGACAACCCGCAGGCTTTCCAGAAGATCGGACTTGTCGGCCAGATTGCGGAGGAGGCGATCGGTATTGCCGCCGTTGGAAAACCAGTTTGACATGATGTGGTGGATAAACTTGAGGAGCCACTTGAGAGTCATTTGCTGGTGGAACGCAATGCAGTAGTCGACAGCCTGGGAATGGAATTCGGGCTTGACGCCAGAATCGTCAATGCTAGCACGAGCATCAGCAACGGACGTGACCACCAGCTTCGAAACGGCATCCAGGCCAGCAGAGGTGAAGAAGGCCTGGAAGGCGGGCTGATAGGTCCAAATCAAGCTGTCTAGGAACTGGATGACAATATGATGGTTTCGCTTCGCAGCCATGGTAGGCATGTTGACAATCTCGACCAAGGCCTCGACTAGACCGGTGGAGGCCATCTCGTGGCCGGTTCTGGAGGTGGTACCCATGTGGAGGGTAAGCGAGAACAGTCGGTGGCGCCATTCGTCGATCTCGGTCTGCTGAGTGGTTGGCTCGGTCGAAGGATCATCGCGCATGCCGGCGACGGCCTTGCGAATAACATAGAGCAGGACGCCATGGTTGACGTTCGCATTCAGGGCGGAAAAGACATCGCTCGAGCGGCTTTGGAACGAGGTGACTCCCTCGAGAAGCGCCAAGGCAATTGATTGCAGCCAGAGGGGGATCTCGATAGTGCTATCAGTGGTGGGGTGAATGAGCTCGGCCAGCTGATACACCAGCTGATACTTACGAATTTCATCGATATCGTGGCGAAGGACCTTATCCACAAACACCAGCTCGCTGTAAATATCAGCCAAGTTCAAAATGGCAAGCAGACGCATGCCAAGAACCTTCTGGCGTGAGGCAGACGAGTCCATGAGGGCTTTGGCGACCCGTAGGCGATGCAGGAGCTCGAATTTGGCAGCGGCCGGCATGTCGGTGGGAGCCTGCGCCAGCAGGTCATAAATCGATGTGGTCTTGACAATCGAGCTGCGGAGAACAAAAGTATGCTTCTGCCATGTGGAGGGAGACTGGATGTCGTTGCGAGCCGGTGTCTTGGACGGGGTGCCAAAGTCCTTTGGAGAGCCACTGGTGTAGGTAGCGCTTCGTCGCAGGGGGGTAGGAGTCGCGGGGACTGTAGGGACGGTGCGGGTCGAGGGACCAGCAGATGTGGCCTGTGCGGGTTGGGATGATGAGGTGACCGCATTAGAAGTGGACGACGAGCCAGCTGTCGAGGCGGAGCCAGAAGTCGTAGGCCCATCTTGGGTGGCCCGCTGAGGCGTAGTCGACGACGAAGGTTGCTGGGGTTGGTAAGTCACCCGAATGTCGCCCCAGCCGTCCCACGCCTTGTCATCACCGGTGGCAACAGCAACCAGGTCGTTTGCATAGACAGTGGCCGAGCTGCGAGGAGCCGCGACGGTGGCAGGTTGGGACTGAGGTTGGGTGCGGTCCTTTCCCTTTGCTGAGAGCGGGGTGGACATGCCGAGAGGGTCGGAGGAGCCGGCGGCGGCAATGGGCGAATGGGAAAATGGGAGCGAAAGGAGATACACGCGATCCAAATCGATATTGTAATGATTAGCCAGCAGAGCTGAGCTGATCTGGCGAGTATGTGCTCCACCAACGCGTTTCACCGAAGCCTGGTAGCGTTGGGCGAGCTTGGAGCCAACTTCGAGGGTCGCAATGAGTAGGGTGATTGAGGTTGTGTTGAGAAGGTCGTTCAGGTGGCTGCTGCTGGCGTATATGCTCCGGTTGCCGCAGTGGTCGAGGAGCATGCGAGTGAAGCGCAGGATAGACTCGACCAGGTCGCGGTCGGCATCGCCATCGAGCTCGGGGGTATCTACCGAGCTGGGAATCGGGTCGCCGAACTGCAAGCCGGGAACGCGGTTCTGGAGAAGCTCGCAAGCAAAATCTCGCATCTGGGGGCCATCTTTGAGGTTATAGGCAGTTATGAAAGCCTCCAGGATGTTGTCAAACCGGTTCAAAAGAGGAATCCAATGGTAGAGGTCGCCGCGAGGGAAGGGCCAGACGGTTGGGAAAGTACTGAGATGTTGGGGCAACAAAGGAAGGGGAAGTTTGGCAGCAGTGTCGACAAATCGGTCCAGCCATGGAGACTATTTTGGAAGGAAAGAGAGAATGAGAGGTGGTTAGTCGACCAGACTAGAAGATGGGATCAAACAGGCAATATATTGCTTTCTGCTGGTCTACAAGTCTGAACTCTTCTGATTGTCCGGGCACGTCATGGACAGGCCGGCAAAGTGAGGCAAGGCCGAAGAAGCAGCAAAAAAAAAAAATTGCAACGAAACGCTTGCCAGGTCACATGGAGGCGGGAGAAAGCTCCAGGTCTGTCAACTATGCAGCAAGCAGCGGAAGGATCAAGCAAGAATGAAACAGCAAGTGTATAGACAGGCAAGGGCCGGGAACTTACCAAGGTGTCACGATGTTTCGGCTGCATGGATCTCGTGATTTTTCCCATGGTGGGCAAGTGTGCAGGGCGGCAGAGCCGCTTCACACAAGAAAGGTTGGAAGCCCTGAGACTTTCTACTTCGGGGGGTGAAGGAGGAACAGGTTACGATGGATCAGGATCGAAACCAGTGCGGACAGGATATGGGTTTCGACTTCGGATGAAGCATCAAATTCCCTGTTACAGGATACAATTGGCGGGTTCGAAAAGATGCGTCGAGGAAAGTCGGTGATGGGATGGGGGATACGGATGAAGGAAGGAGACGTGAGATCCGAAGTCGCGCAACCGAAGGCCGGAAAACGAGGGTATCGATGGCCGATCGGAAGAAGTTTCGGACGTTGAGAGGGCGGGGTGTCGGTATGAGGCGGAGAAGAGGAGTCTGGAAGGGGAGGGGTGGTCAGGTCAGTAAGGCAAGAAGATTCAGGCTGTGGAAGCTCTGGGATTCGTTGGACAGAATGCCGCAGTGAGTTCTGAGGGGAAGAGCATGGAAAGCTAGGCAAAGCTGGGCCAGGTCAAGGACGATGATATTGGGCTGAGGGAAGCACTCAAAGCAACCCGAGCATACTGGGGTTGAATGGACGGGTGGGAAGGAAGACGAGGGGGGGAGAGGGGGGGAGGGGAAAGGAGGATCAATCATACAGAACTACAGAAAAGCGGAAACGAAGTGATGAATCAAATGTGTTCAAGCTTCTGGGGAGAAAAGAATGGTGAGTTTGGGTGTTTGGAGAGGAAAGGAAAAAGAGGAAGGGGAAAACGAAAGAAAGTTTGCTGTGCAGGTGTTTTGTGGGGTGAAAAAGATGGAGAGGGAGAAAAAAAATTATAGGAGGACGAAAAAAAAGAAAATCCAACGGTTAGGTACGTGGGAAGGTATATGAAGTGGGACAAACACACAGAAAAAGAAAAATACACGTGGTTTATAAAAACAGAAAATAAAAATAGAGGTGTAAATATCTTTTTGAGGATAACGAGGCACACATAGAGCTAGAGGTAAATAATGTCACTGAAGGGAAATAATGTCATAGAAGAGATGGCATGATATATGGGTTATATGTCTTCAAAGAGACCATATAATATGGATAGGGCAGTTTCAAGCTCCAGACTTCTAGAGCTTGAAATATTAAGGATGGTTGAGCATACTAGCCCAAAAAGCTTCACGGGATGGATGATAGCAGAAAACAAGACAGTCTGGGGAGCTTGATGCTGCTACAACAGGATAACAGAAGCAAATCGCCAAATGTTCAATCAAGTCAGTCCTTACCAGTGTGAAAAAATGTGTGGACGAGGCTGTTGTCACCGTCAAGGTCACAAGCGCCCACAAACACGACCCCCGGTCAACAGAGAAACAAAGCACGCTGGTCTGGACCAGGAATGAGTGCGAGTCTGTGTGAGAGTGTCTGTACTGTACTCACGCACGAGTAGTTGGACACGCAGAGCGGGTTGGCTAGTGAAGCAAATCGGCCGTCGGGCGCTATGATCACAGTCTGGGCGGAGACGGCGGCGGTTGGGATGATCGGACAGAAACGAGATCGTCGCTGGCGGCTGGGAGATCAAGCTTGAGCAAGATAGCCGATGACGATGGAATGACAGTTCGACGGGTGTGGGCAGCAGAAAAGAAAAGAAAAGCAGGCGGTCCGATCTAGAGTTCCTCTCTCTCTCCTCTGTATCTCCGTCTCTCAAATTCGTTTTTGTCTATGGTCTCTCGTTACTGATGCTTTCGCGGAAGCCCCGTCAATGGATTCGTTTGATCGGTTTCGGTCATCCGTGACAGCATGGGTGCAATTTTTAGAGGGGGGCAAGGCGGAGGAAGCTCTGGTTGGTTGGAAAATCAACGGGTATCGTAGCACTATGATGATGATGGAATGGATGCATATGATTGGCGATGGCGGCAGATACACACGCTGGCCACTGAAGGCCAGCCAAGAATACAGGAAGAAATGCTATAAGTTATTTTGTCGAAGGGCGGGCAAGAAGAGTATTCCGAAGAAGAAGAATACGTGGGCAAGAATACGTGGGCAAGAATGCGTGACAAGGAATGGGTTTACAGGAGGAGAAAGTAAAATAGCGATGAGGAAAGAGGAGGAAAAGGGATTGGCCCAGAGGAAAAAAGATGTCTGTCTCTATGAATAATCAATCAGAAGCCACAAAGAACCCGTGGAAATGATGCCTGATAGCTTGTTGCTAAGAAACTAGCGGGGGAATCTGCCTTCTTCTCTAGTGCTTGGGATGAGGTAAGAAATCCGCTGACATATGGATGCTTCATGGTAGCACTTTAACTTGAGGCAGCATTTTTGGCAGGGCTGTGTAGTAATGCATGAGATGGCTCGTTGGAACATGGAAAGACGTGTTTTCTCGGTATGGAAGGCGTGAGGAGGACTGGCGACGCGTTTAATGGTTAGGGTTAGGGTTGGGCACCGCCCCACGTTAGCCATCCTTCACGACAACATTCCGTAAACTCAACGCGACTATCGTCCACGTAAATTCAAAGCAGGCCTGCCAGGCGGTACAACATGCAACTATCCGCGGCCGTCCTTCCTCACTCAATCGGCCATCGTCAGTCTGTAACTGTGTTTGAATGGCCAGCCCGCAACTGGCGGTGAACCGTCATCATAGGCTTTGCGAGATCCCAGCAGGGCTGATGCAAGCAAACGCCTGTCTCACCGGCTCTCGTATAGTATGAATAACACTGAATCACTCACGCAACAATTGTAAATATTCTTAAGTCTAGAGAGCGAGAAAGCTAGAAATTCAGATGAATAGTCAGGTTTCACGCGGCAAGAAGAGGAAAAAAGCTCTTTCCTAGATTTTAGAGCTCTGGCTTTTGAATTTCCGAATTTTTCTGGTTTTCTGGCCTCTGGTTTTTTTTTATATACATGATCATACAATCTGCCCATATGTTAATATCCTCTTAATTCATGCTCGCTACACATGCCGGTAGAGTCCCCTCCTTTAAACACGTCTCTTGGCCTTTTACCCTCCCCCTCCCCTCTCTACACCTTAGAAAATATAAGATGTCTTTGACATGATTCTTGCCAAGCGCGGACGAACGCTCGCGTCGGCGGGACACGACGATAACAGCCGTTACGGAAGAAACAACAACACGGACATAGATAACAACAACGAAAGCCAATACGGCGGTCTCGCATGAAACGAGCTTGACATCAGCTCTCAAAACAGCTCTAGTTGCAGATGTCATATTTAGCAATATCGATGCCCGCATTCGAGCAGCTTGCCACTCTGCCCGTGGAATGCGATAGCCTGGCCATCGGTAAGGTATCGGCGACATCTTTCCGCGCACTCACGGCCGAGCGCGATCGGCGGGACCGCCACTGCCGGTTATCATTTTTACCAGATCTCAGACTGGTTGTCGTCACTATTCCGACACACGCCGTCACGAGCGAGCACACCGTTCGCTATTCGATTGCGTGGGCAACGCGATACGAGATATGGGCTCTTCGACATCTCTGGGCAAATTTCGGCGCCGAAACACTGACTGCACTCGGCGGCGTATCTGGGCAAGGGAAAGGCGACTCGCCGGGCGGGCCCCGGTTTAGACAGGACGGCAGCGTCCGGGTCTGGCCGACCCTTATGATCGAGGTCGGCGCAACGCAGACCATGCCATCGCTACGGGTCCGGGCTCGGTGGTGGTTCGCGGCCTCTAACTACCGTATGAAAGTCGTTGTGCTTGTGAAGCGCGTTTCAGATACATGTTCGATCAATTGCAAAAAAGTGGACCATGGTGGTTAGACATGCCACGAGATAGCCGATGCGAGATCACTAGGTGCTTATCAGCTGGGCTGGACCGGCGCCGTTTCCTCAGACGCCGATCAATGATTGCATGCTCGCGCATTTCCGTGTCGAGGGCGCGCCGCTCCTTTCGCGGTTCCAGGACCTGATGGATCGCCCGCCGGTTCCTACCGACGGCGAGCACGATGTATCTATCTTACTAGCAGATCTTCAGGACCTGGCGCTGCGTGGGTGGGAGCAGACGTGAGGCCTATCTATGCTTTCTGTCCTGAGCTGTGACTCAGAGGGGAGCTCATAGACGGCATGCAACCCTAACCTCATGCCACGCTGACCCTAGACCGCACAGACACCGCCGTCGTGTTGATGATGGGTGGGCTTGTGTGTTTTCTCTCCAGTTTGCCGGATTGTGCACTATCGTCGGGCAACCGCCTGACAGGACTCTTGGCAGCCATGATTCTTTTTCTTTTTTGAAGGGTAGACCACTGAGTGCTGGCGCCATTTTCAAGCGTGGCCCCCTTTCCCTGGTCAGCCATGGAATTGATACTGGCGGTTGGCTTGGAGGATGGGATTCCATATAGATTGAATCGGACAGAGGGGGAGGAGACTAGCCTGAGAGAAACGGACTACCGGCGTGCATATGAGCATCATGATATAGAATCTCTGTCTGCTTGCGATAGCAGACACACTGCCACTTTCAAGCGTCTCTAAGCATTTGGGGGTCTAGGCTCTCTGCCGCTTCTTGTTTCTCGTCATGCTTGGGTTCCTACAGCTGAGACCTGGTTTCCTCTCTTGGGCTAGAAAGCCAAGAGCCCGGCTTAGGAAAGGACCACGATATCATAGTTCCAAGTCTTTCCTATCTTCAAATATATGTATGTGCTCGCGCACTGAGTGCTGGGTGGGACTTGAAAAAAGCAGGCCGTTCCCTGTTTCTGCGTGCTCACTGCTGAACCTATCTGACTGTCTTCTTCCCCAACTATCGTGCTTCACTCGTGTAATGGGCGTTTACCACAATGGACCACCAACACGGCCATTCATGTCCATACGGCGCTCCGCCGCAGGCGTCTCCACAGACTAATGCGTATCCATCGTACGCGTATCAGCCCGGATATTAATACCCCCCGCAGTCGCCCAATGCTACACAGACTCCCGGGGCGACGACGTACTACGCTACTGATACAGTGCACGAACTTCCGGCTGCCGGGTATGTTCCGCACCCGCCGCCGCCGCCGCCGTCGAAGGTCTCGGTCCCGACTCCACTACAGCAATACCGACACTACCACTACTCAACCGTGCCACCACCCCCGCCGCCGGGGCCGCCCCCGCCCGAACTAGCAGCAGATTATCGGCCTCTATCGTTTATCGGCGCATCTCCACCAACTGCCACTACATCGTCCGGCTTGATTCCTGTTACAACGGAAGAGCGGAACGCAGCACTACCATCCCGGCGCGTTCATTAATGTCCCCAGCGGCGTATTCGTGCCGTCAACCGCACCGGAGGTGGTGCCACCGCTTCCCTCCAGTGGTACGGCCTCAGCCGCAAGTTCGCCGTGGAGGGGTTCAACAAAACGCTGTAACATGGTTGGCAGCCCGTGTGAGCGCCGCTTCTAGCGCGATGTATCGCCGTCGCAGCCGTGCAACATGTGCGAGCTGTTCGTGCTGCGCGTCTTCCGCAAGCTGCAGGTGCGGTGCTCGCGCAAAGGGACCAACCGCGTGGACAAGGCGACCGCATGGGAGCAGTCCTGCATGGCCGCGGCGTACCGGCTGTTCCAGCCGTTCTGCACGGGCATGCCGACAGAGTCGCGCGCCGTGCTTTTGCGGGATCATGTGGCCCGTGGGCCTAGACAGGTTCTTCGAGCGGGCCGCCACAGAGCCGGCCAGGGACGGCAGGGTGTGCGACTTAAACGCCGTCAGCCGGCCTGCCACGGGAGAGCTGGCCGTGCGGCTGGCCGAGGCGGTCGACAAGGGGGTCTGGAGCATCTTTGAGGAGGCCGTGTAGAAGATTGCCGGGCCCGTAGCGACGTCGCCGTCTGCACCGCAGTGGACGCCGTCTGAGTTCCTGCAGCGACTCAAGGAACGGCGCGAGGCGATGGCTGCTACATCTCAACCCGAGCCGGCACCTGTGCAGGCCAGCTTCTCGCCACAGCCAAGCTCGGGCACGGCCGTGTCGCTAACCACTGTAGACGAGCTGCTGGCGTCCGTAGCGCGTAGAGTGCAGACGCACTTCCGGCTGTCCGAGCCGGAGCCCGAGCCGGACGAGCCTATCGTCCCGTGCCCGGGATCCACGCCGACAGCGAGCATGCTGTGGTACGGGTTCGTAGACAAGTTCGCGTAATAGTGGCGAAGTGCACGGCGCCGAGAGCGCACTCGCGCCGTTTGTGGTGCGCCGCATGGTGTGCGGCGGCGACATCAAAGCCGCCTGCAGCCTGTACTCGCCGCGCATCCGGCTGCTGGAGAGCCACAGCCAGCTTGCGCTGATGCAGTCGCTGCGCTCGTCGCACATGGCCACGCAGTCCTCGGTCAACCGGAGCCTGCACATGCAGCACAGCACGGGCACCGGCGAGCGGTACGGCGGCGGCGGGCTGGGCTGGCACCCGACGGAGCACGGCGCGACGGCGGAGATGCTTTCGTAGTGGTCGAATAACAAGTTCGGGGCGTTTGTGGGCATGGGCAGTGAGCCGACGATTTTGATCTTGATGCAGCAGTGGGCGGAGGTTGAGTAGGTAGGGGGAAGATGCTTTGGATCCGGGTTTGATTATAGGGCACGCGCGATGCTAAGGTCGGATTGCATATACAGACAGACGTTAGTGAGTGTAGCATTGAGATTGCAGGCAATTAAACCAACCAACTTTGACTTCCAAGTGCCCCGGAAACTAACATGCGGCCCCTGCATATGCAGGCCGGCAGTGCATAAAGTACTGATACAATCAATAGGAGATGCTCGTCAATTAGAGCGGCGCGAGGGGGATGTATCAGTACACATAGCCGGGCGGCACACATCAACTTCCGGCGTGGTGATAGCAGGAGTGATAGGTGAAGCTGGTGAGACCGTGATAAACACAGCCAAGTGCGGTGTTCATAGACTGTTCTAAAGTGAGTATATATGTTCGCTGCTAAGCTTCTTCATCTTGCTACGTGACGTGTCGAAGATCAGGCCACGTCGCAGGGCGGCAACGATCGCTGAAACACGCTGAACCACTCTGAAGCAGCCCTGGAAAGGACACACAAGAGGGCACTTACCACCCTGAATTATAGGGGAGACCCGCTGAAAGGGAATTCCAGCCGCAACCAGCTGCCACCGGCTGCCGCCACCTGGCCGCCCGAAACACGTCTTCGACACGACCAAATCTCGTTCCCAGCGAAAATCCGCAAGCTTTAATTCATCTCATCTCAAATCTCAACCTCCCTTTTTTTTCTTTAGTCCACACCCCCCTCATCCCTTTACCTAACCATTTTTCCCCTTCAGTTTTTTTTTCTGGTCTGGTTCTTGGGGTTTTTTTTCTTCTTTTTTTTCTTTTTACTTCTTCTCATCGACGCCCCTGACTTTTGGGTTCTTCGTTTCTTTTTCCTCCTCTCTCTCTCGTGAATCTTCAGGTTTTCGTCCACTCTTTTCTTCCTGTCTCCTTGAATCTCGTACTATGCCCGTTTAGAGCTGCCCTATTTCGTGTTAACACCCCCCTCCCGAAGATCTGACCGCGATTCAGTACTGTCCAACGCCTTCAACTTAGGTTCTTCGTTTGTCCTTCGTCACGACTTCTCTCTCGACTTCTGAACGGGCCGTTGCCCTTCGACGCCTCCGATCGACGCCATCTCGACTCACATTATAAGCCACACTCGCCCGCCTGGACCCACTCATAGTAAATCTCTCCGCCATGGCGCAACCAGCCGACTCCGAGCCTACCGTCGTTCCGGAGCCCCGGAAAGGCCCTGCCGAGAACGAGTCAGAAGACATGGTAATGATGCCTCCTATTTCTTAGCAGAGCCAACCCTAAATCCACGCCGTTGTTGTCGTCTTTCGGTTCGGCCGTGTATCCATCCCCCTGGCTCCTTCAGGGGCTTTCCTTTATTTTTTCTCTCTCCCCTTGCTGCCTCACCGCTGAGCCTTGCCCTCGCCGAAGCAATTGTGAACAGAAGCAACTTATCTAGCAAAAGAAATACACACGTGGTGGCACATACCAGAGAGACATGGGGGAGAGGGAAAACAAGCTCCTCTCACCTGGTCTCGTGTCCCGGGAGGACAGTGATTGGACAGTTGAGGATCCGCATCGCGAGACCGCCTTATTCCTCGTGGGATGATGGCTTCGTGTCTCTGGAATTGTCTGGCTGGACAGCTGCTCACCACTTCTACCGGTGTCTAGCTCTCGCTGCTGTCTGTGTCTGTGTCTGTGTCTGACTGTCTCATCTCACTCTCATGTCCCTGTGTCTCTCTGCTTCTCACCGGTTCTGCGCTGCTCACCTGCTCTTCGATTTCTTTCTCTCCAATCCTGCTAACCCACACTTTTACATCATATACAGGACTCCTTTGAAGACGCCGTCGACGCTTCCTCCGTCCGATCTCTCACCAAGCGCAGCCCCCCGCCCCGAACCCGCGCCTTGACCGACGAGACCAAGCCCGCCGCCGACACTCCCGACACAGCCGAAATCCAGATATCGTCGCCCGTGTCTGCCGAGCCTTCTCCCGCCCTGCCCACACTCTCTCCCGTTCAGCCCAAGAAGGAGTCTGAGACGGGCCCTCGCAAATCCGCCGTCTTCGACCACGACTTGTCCAGCGCTGCGAATATGGACACCGTGAGCCTCGATGACGATACCACCACGTCTGCAGCCCCGCCGTCTGGTGTGCTACCACCCGCTATCCCCTCACCCTCAATATCTTCCGGATCTGCTGCGTCTCCTGCCGCTCCATCACAAGGTTCGTTCGCTCGCTCGGGATTTCTGCTCGCCTAAACTGAGTGGCTATCCATGCCCCTTGATCGCCGTTGGGATATTCTTTTCCTTCCCTTGCCATTTCTTCTGTCAATATTTGCTTCCCGTTTCCCTCTGGGCTTTTGTTTATTCGTCTTTCGACCGTTCCAAGTGGAACCACACCACACCACGCACTGTTCTTTTTTTATTGAACGTTTGGCCAGTTGGTTGGTTCTTGATCTACAGCCCGCCCACCCACACCATTTGCTTAGGCCTTGTAAAATACAACCACTCAGCGAATCAAACCTCCCCACCTTAATTATGCATGCATACATAACCCCCCAAAAATTCTAGATCCCTGACTGATCTCTCCTCATATCTGTTCTTCTCCTCCTCACCAATAGGATCGTCAAATCATGCACCCAAAGAAAGCAAAACCCTCAC
Organism: Knoxdaviesia capensis; assembly: GCA_001510575.1. Taxonomy (NCBI): domain Eukaryota; kingdom Fungi; phylum Ascomycota; class Sordariomycetes; order Microascales; family Gondwanamycetaceae; genus Knoxdaviesia; species Knoxdaviesia capensis. Next base: position 428,393 of record LNGK01000015.1, on the reverse strand, counting down.
TCTCGGAAGCTTAGCCAACGCCTTACCTTCGCTTCCCTGGTCGCCTCCGGCCAATTCTCCGAATAAAAGTCCGGCGCACTCGTCGTCGGGCTCCTTTTTCTCTCCCGCAACCCAACAACAGCAGCAACAAGAACCACAACCCGCATTTGCGGCCCCTAGTCGAAGACTCACCAGCCCCTTCTCCTGGCTCTCTCGAAATCCAGTCACCAAGGAGAAGGAATCCACTCCTCCCCCCGTCACATCCGCCCGACGAAACACCGGCAGCTCCATTGCCACAGTAACCAGCAACCCGGAAATGATGTTGGGCCGATTAGACGAAGAAGGCGCCCATGGCTCGTCGGCCCAGCCGCACCGCGTCAGCCTGAAAGAGCGCTTCAAGGCTGTGCGTATGCGCCAGGAGTCCGCCGGCAGCGGCGAGCCCACCGCCGGCGACGCCCCCAAGTCCGCCACCACCAACCTGACCGCTTCGCCGTCCTCCGAAGACGAGGACAACTCCACCGGACCAATCCCCACCACTCCCAATCCCAACCTGGCCCCCGGTACCGTCTCGGGGGTGTCGGCCGGCCCGTCAACCATGAGCGAGGGCGAAGTCGACTGGGACCTCTGGCAGAATGTGGTGTACGAGGGTCCGGCCGCCGTGGCAAGATCGAGCGCTGAGGAGCTGAACAAGGCCATTGCGAAGGGTATCCCCCACGCCATCCGCGGCGTGGTGTGGCAGGTGCTGGCGCAGAGCAAAAACGACGAACTCGAAGTCATGTACCGCGAACTGGTTGCCCGAGGCACCGATGCCGAGGTCAACCGCCATAGCAACGCCACATCGGTCAGCGTTTCCGGCAGCAGCACTGGTGGCAGCACCAACAACAACAACGCCGAGTCCGCCAGCGCTGCTGGCCTGGACTCGTCGGCGTCGTCGGTGCACTCGGATATCTCGTCGCAAACGCCGTCCGCCTCGGAGGCATCGATCAAGGCCCAGGCTGCCGCCGCCGCGGAAAAGAAGCGCAAGCAGAAGGAGGATTCGGCCATGCTGCAGAAGCTCGAGAAGACCATTCGCCGGGATATGGGCACCCGCACGAGCTACTCTAAGTTCGCTGCCGCCCAGGGTCTGCAGGACGGCCTGTTTGGCGTTTGCAAGGCCTATGCCCTGTTCGATGAGAACGTGGGGTACGCCCAGGGCATGAACTTCATCGCCATGCCGCTGCTCTTCAACATGTCGGAGGAGGAAGCCTTCTGCATGATGGTCCGCCTGATGAACCACTACCAACTGCGCGATCTGTTCATCCAGGATATGCCTGGCCTGCACAAGCATCTGTACCAGTTTGAACGTCTGCTCGAGGATGTCGAGCCGGCCCTGTACTGCCACCTCCACCGCCGAGGTATTTCCCCGCACCTGTACGCCACGCAATGGTTCCTTACTCTGTTTGCGTACCGCTTCCCACTCCAGCTCGTGCTGCGAATCTACGACCTGATCCTGTCGGAGGGCCTGACCGCCATTCTCCGCTTCGGCATCGTCCTGATGCAGAAGAACGCCGCCACTCTTCTCGGTATGCAAGATATGCAGCAGCTCACGACGTTCCTGAAGGACAAGGTGTTCGACGTGTACATCGACAAGGACCCCAGCGCCGGCAGCATCCTGGACAACGGCTTCTTCGGCAGCTCGAGCTCCAGCGTCGACAAGGAGGTGTACCGCGCCGACCAGCTGGTGCGCGACGCGTGCGACATTAAGCTGACGCCCGAGCTGTTGAAGGCGTACGCGGCCGAGTGGGAGGAGAAGACCAAGGCCGAGCGCGAGCGCGAGGCCGAGCTCGACAACCTGCGCACGTCCAACGCGAGCCTGACGATCCGGCTGCGGCGGCTCGAGGAGCGCATCGAGGCGTGCGACCGCGAGCAGACGGCGATGGCAACGGAGCTCGTGCACACGAAAGTCGAGAACGAGGAGCTGAAGGACGAGAACGAGTCGCTGCGCGGCCAGGTGCGCGAGCTGCGCGTGGTGATTGAGAAGCAGCCCGAGGAGATTGAGCAGGCGTGGCAGCTCGAGCGCGACGACCTGATGAAGCGCAACCAGAAGGTGCACGACGAGAACATGCGGCTGGAGACGGAGATGACCGAGCTGGAGGAGGAGCTCGTGCAGACCAAGATGCAGTACGCCGAGATCAACGCGCAGCACGAGACGCTGACGCGCAAGTGGACCGACATGAAGCGGCAGTTTACGAACTGAGCTTGTCACGGACCCTTCTTTTCCTCTTTTTTTCTTCTTCTTGGTTGTGTGCATCTACCCGGAATATCACACACGCACGCACACCGCACACAGCACATCCCACATCTGTTTCTAGAAATCTGAAAGCTCGGGCATAAAAAACCAAACCAAAAATTCAAACAAGTTTCCATTAAGAGCGATACGAAGTTAAATGTCGATGTCCCCCCACCAAAAAGAATTCAAACTGTTTCTCGCATTCCCTTTCTCCGCCGTGTGTGCTGCTTCCCAGTCTCTCATATACCAACGGATTTTCTTTCTCTTTTTTTTCTTCCTTTTTTTCCCCCCGTATCATCAGAAACGGTAGCTACACTACACTATCTTTTCCATCTGGGTGCCATGGGGGTTTCTGTTCGTGCTGTTGTTTTGGGTGAGCTGGACGCATGCCGCCGTTTTTGATCAACCTCATCGTCGAAGAAGAGCCAGAGCCCAGCAATCCGGCAAAGCCGTACACCGCACATTACCCCCTTTTTCCTTTCTCTTCCGCGCGACACTGTCTAGGTCCACCTGATCTTGTCCCGGTTTTTTTTTTCTTTTCTTGTATCTTCTATCTCGATAACGATATGACACGGCTTTCTCCCACCCACACAAATTTCAGTTTTCAGTTTTTTACCTTTTTCATATAGATTTTCTCTGCACTACACATCGTCTGTCCTGTTTCGTTCCGTTTGTTCATCTTCTGTTGTTGCTTTCGAGTCCTTTTTCTTACAGAATCCATGCCCTGTTCGGGCTGGATGGAGTTGTGTTTCCTTGGGAGGGGGTTCCGTGTTTTGGATACTTCTCCTCAATATATTTCCATACTGTCACATTCATGTGCTCCTCCGTGCTCTGTAGCGTGAAAGGAACGTAGCATGAATCGCATTGCATATCTACACCGTCACATAGCCGTCACTCCAACACAAATGCCTCCAAATCAAATACTTTGTTTTCGTAACTCTCTCATCTCTAGTGTTGCATAACAGGCAGAAGGAACATTGTGAACGTATTTTGCATTCCCTTTTTTGCAGTGCCTAAAGAAAAAACAATTGGTCTAAGCACCGCTATCAGATACCTAAAAACCCCCGATCCTTCTTCGGCGTAAAATGCCCCGTTTAAGAAAAAGACCCAGTTGCAAAATAACACCATTCCCCGGGTGGAAAAACACGAAAAGAATCCCAATTGAAAAAGAGCAGAGAACAAGGTTTCCTTTTTTTTTGCCTTGTTCGTCCCATGCCTCCATGCAACAACTAAAGGTAAAAAAAGAAACAGGGCGTGTGAATGCTCCGGAGCGGATGCAGGCTATCTCTCCTCCATGGACATGGAGGGAAATAACAACACAACGACATGTACCCTAAACTCTGGGTTCTGTATTCTTCTGCTCTCAGGAGTCCGTGGAAGGGGGAGCAGCTTCCACAGAAAAAGCACGGATGGAAAGAAGTGATGATACGGAGATAAAAGAGAGAGAAGCAAGAGAAAATAGAGAACCCAGAATCAGAGCCCAAGCCGTGGAATCATTATTGTCATTTCTGATCATAAGAAAAGAGATACTACCAGAAAGAAAGAACCGACACCCAAACTTTTTGCAAGGAAAAAAATAACTCCTCGGGCAAAGCACACAGATACACCATAGGCATATGCTACTACGCACACGCTTATTTGTGCAGCTTGCGCTGGTAGAAGGCAAGCTCCTCGCCCTCGAGGATGTATCCGTCAGCACGGCCGGACTGGCCGGGGCGGCTGGACACGATGGCAAACAGACGACCGGCCTCGAACTGGCGCTCGAGGGCGTTGTCAACCTTGCCGCGGAGGGCAAAGCGCTCAGCCTGCTTCTTCTGCACCGAGGAGCTCTTCTTCTCGACCTCGGCGGCGGCGCCCTGGGCACGCTGGCGTCTGCGGCCAAGGGTCTGGCCGTAGTGGGCCTCGTACCACTGACGGAAGGGGGTGGCGTCGATCTGGACGACGGCCGAGCGGGTCAGGGTGTTGGTGCGCACCAGCTCGTTGTTGGACGGGTGGTACACGACGACGATGACACGGGTCTTGCGGGTGCAGCCCTCAGAGCCCCAGGCGAAGTTGCCCGAGTCGATGCGGAGGGCACGGTACTTGTGGTTACCGCCACGGGTGCGGACGGTGTGGACACGCTTTGGGCCAATACGGGTGTTGGCAGCCTGGCGGCCAAGCTCGAAAGCTCTCTTCTTCCCTGTATAATTACAATCAGGTCAGAACGCATGGTCTCTAAAGCAGGCGGGGGAGTTTTCCCTCTGTTGCATTGATCCGCATACGGGCTTTCGATGGGGGTACACGCAATATGCTTGACGCATATTGCAGTGCGCTGTATCTATCTAGGTATGAGGAGGTATGTTGGAGTGTTCACGACGTACGGTAGTAGGCACGCTTCGCACCGGAGGCGGAACGCTTGTGGCGGGAGTCGCGCGAGATACCCATGATTGCGAGATCTGGAGAGAAAGAGAGCAGAGCAAAGATTAGCCAATGATCACTTTGAGTGAGGGGCAAAATAGGAAAGCAGGAATCCAAGCCAAACGAGATCGTGTTCTGAATATCTCGACGCCCTCAGAAGGAATCTCAAATCGAAACGACCGATCGATTGGCGGTTGAATCTGCGGCGACAAGAGGAGCAGAGCAGATATAGTGGGAAAGTCTTTGACGAGGACGCATTCGACCGAATGATCCCAATAGAGAGACCGCCGTTCTCGACTTACTTGATGGATTTTATGAAAATCTCGAAATGTCGTTGGGTAGTGATGGTGAAGTTTGGAGGAAGGAAAAAAAAAAAGTTCAACCAAGTAATTGGAAGAAAAGTATTAAGTTGTGCCTTTTTTCTTGGTTAGGTTTTTTGGTAGGGTCGCTTTTGGCCCCAGTAGAAAACGGTTGGCGAAAATGTGGGCGATAAATTGGGCTTTCCACAGCTAGGGCTACGCTTTTGCCTCAGGCAAGAACAGTCACGTGAGACTTGGGTAATTATGTAAGTCAGGCTTGCCTTAGGGTTGACTTTGACCACTAACCCTAAGCAGTGGTCGACTGCCGAGGCACGGATTGTGTGATATGCTGAAGTCGCACTTTCATATCCTGGAAGCTCCTTCTTCAACAAAATCCGGAGTGTCAACAAAACAAATCTGTTGAGAGTTGCTGGAAGGAAGGACGGAGCAGAGTAACTATGTAGTAAGAATCTGGCGACTTTTCCTTTCCGCCTCCCATCCGCCGTTTTCTTCATCTTCAGCATCATTTCTCTCCAATTTCCCAAATCTCTTCTTACGGTTTCCATCTCTATCTGTATCCTTGTACTTGTGCTACCAAACGCCTAATAGCAACTGCCATCAGTTGGTGCCAGCTGTGCTCTGTATTGTTCCACATCCACAACCCCTGCCCCAACAAGCTCGGGGATATACCACAATCCACAGCAGAGAAGATCTTTGCTTTCACGTCGAAGCTTTGATCTCCATTCCATATCCGACAACTGACCAAGTGGCGGCAAAAACCAACACGTCCAATCTCCAAAATGGCGTCCAAAATCACCCTGACGCTCATTGACCGCGGTAAGTTAGCTAGTCTGAGGCGAGCCCTTCTCTGCCTCCGGCTATGTGGGCAAGGTTTCACATGCTGGAAGTTACTGCGTCGGCATTGTAAAGGGGGACAGACCCCTCTCTGTCTCTCTCTCTCTCTCTCTCTCTCTCTCTCTCTCTCTCTCTCTTGCTACTCACAGCTCTCTTATCATCTGGAGACTAACACCAAACCTTACTGGCCCACTATAGCTCCGAAGAAGCCGCTTAAGAAGCTCCCGAAGACCCTCGAGGTTTCCCCCGACACCAAGGTTGAGGACCTGAAGATTCTCATTGCCCGCCAAACCGGCATCCGCGACCACAACCGGGTCGGCCTCTTCTACCCGACGACCAAGAAGACCCTCAAGGACAAGCACGCCGCCATTGGCTCCGAGCAGGATGTGGTTGCAACCGGAGAGATCCTGGTGAAGGATCTGGGTATGACGCTCCCCCAAGACCTGCCAAGATGAAGTTGCTGCACGTCAATGAAGCTGACCACCGGTCCTTGTGCAGGCCCCCAAATTGCTTGGAGAACCGTGTTTCTCGTCGAGTACTTCGGTCCGATCCTGATGCACGTGCTCGTTCTCGCCGCCCGGCCGTATGTGTTTAAGAACGCCCCGCCGCTGTCGAACACCCAGTGGCTCACCTTCGGCATGGTTGTCGGCCACTTTGTGAAGCGCGAGCTCGAGACGCTGTTTGTGCACAAGTTCTCCGCCAGCACCATGCCGGCCTTCAACATCTTCAAGAACTCGTTCTTCTACTGGGCCATCTCCGGCTTCCTGGTCGCCGCGACGGTGTACACGCCGTGGTCGCTCGCCGCCACGGCCGACACGCCCATTGTCGACCTCGCCGGCTTTGTCCTGTTCTTCCTCGGTGAAATTGCCAACGCCTCCGTGCACCTGCACCTCGCGTCGCTGCGGTCATCCGGCGGCACTGAGCGCAAGATCCCCACCGGCCTGGGCTTCAACCTGGTCACCTGCCCCAACTACATGTTCGAAGTCATCTCGTGGATGGGCATCATCATCTCCAGCCGCAGCTGGGCTGTGGCCCTGTTCATCGCGATTGGAGCCTTCCAGATGCAGGCGTGGGCCAAGGGCAAAGAACGTGCCTATCGCAAGGAGTTTGGTGACAAGTACAAGAAGAAGCGCTACGGCATGCTTCCCGGCATTGTGTAAACGCCAGATATTTCGTTATCTGCACATCTCACAGGTCCTGATTGGATGCAGTTGTGTGAGTGGTATGCCAAAGCTTAGGAAACGGGTATTCTTACTTAGAGGGACGGTCGGGAGGGGTACCAAGGCCGGTAATGCGGATGGGGCGGCGCTGTATCTCTTATCTTCGATCCACGATGGCCGTCGATGTTTTCGCCGCTCAGTGTTCGGGGGGCCTCGTGTGTTTCCTTATTCTTGGTTTGTTGTACAGCAGGAAACATGTCGTTATAGTATGACTTATTCGATACTCTTTTAATGAACTCCCCAGCATCACTTATACACACATGAAGCAAAAGAATCCACAAGTGCATCCAAAAATGAACGTAGCCATCTCTCGTAAATACATAAACATGGAAAGGTACTATCGCTCGAGGTCATAAACAGCGTATCTCAACATCAGGACCGCACAACAACCGCCGCCCAAATCTACCAAACACCGTCGTCACAAACGCGCCGGCCGTCCCCTTTTTCTGCCCCGAGCTTCATAATATAATGTATGTAAACAATTTCATAAACCTCCCCAAGATGATTCGTTATCCGTTAGACTTTAAAGAAAGAAAAAAAAAAACCAAACAGGCACGGAAGAGCAAAACTCGCAGATGACGTAAAAATAGCAGGTGGGCGATCCGTAGCAAACGCAACGTCGCAAGAAATCCGGCAAAAAGACGAAGATGGCGATTAAAAGTCGAGGTGGTGTCGTGATACGTGGAAGATAACGACGAAACAAACAGAAAACAGGAAGAAAGGAGCATGTGTGTGACTGGATCAAAGCAAGCAAAGGAGAGAGCGCGCGCGCAAAAAGCAAGAGAAAGAAAGAAAATCATGTCAGATAGGGGAAGTGGGAACTGGTTTTCCAAGAAAAAACGCAAGATAGAGATATCATTTAGGGCCACAGCTGGTGGCATTTGTTACTGTAATATTTGGGGAAGGGGAAGGGGGAGTGGTTAAGGGGTCACTGACTGTACCGGTGGTGCAGGACCGGCGTCTACTGCTGGGGCTGGATGTTCCGCCTTGTTTTCCGCGATGGCTTCGGCGGCGGTGGCGGCGGCGGTGGTGGTGATGGTGGGAGCAAGTACTGGGGCGGGAACGGGGGCGTGAACGGGGGCTTCGACGACGGACTTTTCCGGGGCCGCGAACACGGTCTCTTCGACTATGTCCGAAGAGGGTTCAGGCTGCTCCGGGATCTCCGTCGACGATGCCGCGGGCTCGGCTTGGGGCAGTTGCAGGAGCTCCGCCTCGGGATCGTGGGTGGGCTCGGGCGCGGCCACCGGCAGGACGGCAGGCTCGTAGATGCTGAGGGCCTCGAACGACGAGACCAGCGAGTCGACAAAGAGGACCTCGTCGTTGGGAGCCGCGTAGCTGATCGTGGGCGACACCATGACAGAGTCATCCATCATCAGGACTGGGGAGCGTTCGCAAGTCTCACGGGAAGCAAGTTGGATGTCACCGGCAGCCGGGAGCGCAGAGACGAAATCGACGTGCGTTTCAGTTGCTGCCAATTCCACAGCCTCGTCAAACGCGATGGGCGCGGCAGATTCTTCGATCAGATCCTGCAGTGGCTCCACAGAAGCGAGTGTGGGGACCGCGGTGGATAGCGCCAAGCCCTCAAAGCCATGGACAGGGTCTGGCCCGGCAACGAGCGGCTCCGGCTCGGTCGAGGCGAGAACTTGCAGGGCTTGATCAACAGATTCAAAAGCCTCCGCTACATTCACAGACTCCTCTACCACCGGTGCAGGCATTTCGTCTTCCGACAGCGCCGCCTCAACAAGCTTCGGCGCGCCGACTGAGAATTCGGGCCGCGCGGAAATCGCAGCATCTGCAGGGGTCTCTGCGTCCACGGGTAGGTCTTTGGCGACTGGAGCAGGGCCGGCAACCGGAGTGTCGGCTTCCACAGATCGCAAAGGCTCGGTGATGGTAAGAACATCAGCCACTTTAGCAGCCGGAACTTCGTCAACAGACTCAACAAGTGTTTGTGGCACTAGCACCAAATCAGCTTGGACAGACGCGTTATCAGCAGGGATCTCCGTGGCTTTCGAAAGAGAAACTTCCGCACTAGATCCTTCAACTTCAAGAGACGACTTGGCCGGAGTTTGGGAGATAGCGTCACCAGACGAGAGATCCCGGTTCACCAAGTCCACAACTCGCTCGGCAACGATCTCGACAGCAGTCTTGTCCACAATTTCAACGGGTGCCTGGACCTTAGCTTCAGCGATGAGGGTAGCCTCAGCAGGGGTCTCAGCAGGAGTCTCGGTGACCACATCCACGGCGGCAGTGTCAACAGTACCAGCCGGAGCAAGCGCTTCAATGGCAGAGTTAACAACAGCTTTCGTGGCTGCGTCGACAGCCATCTCAACAGTAACCGTGACGGCCTCGACAGCAGCCTCGATACTGCTGACAGCAGCAACATTCTGAGAAGTCGACGTTATCGAGTCCACCGCAGCAGCATCCGGCTTCTGAGCCGACCCCACTTCAACACGCGCTACGTTCTTGCCGGCACTCTTCAGAGACGACTCGGATCCACCCGATGCACTCGGCCGATCATCCTCATCGTCCCCGCGCCCAGCCTCGCTCCCGCTCCACTCGCCGTCCTCGCAGTCGCTGCACGAGCAGCTGCAGCAGTCGCTGGCACAGCTCCCGCGCCGCACAAGCCGCATGGTCTCCTCCAGGGCCATCAGATCCAGCTCGACCACCTCGGCCCAGTTCTGCAGGTTCCCCAGCTCCTTCATGCTGCGCGTCGCATCGCCCGCCACGCGCGCCAGCCGGTCGGTCTCGCGCCGCAGCGCCTCGGTGGCCTTCGCCACCTCGCGCTCCTGCCGGTCCAGCACCGCGCGGTTCGCGTGCAGCATCGCCGCCCGCCCCTGCAGCTCCGGGTCGATCAGGTTCGCAAACGACGCCACCAGCGCCGTGCGCGCCTCGTCGACGTGGCGCTGCGAGTCGGCCGACGGCAGGTGCGGCTGCAGCCGCAGGTTCGGGAGCGACGCGGGCGGCCCGGGCGCCTGCGACGCACTGCCGGACGAGTTGACGGCCGTGGCCGAGCTGGACGAGGCATGGGCGGTTCCCGAGGCGGCCGACGACGACGACGGCCGCCGGGAGTGTCCGTTCACGTGGTCCCGGCGACCAGAGGCTAGCGTCGAGGTCACCGTTGCGGAGATGGCCGCCGCCGCCGAGAGCACCGCCCGCGAGGCTCCGGCGGAGGGCGGGCGGCTAATAGTGGCGGCGGCGGCAGCACTAGCGCCGGGAAACGGAAACGGCGCAAGGGGTGGCGGCGGACGTAGGGTAGACGGGGGCGGTCGAGGGGCGCCAGTGTCGGCTGAAGCTGGGACCATCGATAAGGACGACGGCGGCGGCTGAAGCGGCGGTGAGTCGGCGGAGGCGGCGCCAACACCGGCGGGGGAGGCGGGAGAGGCGGAGGAAGAGGACATGATAGTAGCAAAAGAAAGGAAAAAAAGAGGTTTCAGGTTGAGAGAAGATATAATATGAAAGGAACTCGTGATTCATAAAAAGGAAAACAATATAAGAAAAAAATCCAAAAAGAAACGGTGAGGGAGGCCCGGCTCGATACCCAACCAGAAGCTTGAGAAACCAGCAGAATTGCCCAGCGTCTCAACGGCCGTCCATGATCACCAGATGTCGTCTCCGATAAAGCCCGCGAGGTGAGACTTTGCCGAATCCGAATCAGAAAGAAAAGACAGCTGGATGCAGGATGCAGAAAGAAACAAGAAAGAGACAGAAGAAAATCAAGGAACGGTGAGGTGAGGGGAAAAGAGACACGGGAAGGGAAGCGACGACCAGGGTTGTGAGAGAACCGGCATGCAGAAGCAAAACGAGCAAAGGAAAAAGACACAAGAGACAAAAACACCAGCCTGGCGCTGTGATAGGCCGTGATGGATTAGACCAAACGACAAAAAAGTTATCTGCTGGCGGTTCCAAAGATTTCATCCTTCTGGGTCGTTGCAACGTTAGCACGTGATTCGCCTTGTTCTATACTGGAGGTTGGGTTGTCTGCATTTTCTCGTTGGATTGGATGGATCTGTGCGCGCCTTCCAGTTTCCATCCAACCAAACGACCGAGCAAACGAGCTTTCCCTCTCATGGCAAACGCATCATGTGACTTCAAATGGTGATACAGGCATCGCGATACGGCTGTAATCAGTTAAACGCAGACACACAATGTCACAATGCACAACACAACATAAGAAACGTCAAAAATAGCTTAGCATGCCAGTACCACAAAGCACCGGATATGTTGTATAGAATAACCTGCTGAGAACCTGTCTCTCTCTCGCCCGTTCGCAACATACAAGCTTTAAAAAACATGAGTTCCGTAGAAACACCCGTAAAACATGAGAAAAAGCACATGCCGCCGCCCATCCGTATAAAAAACAACCAATGCCACTCACGCAAGAGAAAAAAAAACAAACAAAACAAAGAGACGAGAAAGCAAGGAACCTGGAGTGTAGAGTAAAATATCCAGTAATAAGAAAGAAAAAGAAAAAAGGCAAGAAAACGTCCATTCCCTCCCAAGTTTGTGCCCACAGCTGGTGCATGTCCAGAAAAAAAAAAGATGGCAGTTGTCCGCTGATGCAAAATATTGAAAAAAACGCGAAGATGAAAATTAGTAGGAAAACCAGGCCAGCCGCAGGAAAAAAGAAGAAGAATGAAGAAGAATCATATGAAAATGTTCATGAATTTGAAGCAAGGGTAAAAAGAGAGCCGCCGTGACGACTATAAATGTACATGGTCGGTAACGAGAGGAGAGAAAGGAATGCGGAAGGAAAGTGTATGTGTTTGATTGATAGAGCAAGGCGCGCGTGTGTTTCTTCGCAGTCTCAATGAATCCAAGGAGCAGATCCTACGGTCTAAAGCCGGTTCTTCTAGAACGCCGTCTTCGGCCCGTTGAACCGCACCGTCTGTGGCTGTTGCTGCTGCTGCTGCTGCTGGGCCATCAGCCCGCCGCCACCCGCATACATGCCGGCCGGCAACGGGCTATTGATCGCCGACACCGGCGTCATCGACCCGTCGCTCGCAAACGTGGTCATCGTGCCGCCCAGACTGCCCCCGCTGCCGCCGCCGTTGCTGAGGTCACCCGACGACATCGTGCCCACCCGCGACATGGCGATCCCGCCGTACGCCATCAGCGCCTCGGCCCGCTCAAACACCCCGCCATTGAACGCGCCCGCAAACGACGCGCTCTGCGGCGTCGACGGCACCGTCGCCTGCACAGCCGGGCCCAGCGCCGCGCTCTGTGGCGTCACCGGCAGCTGCTGCTGGTAGTGCGAGCCGTGGTGCTGGTGTTGGCCCTGGTACTGGCTCGGCGACGAGTGTTGCTGCTGGTGGTGCACTGCGTGGTGCATCTGGCCGTTCTGCTGCTGCATTTGCATGTGCATCTGCATCTGCATCGCCATCGGCACCGTCTCCTGGATCGCCGACAGCGGGCTCAGCGTACCGCTGCCGGTCTGGCCAGACTGCGGCAGGAAGCTGCTCCAGGGCGACCGGTGGGTGTAGTCGACCGTTTCCTTGATGCTGACGTGGATGGGCTTCAGCCGCACCAGGCTCTCGTGCGGAATCGGGAGCTTGTTGGCCTCCATCTTGAGCATGTCTCCCAGCTGGCTCCACGACACGAAGAAGTTGTTGCACAGATTCCAAAACGCCGTGTGCAGCCGGATGGCCGGATCCTTTAGCATAATCATCGACATGCGCGACTTGAGCGATTCCGTCTGGCCGATGACCGTGGTGGTGCAGTCAATCAGGCCTCTCCACACCCGCACGAGATCCTCGCGGACACGCTGCGACACTGCGCCACGCAGTCCGGCAGTCAGCATCGAGTTGAAGTCGGGCAGTATCTTCAGGACCAGCTCGGTCGACTTCTTCAGCGACAGGAAGATCTTCTCGAACTGCCGGTCCTCGTCAGAGTAGTCGATCATTCCACGCCCGCCGCCGCTGCTTCCGCCAACACTACCGATGCTGCCGCTCACGCTGCCGCTGCCCGCGCCGCCACTGCCAACGCCGCCGGGTCCAGCGCCTCCAGATGTCGTTGACGTGGACTGGAATGACTCGCCCGATCGTGGAGTGGCCGATGTCACCTGCACCAGTCGGGGGTTGACGCCGTTAGAGTACGGGAGATCGATCGCGACTCGCAGGTTGCTGGGGTTGCTTGTGTTACGGCCTCGCTGCCACATGGAGCCGGATCGTTCGCCCATGGCCATCATGGTTGATATCGAATTATTATCTCGAGATCGAGATCGCGGAGGATACGGCCGGATGGTCTCGCCGAGAGATGAGCCACGGCCAGGGTGGCCGGGGTGGCCAGAAGATGACGGAAGCCCGCGCAGAGAGTCAAGACGAGGCGGCGTGCGTGTGCCGCCGCCCTTGGCCCCCATGCTTGACATGGCGTTCGCCATCGAATTACCTGAATACGACGACAAAGGCACAATCGGCCCGCTATTGCCAATAGACAGGCTCGACACGGTGACTCTCAGCTCCATGATGCTGTTATACAGAAGCATCAGCAGCGTCCGGATATATCTCGGGTCGCCGTTATCGACAAACGAATCGACGTGTCCCGAAAGCAGCGAGCAAACGTGCGAATAAGCGCCAACCAGCGCTTGACACGCCCGGTGAAGATTCTCGTTTTCGCCGGGAGCGCTAGCCCAGGCGCCGCCGCCACCGTCACTGTTCATGGCCAGGTCATGCTTTTGGATCTCCTGCTCTAGATCCTGCACATGGGAATTCGTGTTGTAAAACACAATCTCGAGGCTCGATCGCTTAGACGTGCCGTCGCTTGTAAGGCCCATGAGCATCTGGATGATGGGATGGATCTGGAAGACGGAATATAGAATTCCTTTGGCGGTTTCGATCAGCGGGTCACTCATCTTCGACTCTCGGCGTCTCTCGGGCAGTATCGATAACCGCCGAACATAGATAGGTCGCTGCATGCCGGGCTCCGATGGCGGGCTTGAAGGACTCTTCACTGCCAGGCTGCCGGCGCTGCCACCCTGCATAGCCGAGCCATGGCTGAGACCGCGATAGTGGCTCAGACGATTATTATTCGCCTGACCTTCATCCAGCGTGGCCAGCTCAGAGGGCTTTCGCGGCACAATGCCCATTCTCCGGGATCGGCCATCCATGCGGTCGGCAATAGATCCGCTGGCCTGGCGTTGCTGAAACAGGGTCTCCGAATTGCTGCGCACGCGCTCGCTGACGTTGCCCCCAATGGTTAGGGGCATGACTCCAGGTCGTCGAATGTTATTGGTGATGGTGGTGAGAATCGGGGTTGTCGTCGATTGTTGGGAGAGCCCGCGGAAGTGCGCCCGGTTGGAATTCACAGGTAGTCGGGTGATGGCGGGGGAGCGGAGGTCGGGCATATCGGTGCCATTGACTTTCACGGGGAAGCGGCCGCTGACGACGCGTCGCATGGGTATCCGGGGGGTTTCGGCGCCCTCGCTAGATTCGTCACCGCCGGTGTCGATCTCCAGACGGCCCGTCAAAGACTTTTGCTTCAAAAATTTCTTGATGTTGGTGGTGACGGCGATTTCGTTGAATTCGCTCTCGCCTCTAGCGACTCCGTCGTTGGGGGGACTCGGGGCCTGGAGTTGCAAGATTTCCGGCGGTGGGAAGGTGATGTCGTTGCCCTCCAGCTTGATGATATGAAGGGAGACCATGTCGGCAAGGCACACAGGCAGTTCTTCGATTCGGTTCTTCTGGACGGCGAGCACCTTTAACGAGGAGAGTTTAACGATTTCCGGGGGTAATATCCGCAGTTTGTTGCGACCCAAGTCGAGAATTTCAAGAGATTTCAAGTCGCAGAGCTGTACAGAGAGAAGACGCAAGGCAGTCCGTCAGTGGTTAGAAAGAGCTACAGGAAGAAAGCCATTGGGAGATGACAAAGGCTGAGGTGGCAAAGTTCCCAAAAAAAAAAATACGGGAGACGGCCTCAAATGGAGACACATACAGAAGGAGGAAACTCTTTGATCTGGTTGTTGCGGACATTCAAATATCGAAGGGATGTGCACTCTGAAAAGCGGGTAGGAAAGGAAGAAAGTTGGTTATGTGACAGAGCAAGTCTAGAAGAGAAAGAAAGGGATTACAAAAAAAGTCAGAAAGAAATGCTTCCATTGTTGAAGATGTTCAGGTCGGCACGATGTGGATGGGTGGAAGGACAACGGGGGCATAATGGAATAGTACTAACCTCTCCAGCTCGTTCTTTATCACATCGACAACCTCCTCAGGGAGATCTCTAATGTTTTTCCGACTCAAGTCAATGGTGACTCCGGGTTTCAAATCTG
Organism: Knoxdaviesia capensis; assembly: GCA_001510575.1. NCBI lineage: Eukaryota > Fungi > Ascomycota > Sordariomycetes > Microascales > Gondwanamycetaceae > Knoxdaviesia > Knoxdaviesia capensis. The sequence continues at coordinate 413,114 of LNGK01000015.1, read as the reverse complement.
AGCCGACATCACTGACGTCTCCCGTCTGTGATTGGGACTGGGCGGCGGTCTCCTGGAGGGCATCGCGCATGGCCTCGTGGGCCAGGGCAATGACCTCGGCCGGAGAGAGAGACGGTCCGGACGACGTAACGGATGACACCGAGAGATTTGTCGAGTTCGACGGAATACCGCGGATATGGCTGGGGAACGGAGGGATCGGCGGCACATGCGAGTTCGAGATGGGAGGTGGTGGAATGCGGCGGATGGTCTGGGCCGGGTTGTCGGGCAGGCCTCGCGGCATTGCGGCCAGCATGGAAGCGGCGCCGCGTTCCATGGTGAGGTGCGGGATATGGAGTTTTAAGCAGGAGGATATGGGGAGGGTTCTGGATGAATGGAAAGCTGAATGGCTCAACGCTCAACTGAGGTTTTTTTGTGAGGAAAGAAATCGAGAAGCGAAATCGGCCACAACCACCAGGACCAGCGAGTCCTTTATATCTCGGCAAGGGCAAAAGTCGAGCAGGTGGCGCCTCTTCGGGCAGGCGATTGTTCGCACACAGGGACCAATGGCGCCACTCGATGGAAGGTTTCGGTCTGGCAGAGCTAGTTTGTGGTGATGGTATCGGAAGCGGTCAGGAGGTGAGTTAGGCACAGAGCGCGAGGCTGCAAGCACGGGGTCGAACGATAGAGCTGAACGGGAGAGCGGAAGATCGGCCGACCATGGAGTATGGGTGAGGATATGTACAAGGAGAATCAAACAAGAGGAGAACAGATTTCCTGCAGAGGTCTAGAAGACTGTGAGAGGTCGAGAATCGCGATGGGTGCAACACGGCGGAAGAAGAAGGAAAAGAAGGAAAAGAAGAAGGGAGGTTGAGGAGGTCCGTCGGCTGTGGGATGTCGAAACAGAGTCCGTAAAGGTCCGGAGGAGGAGGTCTGAGGAAGGTAGGGAAGGTACAAGAAACACAACTAGGGAAAGCCAAGAAAAGGCGTAGACAGGCAATCGGGACAGGTACAGAGCGAAGTAGAGCAGAGCAGAGCAGAGGCAGAAAGAGCGCCACAGAAGAAGCCAGCCGACACACAGCAAAAATCAAGGGCAGCCCACACAAACTGGAAACAGACGCATAGCAATTTTAGGCCTGGAGGACAACAGAGCACGAGGAGGAGGAAGAAAAATAAGAGGAACTAGGAAACATGAGACGTCCGGAGGGGGAGAATGCTGGATCAGAGTAGCAGTAGCAGGGCAGGGGACGACATGGGTAGACTTGGTGTGCGTTTTCTCTGGTTCTGGGTTCTCCTATCTGGTATCTTGGGCCGGCAGGCCTGCTTTTCTCGAGGCTCGGTCCAAGGCTCGGGCTCCAGGTCCCAGAGCTCCAGGGATAATGGATGATCGCAATTCGCAAGAGAGAGAAAGAGAGAGAGAGAGAATTGGTAAGTCAGTGAGCCAGCCCGTTGAATCGACGAGAACACACGACGAGTAAGGAGAGAAAAACAAAGTTCTGTATCTACTACCCAGCCAGAATCAGGGGAAGAGACGAAGGGAGACACAGAGTGCGTCGAGAAAAGCTTGATAACCCTCAAGGGAACACACAAAGGCGGAAGAGATGGCAGAATTAGGTCTGAGAGAGTGTGTGTGAGGGAGAAACTGTCCTGTGCCCGAGAACGTGTGAGAGTTGGAGAGAAACGTGACTGTGTGTGGAAGAGAGAGAGAGAGAATAAAGTGCAGCGAAACGGGTCATGGTGGTGTTTCAGGCTAGAGAGAAATTTCCCCTATGGGTGAGGTTTTGTTTGTGGTCGATTGTCTTTGTCAGCGAAGAATAACGAGTAACGACTTGTGTTGTGTTTTTGGCCGATTGGCTTTTTGCGTCCTTTTTTTCCTTTTTTTTTCCTGGGAATTTTATATCAACTCTTGTCTACGTGGACTGTTTACACTGGACAATTCGCAGTCCCAACATTGGGCCGGCGATGACATTCTCCGTCCCCTCAGCTTTTGTATGGATGTTGTTAGTCGCTCTATAAAAACATCCCCCCACCAGGACAAAACAGTCCCCAAGCATCTTCACACCCTCACAACCACCACAACGCAACCTTGCTCCAGTCTGGCGGTATGGTCATGTATCCATCCCCTCCCCCTATCTTGAAACATTCCCAGGGGGGCCAAACAAGTGGATGTTATGTTGCCTTTCTTTTCTCTCCCCTATACTAACAATACCGACAGGTAAATATAAACATTTTAGTTTACACGTTTTTGCCACCAACACAGTCCCGTCCGCGAGTGGGCCACCGCCAGAAAAAGACGACGAAAAAGGGTTTGTCCATCCTTTTCTTCTGCGTCTACTGCAAGGGGTCCCGTCCAATAGGGGAACCAATGAAAGCCGGCGATGTTCCCAGGTTTCCCCTTTGGCGCGAAGACTGAAAATGGGCTGGAACTGGATCTGGCCGGCCTCTTCCACCGTGCGTCTCTCGGCGTCTGTTTTCTTTTTTACTGTTTTCCTTTTCTTCCCTCTGCGAGTTCCCTTCTAGTCTCTCGACGATCCAAAGGCTGGACTGCGACGATCGCCCCCAAAAACTTAAATCTCTGCTTTCCTTCTCCTTTTTTTTGGTCCGGTTTGGATTCACCGGTTGAAAAAAACAAATGATCGGATGAGATACCTACGGCGAAAAGGGGCAAAAAGAGGGCGGAAAGCCACCGGCAGCAACAAGACCAGCACGAACCGTTGAGCCGCAGGTCACATCCCTCCCTTCTTTCGTCGATCCCGAACATTTTCGTCTAACGACGCAGAAAAAAAATATGGGTGTTGTGCCACCCGCCACACACATGTAGTGGTGTATCACCAGTGTTCCCGACATCGCACAGCATCAGTAAGACCAAGAAAGGCGATATGCGTGCCACTAAACCGTAAAAGCTCGTGTGTATTTGCTCAAATATCGCAAGGCAGTTCACGTGAAGCAGCAACGGTGAGTATCTCCCGATATTTTTACCCCGTCTGTAGGAACGGCCGGAACCCTAACGGTCATTTTGCATGTAATTTTTGCCAATCCCCCTTTATACTTTCTGCTTCCTCCAACAATTCTCAACACGTATCCGCCGCCTGCTCTCGCCGCACACCTCCACGCACCGGCACTCCACCGTCCCAGACACTATCCGGGGGCCGGACTGGGCATGTACTGTAAGTTTTTTTTAGTTTTTTTTTTTTTTTTCGGCGATGATGACGCCACCTCACCCGACAGCCGAGATGCAGCTGCAGAGGACTATTTGGAAGAGAACTGGGACGGCGGGCGGGACGGTGCTCTCGGCCTGCGTCCGGCAAGGAGCACTTCCAACTACAGCTCCGGGCCCGGCTGTACAAATGTGAGGAACGGGGGGGGGGCAGTCAGGTGGACGAACGACGCCGTTGGCGGTTGGATTGGGTTGTGTTGCACGGATCATCCGCCACTACACACTGACATTTTGTATCGTAAGTATATGCTCTGTGCGTACTGCTCGCGTTTTGTTTTGTTTCAACCGGCCTACATGCGTCCTTGCCTCCCTTCTTCGTCGCAGACCCTGTTTCTAGATTGTGGTTCACGGCTCTCGATAGAAGTACCGTACCGTACCGTACGTAGCTAAACGAGGACTTGCGCGTGTGTTGAGTTAGTAGCGAGTGATACAAGAGGGAGAAGCCCAGGAGACAGCACTTATCGCTGCCCCAGTTTCAGAATCTCTACCTCAAGAATACGAACATTGATACACCACTAAATCTCAGATAGACCCGACTCGAAGTCCTCGTATAGGCCCGACCCATCTTATCCCACCCATCGCCTTATGCGAAACCTCCCATCTTTCCAATCGGCACTCAAAATGTCGATCTTCTGCCGCCGCCGCCAACAATCTACACTAGGGTTGGGGTTAGGCGCCGTACTCTGTGTCCCAGATAAACGATGATCCACTATCGTCCCTTTAGATTCCTCAGCCTGAATCAGTGATGTGCAAACGACATCGCGCATTGCTGTAATCTCTTCGGTGTTTCTGTACTGTTTGGGTCTGCGGGGTATGGGTGTGCGATGTTTTTAGAGAGCTGCTCGGATGGTATAACGTCCGTATTCCCGGTGGTGTAGTGAAAGACTTTTATCGTTATCGTGATGCATTTACACAGTCCCAACAACCGTCGTGAAAAATGAATACGAGAAACCATACACCCAACATACTGAGAACGATCTCGTGAGACCTCAATGAATCGTGCTAGACAGCTATCATAACGTCGTAAACCTGAAGATGCGCGCCTGACTTCCTCACTTCCCATCCTCGTACACTAAGGCTCAATCATCGTAATACCCCCCGCACTGCAGCAAGTCGCCCTGCGAACTAACCCACTCGGCACTGGCCAGCCCGCGCGCCAGCCGGCGCTTCAGGTCCGCCGGGTCCTTGTGGAAATCGCAGGCGTAGTCGCACTCCGGCGCCGGGCCGCGCTCGCCAAAGTAGCGCGTGATCTGCGCGTGGCGGCACTCGGCCGTGTTCTCGCAGTACAGCGCGAGCTGCTGCAGGCTGTGCCACCGTGAGCTCGCCTTGCTCTGCTGCTGCCGCGGCCCGGGGCCAGAGCCCGCGCCGTCGGAGGTGTACCCTGCGTTGTCGAGCACCGACGACAAGCCGCCGCTGCCGCCGGAATCTTGCCGCACCATGCGCTGCACGCGCTCCAGGTCCTCGCGGCTGTAGTACAGGAAGCAGTAGCTCGCTTTCCCGTCGCGGCCGGCGCGCCCGACCTCCTGGTAGTATCCCTCAAACGACTTGGGCAGCCGCCAGTGCACGACAAAGCGGACGTTCTCCTTGTCGATGCCCATGCCGAAGGCGGTGGTGGCCACGATGATATCGTAGCCGTCCTCGTTGCGGATCCACTTGCCCAGGGTTTCTTCTTTGACGTCGTTGGCCAGCCGCGCGTGGAACGGCCGCGCGCCGATGCCGGCGTCGCGCAGCTGGGCCGACAGCGACTCGCACTCGTCGCGCGACGTGGTGTAGATGATGCCCGACACGGCGGTCAGCCGCTCGCCGGCGGCGTCCAGCTCGGGCTTGCGGTCATCCGCGCGGCGGCGCTCGTACACGCCCTTCAGCCAGGCGAGGAAATCGGCGATGCGCGTGTCGGCCTCGTCGCGTGTGTACCGGATCTCCAGGTGCAGGTTGGGCCGGTGGGCAGTGAGGGCGAAGCGGCGCAGGCGGTCGGGGGCGGTGTCGATGCCGAGCGTGTGCAGCACGTCGTTGGAGATGTTCTCGTTGGCGGTCGCGGTCAGGCACATGATCGGCACCTCGGGGAACGACTCGCGGAACCACGAGAGCCGCTTGAAGTCCTTGCGGAAGTCGTGGCCCCACTCGGAGATGCAGTGGGCCTCGTCGATGGCGATGCGCGAAAGCTCGCGCTGGGTGTACACCACCTGCAGGCGCTTGCGGAAGCGGTCGGTGGAGCACAGCTCGGGGGTTACGTAGAGCAGCTTGATTCGTGGGTGGCCGGACGAGAGGTCCTTTAGAATGAGGTCTCTCTCGGGGATGGGCGTGTTGGAGTTGAGAGACCGGGCGTCGATTCCGGCGCTTTGCAAAGCCTCGACTTGGTTCATCTAGACGGGAGGGTTAGTCTAGAGATGGTCTCTTGTTGCGGCCAGGGGGGGCTGAGATACCATGAGACTGAGGAGTGGCGAGACGACAATGGTGACTGGCCATGGCAGTGGGGTGTTAGCGAAGAGGCCTTGGATGTCCAAAGATACGGCGAGAATGAACTGAGATGGGAGCTTCACCCACTTCCTTCATCGACTACAGCCGGCAGCTGGAAGCATAGGCTCTTGCCAAACGACGTGGCCGCCTGCACGTAGACATCAAGGCCACTCAGAGCGGCCTCGATGATTTCCCGCTGCGGCTCACTGGACTCGGAAGCCCGAAGAACGGTTAGTTTCATCACCGAAACCAGGCTCTTCTCAAACCGGGCCACATAGCCCCGGTGAAGTGACTGGGGCCATACCGGAAGCTCTGCTTGTTGAACTGGCGCCGCAGCGTGAAATCGAGATCGACGATGCACGAGTTGCTCCGAGAAAGAGGCGGCATATCGGCCAAAAAAACACCCAAAGGGGGACCGCAAGCCGGACGCCGAGGGAGTTGTAGCGTCAGCCGCCGCTGGTACAGCCCGGTGGTAGACTCAAAACCGGCCAGGTCACGGGGTTTCTCGGGGAACGGCTCGCTCGTACGGAATGGGGAGAGAGAGAGAGCGGCAGTGGTGGACGGATGGATCTGGGCTGGTGAATCGGGTGAACAGGCTAAGGAGGATTGTTCTGAGCCCCGGAAATTTCAGTTCGGCAGGAACCCACACCACCTGCTTTTTAGGACTCATTGTCCAAAAGGTCCCTATAACGCTGGGCGTCGGCCCGCTATACGAGGGGGCCTAAAGCCCGGGATAGTCTGTAATAGTCAGTGCAGGCGCGTGACGCCATTCCGGGCCCGCTAGGCATAAACAACAAGGAAGGCACAGAACACACCAAAACAACACAGCCTCCGGTTGTGTGCCTGGAAATCAACCTCACACATCGGTGATGTTCCGGCTAATTGTTAGGAAACTTCGTGTCTCGAACATAACGAAAAATGAGCCATCTGAGGAAAGCTTCTTCGATCGGCCGTCTTCGCCGAACCCCGGCATTCTTTGACCAGCGTTAGTGTGTGCGTGTGTTTCTAGTCTCGGGGTTTATTTCTCTGCTGCCTGGAGAGAAAAGAAGGAGAAGAAGGCAAAAAGGAACAACTGGAGACGCCGGAGTGGAGTCTTTCCAGGTCGGGCATCCCCATCTTGTGTGGTCACGGTGGTGGGTGCAACGGGGCCGCCAACGGTGGGCTGTACAGATCTCATCATCTCCATGCAAGCAGGTTCAGGCCGGCGTTGGCGATGGAGAGGCTGTTGTTTCGTTCTGCCTTGGTCAGTGACAGGTTGACGCCCGCCGATATGGGCCTCGGGGAAGTTGAGTCGCCTCTTCTCTTTCCGAGTTCGTGTGGTGATCATGTTGTGATTGGCCTTGACACTCTTAAGGTGAGGGAGGGGAGGTGCTGAGGTTGGCGGTATTGGGGCCGACGATGCGGCTACTGCTCTGGCTTTCTCTCTGGCTCTCTCTCTGGCTCTCTCTCTGGCTCTCTCTTTTATCCACGGAGAGCATGCTGTCTCCATCTTGAGGTGAGAACACCGCCCGTAGGCATTGTGCCTTGCATCTCCACAGACTCTCGTATTCTCCCCAGACTAGCCACCTGCGGAGATCCAGTATTCATGCTATCATGTCCACTCTCGGTATCCATCAATGACAGCATCACCATGGATGCACCCTTTACCCTTTCCACCTCTCGTGTGTTTTCTTCTTTTTTTCCTCCTTCCACCCCTGCCTCTGCCTCACGCCGATCACTTAGAGTTTCTTTTCTTTTCAGCCCAACATTGGTGCAATTCCACCCATCACACACTAACCCACGCCCGGCCAAGCGTAGAAACCCTACTCACCCTAGCATCTGCAGAGTCTGGGGGGCAGGCCCGGCGGTACGACTTCAGAACGAATGAACGAACATTGCCCGTTTTAAATCCGCCTAGTGTGTAAAAGTCGAAAGAACCGGGCTGTTGGTGTGTTGTGCTGTGCCGCCCCTGGTGAAGCGACGCGCCAAAGAAGCAGAAGATCAGCGCAAGACCGGGTGGCAGGCGAACCTGTCGCCCCAGAGCAGTGCGTTGCTGGGAACCGTGCTCCGATTTCTCGTGAAATTGCAGAGGCTGTTCCCATCGCAGATGAACGAACAAACATAACGCGAGAGAAGCAGGCGAAAGGGATTGTTTGTCGTGGTGGCCCTTCTAGCGCCAGACCACGGCGTTTTCCGCCCTGCGCGAGCGCGCGAGGCTGTGTATCTCACCCACATCTCACCTCAATCTCCCTCTCTCTCTCTTTTCGACAACCTCGCATCTGCCCTTGGCCTGTTCCTGTCATAGTGTCGACGCGAGACCAGGGCGGGACCATGCTTGTTGGTGATCCTGGAGCTAAGTTCAACACCTTTGGGACAGAATGAAAGTTTTCTCCTTGCACTAGTCGGCCATGGACTGACAGACACCAGCCCGATCGATCACAAGGAGTGGCTGTAAACTTACATGATTTCTCTTCGGCTCGCTAGCTCTGTTCATCTGATTAACCTTTCTTCAGCTGCCGGCTGGAAACTTACTTGTGCGGCCCCTTCGCTCAATCATAAATAGACCCTCGTTTCTCCTGTCTCGTCCATGTTGGTTCTCTCTCTTCTCGTTCATCATCACATCTTGGTCTTTTCATCATCTCCCTATCTTCAGCATCTGCCACACTTTTGCATCTGACTTGTGCATATATATTATCCTGCTCTGTTTCCTGCCTTGATTTGACCCCCGTGTCCCCTTTTCTGTTCTGAGGGGATCCTACAGCAAGTCCACAACTCCCCCCCAGCAACAACCCGTCTTACACCCACACACGCACTTTCCCACAACAATGGCTCCCGTCCTCCGCTTCTCCAGCTTAGTTCTCCCCCGCTCTCCCAAGGGTGGAGGCGGTGGTGGCGGCCGCGGCGGCGGAGGTGGTTTCAAAGGCGGCGGCTCGTCCCCAAAGTCGTCCCCCAAGTCCTCGTCCGGAGGCGGCGGCGGCGGCAGCGGCTCGTCCTCGCCCAACTCGTCTAGCGGATCATCCAGTCCGAAGAGTGGGAGCGGCACTGGAGCCGGTGTGGGAGTTGGTGTCGGTGCCGGTGCCGCCATTGGCATGTCTAGCGGTGGTGGCCCCGGACTGTTCTCCGAGTGCAAGGACTGCTCCGGGTTCCGCGGTCTGCCTGTCTGGTCGCGCAAGCTGATCGTGGCCATGTCGGTGATTGTCGGCGTCTTCCTGATTCTTCTGGTTATCGTGTCCCGCATCTGTGAGTACTTTTGTGTGTCCCCCCCTTGGATATCCGGTCAAGTATACTAATGCCATCTTCCCTTTGAACAGACTGGATGAGATACCGTTGCGAGCGGTACAAGCTGCCGTTTCTGACCCTGAAATACCTCGTCCTGTGGCCCGTCTGGGTGTGGCTCTTCAAGCACCTGGCCAAGGGCTCCAAGAAGGCGTGGAATCACCTCAAGAAGCTCGGCTCCAAGCTGGGCGCCAAGGCCAAGAAGAGGCGCGCCAAGAAGGTTTCCAACGAGAAAGAGGCCGCGGCACCGACTACCGAGAAGTCCGGCCTGCGCCCGCACGCGCGCGGCGGCGACGGCGGGTACGACAGCGACTGCTCGTCCACACAGGCCCAGGAGCCGTCCGCCGATTCCCCGCTAGTGTCCACCCCGAACCCGACCCCGACCCCGGCGTGTGGCCCGAAGACTAGCCCCAAGACTCAGCCCGATACCACCGGCTCGGATGCGCCCCGCTCTGTCTGGTCTGATGTATCCATGCCGTACCCCCCACGCATCGTCGTGCAGCCTGCCCCCGAGGCGACCACCACCGCCGCGACTGACTCCACCCCGGATTCCGCCCCTGCTCCGACCCCGGCTCCAGCTTATACGACAACTTCCGCTTACACCTACACATCGCCAAGCTACGACTACTCGTCGTGTAGCGGCGGCGGTGGCGGCGGAGGCTCGTCGTCGAACAATGATTACTCCTCGTCCAGCGGTGATGGTGGTGGTGGTGGCGGCAGCTCGTCGTGCGACTAAACGACACAGCGGTGTTGGTCTCGTGCTTTAAATGTTTGCTTTCCCACCTGTTTCCTTTTGTATCGATATCGAGTGGCCTGGGGTTTCACCATTCCTCCGCTGGGGGCTTACCCGACCGTTATCTGTTTTCCACGCATCTGCTTTTCTAGACTATACCACGTTCATAGACATTTCATCTGTTAGAACACGCTTTGCTTTTTGTTTAAATGATAAATACATGACATGACATATTATCAGAATCCACTGCTTTCGTCTATTCCACTTGGATACTCCCGCAAAGTCAAGGTCGCCATCGGTGATACCATGGCTTGACGTTACATGACACTATCGAGTAACTCGCCAACGAAGAGCAATTACCGTGGCACTCTTCAGTCTCGGTATGTGCGGATCTCCCCTGCTGTATATAAGACTCGGCGCTGATGATACTTTGCATCTGGGCTCTGAGTTTCAGTAAACAGGCAGGCATCTTCCTTTCTCCAAGGGCCGAGCTATTGAGCCGAGACCAGCAACTCCCTCCTGTGAGCATCAATATATTCAGTGATGTGTCCTCATTTCCAGCACAGAGATATCTCGCAGACATCGATGCAGACCTCGACGGATATTTCCACCAGTTTGGTCGTGTCTGCCACGCTCGATCTCGCGACCGTGTTCCAGTTTCACCGTATCCCTCCCACTTCCATGAGCTGCAGAAGTTAGGGTTAACTTGATGTTCGGCCCAGCTATCCCAGCTTCGGAAATGGGTGCTGAGGAGATATAAGATTCCGAGATTTCTACGAATCAGCTGACTTCTCCTCCCTCTGAGCTCTGAGCAAAGAGAGTATAGAAGCTCCATAAAACTCTGCCCACGGTATGAGACCCTTAAGTATGGACAGTGGACATGCGAATCAACACAGACATGGAAATGAGCTGATACCGGGTGGAACGAAACACTGGTAAGCTAGAGGAGTAAGACACTAGCCCCCAACCGACAAAGAAGAGGAAGAGAAAGCACGCGGGTGCGGTGAACCCCTCTCACACCATGGGCAAACGCCTATGACGATGAGTGTACTCCGAAGTCAAGAGGGAAGCATCGCCATATTCGGGCGTCGTCGGAGTTGTGACACATACGTCCAGCAAACGGAGTCGCCAGCGTCGTTTTCACACATAGGACACTTGCTCCACGACGGCACTCAAGCCAATCGCTTTGCTTCGGTTCCAGTTCGCAGTAATGTAATTTTGTGCACTGTTTGCCCTGTGTCACAAGCGGCGGGGGCGGATGTTGGTTGACAGCCCTGTTTCTTTTTTCTTTCTTTTTCTTTTTCTTTTCGTATGCGGGAGTTGACTCCGCAAAGGACCATTATGGACGATCTCGCATGTTCTTGTGTGTCCTCTCTGGTATATTTATTTAGTTGTTTTTTTTTATACCAGATTCGCCCTGCCTCGGGCGGCGCATACCGGAACAATCTTGACACATCTGGCTTGGCCTGGAAAAAAGCTGGGAAAGCTGGTCCTCCTCTCCCCCCGCGATTAGATCAGACATTTGAATTCCTTTCCCCGTTGGAAGTTGGATGGAGATGTCGACGGCCTACGAGCCACGAGACACCCCGTGCAGGTTCTACACGCTTCGGTCTGGATCTTGGCCACCGCCGTTGGATTTCATGGATGTTCATTTTGACGTATACGCAGGTTTCCGGCGGTTGTTGCCACTCGGGCGATTTCAGATTCTCATCTTTTCGCGTTATTTCTCTGTTCTTCTGTCCCTCCCCTTCCGAAATGGAGGCTCTTTTCGCTGCCCGGGGTGCACTGTGGCCATATTTTGGCCGTGTCTTGTCCCGGGGTGGATCCCTGCAAGAAAAAAAAGAAAAGAGGACCCGAGCCGCCCCTGTGCGTTCCGGAAAGAAGGCGACAGAAAGTGATGGATTGTTTGCTCTGTCAGGGCCCGCTCTGATTGGCCAAAATTCGCCACGGCGGCAGGGGTGGTGCTCGACCCCTTTCACGCATTTTCAAGTGGGCAGGAGTGCCGGGTCGCCCACACTCTCTTGGGAGCCCAAAAAGTGACAGTCACGAAAAAGGAAGGAACAGGACAGCCGTCCCGGAATTGAAGCGTTGGAGGCGGCTCCGTGTGTTCAGTTTCCCAGAAAGGCATGTTTTTGTTACTGGAAGGCTGCCATGTCTGTCCGGTGAATCATGGCTGTAGCTATGGGGTAGCTCCAGATCCCTAGCGAATATGGATTGTAATTCGACCGGAGCCTGGGCTTTTGGTGGGGGGGGAAAAAGTGAGAGAAATGCCGGAGCGGGTAACCCTAACCCGAAACACCGCCACGACCAGGGCCGAAGCGCATCCCTCTAACTAGGCTCTAGCAGGTGAGATTGACTGACAACTGCCACTCTAGCATGGCTGTCTGCTACTTCTTGGTAATCTGAGACTGAAAATGTCAGTCGAGGCAGCCATGCGGTGTCTAAGGTATCTTCAAGGGAGAGAAGAAGCAGACGAAAAGTGTTGGACTGGCTGGTCACCGACGACAGAAGGGCGGCAGAAGAAGACGACGATGACAAACGAAGCCAGTAAGAGTCTTCATCTCTTTTTTCACCGGTGTCCGTAAGACGATCATCCACCCCCGGCGTACACTTTCGGAGAAGAGAGCGGCGGCGGTTTTTCGCCCTGGCCAAACACGCAATATGAGACATCTGAACTCCACTCCCTGACTGTCTCCTGCCGGACTTTTCGTGCATGAAAGGCATGGACATTTTTCGTGTTTCTCTGCTCCCGTTTGCTTCCTTTTTCTCCTTCCCGCCTAGATCGGCCTGTCTACCCCAAAGGAAAAATGATTTTCGATTGTTGCTGCCCTTTGGGCCTTAATAGTGCCAGCCCTTCGGCCTTCTCACCCGGACCTTCGGCATTCTTTGGGGGACTCAAAATTTCCGACTCATTTTCTCGTTCTTAGCCCATCGATTCTTAGCCCATCGAGGAAAATACCTCTCTGACGTATGCTGGAGCTCATCCCACCTGGAGAACCGGCCCCAAGCTATCCAGGGCTAGATATCCGTAGTATTCCAGACCAAAGTACCGTTACGATATTCGCCTGTATCATCTCTCTCTCTGTCTCTCTCTCTATCTCTCTACAGGCACGTGAAAGCTGCAATAATCCTCCGAAATATGTGCAAATAACCCAATGGACCACTACAACAACGTTGTCTGCTTTCTATAGGAAGAGCTGTGATATATCATCTATAGGAAACAGCATCATTATCATCGAGTTACCGCCTGCCTGCTCCAACACTGCCCGAAAGCTTAGATGCACTAACCGGCAGAGGAGGACCCTTCTTTGACTACTGCTGAATTCGGGGTTCAGATGCTCAACCCCAGACAACGTCATCAGATCATTCTAACGGGAGGAAAAAAGAGACACAAAAAGAATACACTGAGCCGGAACCGGCAAGCAAACATTGACTGGAAATGCCTACCACACACCTTTTCGAGCCACCAAACAAGAGCCGTAACCAACAGAATATCTATTGATACACCGGACCTGATCTGACCGGTACCAGATACATCCATCGGCTAACCTCTGCGCATCACGACATATGGCACCACCCGCAAAACGACTGTATACAGACTTCAGACAGCCCTGCCCGTTTGTGTACTGGTACTTGTCTAACGCAGGCAGTTGATCACATATAATAGGGTGTGAGTGCATGTGTGGGCGTGCGTGTAAAAGGTCCAGCAGCAACAAGGCATGAGAAAAAAAAATAATCATGCAGGAGGCGGAAAAAAAAGAAAGCTAGAGAAAAATAGTAGTAAAAAGCAGCCAAACGGATAGGGAAGCTGCAGAAGCTGGTGGCAGCTTCCCGCCAATCCTGTAACATGCTGGAAGATTCTGTGTCTGAGGTGGGGGCAGCTTTGGAAAGAGGTGGAAGAGCATAGAACCTGGTAGCGCGGGGCAGTTCTTTCCTGTAGCTTCCATCTTGCCCCGCCAACCATACTTTCCAATCCAGCCCTCGTCACTCTCTACGCTTTCTCTCTCTTGCTGCGTTTGTGACTGCCTTTTCGACTGCTCCTTCCCTCAACTACAAAACCCTCTCAAGAAACCCAGTTGTGTATTTTGAATTTTCCTCTTCCACAAACAGTTTCACACACAAAAAACAAGTAATTCATAATTAATCTCTCTTCCGAGGAATATCCCCATTTGTTTTTCTTTTCCCCTGGCCCTCTTATTTGATACCCTCCCCAGAATATAAAAAAGTCGTCCCCTCTATCCTGACTTTTTTCCTCCCAAATATTTTTCTTCCCTTTCCTCCTACATCCTCCCACACCACAAAACTTCTCTCTTCTCTCCCCCATTCCTTTTTTCTTTCTTCTTCCACACTTCTTCTCCCCATCACACATTTTCCTCTTCTTTCTTCACATACACACATAACGATCAGTGAAAATGGCTCCCGCTGTCGGCATTGATCTGGGCACCACGTACTCGTGTGTTGCCATCTTCCGCGATGATCGTTGCGATGTCATCGCCAACGAGCAGGGTAACCGCACCACGCCCTCTTTCGGTAAGTCTCTCCTTGCTCCTCGGTGAGCCTCCTTGGATCCCACCATCCTCACCATGCTCACCATGCTCACCCTCTTCACCTGCGTCCAACACACTAACCTCTCTTCTCTACAGTTGCCTTCACCGATACCGAGCGTCTGATTGGTGATGCCGCCAAGAACCAGGTCGCCATGAACCCCAAGAACACCGTCTTTGATGCCAAGCGTCTGATTGGCCGCAAGTTCAGTGACCCCGAAGTCCAGGCTGATATGAAGCACTTCCCCTTCACCATTGTTGACGTAAGTACAAGACCCTCTTTTCACCTGGTTTCCCCGTGCCTTCTCGTTCTGGCTGTGTTTGTCATTGCTGCTTCTTCGTGCCTTGGAAGTCATGGCGCTTGGGGGAAGGATTAATAAACGCAACTGCAATTCACACGCACACGACAACCAAAACATCAACATGAATCACAACACGTGCTAACCACTTTTGTTTGTTTTCACAATATAGCGTGGTGGCAAGCCCATCATTGAGGTTGAGTTCAAGGGCGAGACCAAGCAGTTTACCCCTGAGGAGATCTCGTCTATGGTCCTGACCAAGATGCGTGAGACCGCCGAGTCGTACCTCGGAACCACCGTCACCAACGCCGTCGTTACCGTGCCCGCCTACTTCAACGACTCTCAGCGTCAGGCCACCAAGGATGCTGGTCTCATTGCCGGCCTGAACGTTCTCCGTATCATTAACGAGCCTACCGCTGCCGCCATTGCCTATGGTCTCGATAAGAAGGTCGAGGGCGAGCGCAACGTTCTCATCTTCGATCTTGGCGGTGGTACTTTCGATGTGTCGCTCCTTACCATTGAGGACGGTATCTTCGAGGTCAAGTCGACCGCTGGTGACACCCATCTGGGTGGTGAGGATTTCGATCACCGCCTGGTCCAGCACTTCGTGAATGAGTTCAAGCGCAAGCACAAGAAGGACCTGTCCTCGAACGCTCGTGCTCTCCGCCGTCTCCGCACTGCTTGCGAGCGTGCCAAGCGTACCCTTTCGTCGTCCGCTCAGACCTCGATCGAGATTGATTCGCTGTATGAGGGTATTGACTTCTATACTTCGATTACTCGCGCTCGTTTCGAGGAGCTCTGCCAGGATCTCTTCCGCTCGACCATCCAGCCCGTCGACCGTGTCCTGACCGATGCCAAGATCGACAAGTCCCAGGTGCACGAGATCGTGCTCGTTGGTGGATCCACCCGTATCCCCAAGATCCAGAAGCTGATCAGCGATCACTTCAACGGCAAGGAGCCCAACAAGAGCATCAACCCCGATGAGGCTGTTGCCTACGGTGCTGCTGTCCAGGCTGCCATCCTGTCTGGCGATACCTCCAACCAGAGCACCAAGGAGATCCTCCTGCTCGACGTTGCCCCGCTCTCGCTCGGTATCGAGACTGCCGGTGGCATGATGACCAAGCTCATCCCCCGCAACACTACCATCCCCACCAAGAAGTCCGAGACTTTCTCGACCTTCTCCGACAACCAGCCCGGTGTGCTCATCCAGGTTTACGAGGGTGAGCGCCAGCGCACCAAGGACAACAACCTGATGGGCAAGTTCGAGCTTACCGGCATCCCCCCCGCTCCCCGCGGAGTTCCCCAGATCGAGGTTACCTTCGATCTTGATGCCAACGGTATCATGAACGTGTCTGCTCTCGAGAAGGGCACCGGCAAGTCCAACAAGATTGTCATCACCAACGACAAGGGCCGTCTTTCCAAGGAGGACATCGAGCGCATGCTCAACGAGGCCGAGAAGTACAAGGAGGAGGACGAGGCGGAGGGTCGCCGCGTGTCGGCCAAGAACGCTCTTGAGTCGTACGCGTACTCCCTGCGCAACACCATGTCTGACTCCAAGGTCGACGAGAAGCTCGATGCTGCCGACAAGGCCACCCTCAAGACTGAGGTTGACAAGATTGTCTCGTGGCTCGACGAGAACCAGCAGGCCACCCGTGAGGAGTACGAAGAGCGCCAGAAGGAGCTCGAGGGTGTTGCCAACCCCATCATGATGAAGTTCTATGGTGCTGGCGGTGCCCCTGGCGGCCCTGGCGGTGCTCCCGGTGGCTTCCCCGGTGCCCCTGGCGGCGCTGGTGCCACCCACGACGACGGCCCGACCGTCGAGGAGGTCGACTAAATGGGTTCATCCCATCGTCCCCTCGCCTTACCACGACACACACCATTACATTACCCCTAAGTCTGTGGTGGGGTCCTTCCATGGCCTAAAACCCCCTCAATGGTCTTCTCACACTTCCCGTCGCCATGTAAATCTCCTTTGAATCCGACCCTCCTTTTTTTTTTTCCTATCTGGAAAATCGAAACTCGCCCCCGACTCACCCTTCTGAATTTTGAAGTGGTGCTCCCCATCTAGGGGATTTCTCTCTTTCCGCCAATCCTCATTTTCTCCTTGACTTTTGGATGGTTCCGCAGGATACACTAGCTGGGACCCTCTATCCAAAGCCATTCCTTTCGTTCTCCGCATTAATTGCATTTATGATCATGAAAAACAAAGGTCATGACCATAACAGTTGGGGGGTTTTACTTTTTTTCTTTTCGGGATTCGTTTTATGCTCTTTTTAGTTTTATTAACAAGGTGCTTTTTCTTTTAACTGGTTTATTTCCCCCTTGTTCCTTTGCTTTGGTAGATTGAAATGAAATGGTTTCGTTGTTTTCTATTATGAGAAATAGGCAGAAAAAAATCCGAGGTATAGACCCTTCTATGGAAAGGCCTCTCTCACGAATTCTTTTAAATGGGTTTCCGTTTTCTTGTTTTTTTTTTAAAAAAAAATGTCTTTTCTTTTAATCTTTTTAAACAGGCAATAATTATGAAGTTTATTCCTTCCTTTAACCTTCCAATCTTCCTTTATGTGACTTACATAATTTCTGCTTTTTTGATGTTCTTAATTGGTTTTTTTGGAAGTCGATTATCCAATATAAACAGGTTGATATAAAACTTGATTTCTGAGAAGAGATTATCTTCCCTATACCGTAGATTCTAATGAGTGATCACTAGTGATAAGTACTAATACATGAAGGGAAGATAGATATTCCCATAGCCACCCAGGTCTTGAACATACACGCTACTCCTTGCGAGCACCCCTCCGTTTCAAAACCGCCCTCCGCTCCATCTCACCGGCGCGCCACTCATCATCATCAACCACGGGGCCGTCGTCAATCGGGGCAGTGAAGGCAGTGCCAACCTCAACGCACTTGGTCCGGCCCTCCCACACATCCTCGCTGCTAGGGCGGCCAGGCCCGTACTTGGCGGCCTCCTTGGCGCGGTAGTGGGCGCGGATGGCGTTCGCCTTGTTCTCGGGGCCGTACGAGCGCACGCGCATGCACACCCAGAAGTCGTCCCACAGGTCGGAGCACGACCGCAGGCTGCCGTAGCGGTACACGGCGGTCCACTGGCCGCCGATGCCCTGGCAGGCGAACGCCTGGTCGAAGGCCGCGCGGCACGACATGTCGGTGGGGAGGAGGGCCTCCGCGGGCGACGAGGGGTCGGCGGGCGGGATCGGGACGGTCGGTGGTGCGGGGGAGGAGGTGTTTGGGGGTGGGCGGAATGAGCCGAAGGGCGTCCAGGCGGGGCGGTGCGACGACGAGGACGACGAGGATGTCGAGGATGTGGAGGTGGAGGCGTCGTTGTTGAAGAGGTTGATGAACTTCTGGAGCTCTTGGTCGGCGGATTCGGATGTATTGGGAGATGCGGCCGCCGGCGCGGAGGGTGTCGTTGTGGGAGGTGATGGTGTAGGTGCGCTCTTCGGGGCGAGTTTTGAGTCGGCCGGCGGGGCAGCCGAGGCGCCCTCGGCCTTCGACTGCTCAGCCGGAGCTGTCGACTTCCACAGCCAGCCCATGATGATGAGAGGAACTGGCGTAGTGGCTGGCGTGCGACGTACAGAGAAAGAGAAAACCGCGCGGGGACGACTTACGACCGAGCAAGACCGGGCCAATCAGGAGCAGTGAACACAACAGATGAAGACGTGTGACAAGCGGGCTAAGTGTCGCAGAATGCGTGGACGAGCTCGAAAGTTTAAGAGGTTGGGTGGACGGACGGACACTGAGAAGAACACGGCCCCCGGATCGTGAAATCTCGCGGCGGCGCGCAAGGATCCTTCGAAAATTTGTCCAAGGACTTCCGCCACGTGACTCTCCAACCCGAAGCCTCAGGTATAACCCTAAGCCCCGGAATTCTCGCCCACGGCAAATCCTCGTCTCTATCTTATCGTTACATTTCCGCATTTGGAGAGCTTCCCCAGCAGCTTGCGAAACACGCCACCGCGAAAGTGAAGTCTTCATTTCTGTTCCGTCGCCAACCACTTACACTCACTTCCATAACAGCGGCGTGAGTGTATCCGGGACGTGCTCGACTTGAACTATTTTCCTTCCCTCTTTGTTGATTGCCCTCTCTGCGTTCCTGACGCCACTTCCGCGTGATGCTTCCCGCCCATCGGCTTCTCGCCGGCTCTTGGCGCGCCGGTCACCCGGCGCTGTCCTGGGCGGTGCCGGGCCGGGCACAAACATGGCCGGCCGCCCGGCCCCTCAGCAGTATCAGCCGTGTCGGTCTCCCGCCGGCAGTGCGGCGCTGGCAAGCGTCCGCGCCGCCGGTGAATCGTGCGCCGCAGCCCGGGTTGCGCCGGTTGCTTGCAACGAGTGCTGTGCAAACGCCGGGCGACGTGGCGCCGTCCAAGGAGAGCCTTGCCGAGACGTCGGAGGAACTTGACACCGGACACATCTTTGCCGGCCCGAACGAGTGCATCCTGTTCTTCGATAGTAAGCTGCCCCGTTCAAGCTGACATGCCCATCTTATGCCACGTCTTGTATCTAACACCTCCCCAGGACTCTTCTCACTCAACCTGGCCATCGCGCTCCGCCTGCTGTCCCTGTCCGACGCCGAAATCCTCCACCTCTTCTCCCGCATCCCGTTTGTTAGCGACCCGCTCGACCTGTTGCGCACTGCGATCCCCGCCGACCTGGGCCTCGAGGTGGTCGAGATCATCCCGCGCCTGAAGGACGGCGGCGCCTTCGTCAAGATGCGCCACGCGCCCGGCGCCGACCCCAAGGTTCTCACCGACGCGCTCAAGGACTCGCTTGCCGCAAACCCCATCCCCGCCTGGCCCGGCTTCCTGCGTCGCGGCGTGTCGGCCCGCCTGGTCAAGGGTACGCCGTGGCTGGAGGACCTGCACCGGTTCCCCGCGCGCCGCCTCAAGATCGAGTTCACCGCCGCCAACGACAGCGGCGGCTCGGGCACCGTCGCCGACCTGTCGCAGGAGACGCTGTACACGCTGTTCCGCCGCTACGGCAAGATCTCCGAGATCACGTCGCAGCCGTTCGACTCCAAGATCCTGCCGCGCTACGCGAACATCGACTTTGCGCTTGTGCGCAACGCCATCACCGCGCGCAACTGCCTGCACGGCTTCGTGGTGGCCGAGGCCGCCGGCGGCGGGCCCGGCGGCACGCGGCTGCGCACGTCGTACGAGACCAACGTGCGCATGCGCGGCATCTGGACCTGGCTGACCAGCCACCCGCGCATCGTGGTGCCGGTGATCGCTGCGCTGCTGGCCGCGCTCAGCGTCATCATCTTCGACCCCATCCGCACCTTTGCCGTGCGCGCCCACATCGAACACCGCTTCCGCCTGTCCAGCCTGCCGCTGTACGCGTGGTTCGTCAACCGCACCTCCGACTTGCTGGCCTTTGGCCGCCCCAAGCCAGACCGCCACGCGCTGAGCGCCGTGTGGGAGTCGCGCCGCGACCTGGTCACGCAGCTGCAGGCCGCAGTGGCTGAGAACACGGACACCTTTGTGGTTGTGCACGGCCCCCGCGGCTCCGGCACCAGCGAGCTCGTGCTGCAGAAGGCGCTGGACCCGCGCCGCCAGGTGCTCGTGCTGGACTGCAAGCCGGTGGCCGAGGCGCGCGGCGAGCGCGTGGCGATTAAGAATCTCGCCGCGGCTGTCGGGTACCGGCCGGTGTTCTCGTGGGCTTTCAGCATCAGCAGCCTGGTCGATCTGGCCGTGCAGAGCACTACCGGCGTTAAGGCTGGGTTCTCCGAGACGCTTGAGTCGCAGTTCTCCAAGATTCTGGCGACCACGGCTGCTGCTCTCCGCGAAGTGTCGTCCGCCGGTCACGGCCACGGCCCGTCAACCAGCCTGTGGAACCAGCTAAAGTCGTGGGTTCAGCGCGGTGTCAACCGGCTGCCGCTGCCTTCGCCGTCTTCCGGCGCTGCAGCATCCACAGGCCAGGCGGGGTCCGTCGCCGACACATCCTGCGCCCCGGAGACCGACGACGACGCAGCACTGACCGAAGACGCCTTCCTCGAAGCCCACCCCGAGCGCCGCGCCATCGTGGTGGTCGAGAACTTCCTGCACCGCAGCGAGGACCTGCCGGTGCTGTACGACAAGATCGCCGAGTGGGCCGCGGCCCTCGTGCAGAACAACATCGCCCACGTCATCTTCCTGACCGCCGACTCGGGCTACTCGCGCACGCTGTCGCGCGTCATGCCCGACCGCGCGTTCCGCCAAATCGCCCTCGGCGACCTCGCCCCGAATGTTGCCCGCGACTACGTGCTTAGCCGGCTGTCCGACGCCGCCCACCACTCCGCCGACGCCGACGCCGACGCCGGGCCGCCTTCTGCCACTTCCGAGGCGGGCGGCCCGGGCGGCGTTGCCCGCCCCACTGCCGCCGACATTGACGAGTGCATCTCACAGCTCGGCGGCCGCCTAACGGACCTCGAATCGCTGGTGCGCCGCATCAAGGCCGGCACCCCGCCGCGCGCGGCCGCCGACGACATCGTCAGCGAGGCCGCAGCAGACATCGCCCGCATGTACCTCGCCGGCAAGCCCGCCATCGCGCCGTCGGCCTCATCGCCGCGCGCCTGGGTGCCGCAGCAAGCATGGTACCTCATCAAGGCGCTCGCCGAGGCGCCGTCGCTGCCGTACCACGAAGCCGTGCTCGCCCCGCGCTTCACCTCGGTCGGCGGGCCGGCCGGCACGCCCGCCGAGCTCACGCTGGACGCGCTCGCATCCGCCGACCTGATCTCCGTGCGCTGGCGCCGCGGCCGCCCGCAGACCATCCGCCCGGGCAAGCCGGCCCACCGCGCGGCCTTTGCGCTGCTCGCCCGCGACAGCGTGCTGTCCGCCAAGATGGAGATCGACGTGCTGGGCGAGCTGGCGCGCGCCGAGGCTGGCAAGATCGACAAGGCCGAGGCCGAGCTGGTGTCCCTGGCGGCGCTCAACCGCCAGCCGTCGCAGCTCAACTCGCGCGTCACGTACCTGCTGGGCAAGATCGAGGCCAGCCAGCGCAAGATTGAGGTGATGGAGAAGGATATTGCGCAGTTGACCAAGGTGCTGATGAGCGGGGAGTGAGTGCTGGAGAGGAGGGACTTGGGACCTCCGGTGTAATTTGGAGGTTGGTATCTTATGTACAATATGCGAGTTTCTTTTACGGAGTCGTGCTGCTTCACACCGCTCCATTGATATTCTTCTAACCTTAGAAGGAAATAAATCATTTTCATTATTACGGTCATCTGAACAATGCATTTCACCGCCACATAGATTACAAGTGCAAAAGGTATGTGAGTTGTCTCAAATGAAAAGAGCAGCCAACAAGCATCAATCTCCGACGAGATGATTGCACGAGATATCGAAAAGCGCCAAGCGAGACAAGAAGGAAACAAGAGTTACTAGAAGAAGCATTGATGATCGGTCATGCAGGACACAATGATAGAAACAAGACGACTGAAGAACATGGTAGAAAAGGGGCAAGAAAACGAAGCCATGACGCCTAACGAAAAGAGACATTCCCAGTTCATCCCAGAAACAACACAAGAAGAGCCTCCAGCCGGATTTTGGACCACCCACACCTAACAAACGATGAACAAGAAAGAAGATTCCGAGATTAAACACGGAGAACGGTCCAGGTATCTAGAAATAAAACAGAAGACCCAGAAAGAAAGAGGATGAGCTCGGTCGGCATAGATCACTCTTCGTACTCTTCTCCTTCCTGCGCCTCCGAAACCACCGGCGCAACTTCGCAGGCCTGGGCGAAGAAGATGCGCGCCGGGGTGTCGTAGTCGTTCTTGATACTGTAGAAGTTTCCTGGGAGCAGTCAATGGGCGGTTAGATATCGTGAAGCTTGGCCGGCCATGCCACAAGAATGCAACAAAACAGAGAGGAATGAAAAAGAGCAGAACAAGAGAGGGGAATGGAACAAGACTCACCTCTCGGCACAAACCACTGGCCGCCCGCACTGATCCGGAACTCCGTATCGTTGACGGTAACCAGCACGCGGCCGTAGTACACGAAAAACACCATCTGCATCTTACGCGAGTTCTTCGGCCGCTTCTCGCTCGCCGGCGGCAGGTCGACAATGCCGCTGCCCATGAACGACATGTTCATCGTCTTCGCAAACCGGAACGTCGCGTCGCGGATGTCCCGCGTCTTCACCGCGTCCGACGAGATCGCAATCGGCGCCTCTGTTATTTCCACCGTATCGCTAGCCGCCGGCGGGTTCGTCGAGTGCTCCGGCTCCCACACAATCACCTCGCCCACAATCGTGCCCGGGTCCACCTCCCACTCCTCCCGCGGCACGTCGTCTTCGCCCTGCCGGTTGCCGCGGCCGCGGCCGCTGCTGGCCTTGGGGCCCGCCTTGCCCCGCTTTCGGCCCGAGGGCGCGTCGTCGTCATATTCTGCCCGGTACACTCCCTGAAACTTGGACACCACCATCTGGGCTCCGGGCCGCATCGAGTCTTCAATGACTTCCGTATCGTACGAGACTTTGTCGCCCTTCCAGAAATCGAGCGGCTTGTACGATGAGCGACCCGATCGGGTCTGATATGTCGCGTCGTCGTGGCGCACAGACACCAGACCGCGTGATTTCGGCAGTGGCGGACCCCTTTGCACAGCCAGCATGGACGTCTCCGCTTCTCCGTCGTCCTCAACCACAAGCTTGGCTGCCTTGGACTTGGGCGGCCGACCGGGCCTGTTCTTCGGCTTGGCTGGCGGTTGTGAAACCTCCTCCTCAACCTCCTCCGGCTCTGCAACGCGAGACCGAGGCTTGGTAGTTTGTGCAGGGATCGATGATCCTGATGACGAAGACGACGACGAGCCAGGGGCCGCTACCTTGGGCGGTTCCGGCACCGAGGTTGCCGGAGGAGCAGCCCGCGCCGATCTGGCCTTGTATGCGTCAGCCGCAGGCACAGCCTCCGCGTTCGAGTCGGAAAGCCGCGGTCTCTTGCGCGGCGCGCTGTCCTCGTCTTCATCCGCCGGCCGCCGCGACCGGATAACTTTGTTCGTCGTGTCGCCCGGCCGGACTCGCGGCTTAGGGCCGGCGGCATTCCGGGAACCGTTGGTAAGGGGTTGCGACAGCTTGGCGGCCGGTTGTTGTGGCTTGCGGCGAGCGTTGCCATTGGTGCGCTGGGCCTCCTCGACGCTTTCACCACCATCTTCTTCGGCGGGGTCATCGTTCTCGGGCTCGGGGGACACGGCGGCGGGAACTTGGGCGGGGCTGCGCTTCGGGCGACCTCTCGGCCTTTTCGCGGGGGGTTCTACTGTGGTGGGGGCAGCCAGAGGCGCTGAAGCTTGGTCGGAAGCTTTGGCGGCCTTGTTCTTTGCGGGGCGACCGCGCGAGGGTTTGGGCTGAGGAATGCGCGGGGGCTCGTCTTCATCGTCGTCGATATCGTTGGTTTCGTCGCCGACCGGTGGATCGTTGTCCAATAGTTCCATGGACTCGTCAGCGCCGGCCGAGCGCAGAGCCGAGTTGCCGTCCCCGTCTTCATCGTCGTCGTAGTTGCTGGGCGGGCGTTGGTAAGCAGAAGAGGCGTGGCGCGCGGGAGGCAGCTTGTGGGTGAAGGTCAAAACACGGTTGACGGGCGGAGATGCGCCAGAGTGCACGATGGAGCCGCGGATCGGAGACGACGTCATGGCAATGCCAGGGTTTTTAACGGCTGGCGATTGGAGGTTGGTCTTGGGGGGGGATCGGGAGCGCGGAATCGGCAACTTCGAGGTCTTTCTCGCATTAAGAATGGTCGACGGGCCGGGGCTCGAATCTGGGGGCGGCGAACGAGGTTGTTGTTAGCAAGTGAGAAACATAGTGGAAGCTTGTAGAAGACGGGCTGTTCCACCACCCGTCAAGAGAAACCAGAGACACACATACCCTGCTCAATTTCCATATCCTGCTCGCCCAAAGTATCGTCGGCGTCCTGGGCACCATTTGGCGTGTACGACTTCAGTGGCGACGAGAAGAGTCCGTCGACCGGCTGCAGGCCATTTTCATCACGTACGCCAGTGTCGGGTAAAGTGATTCCGGTTTTCCTAGAATGCGAAACACGGTCAGTGGGAAGAGTGCCGTGCGGGTCGTCTGAAATGTCTGCCCCTCAACTACTCGACATCTACGTGCGGGAAAGACCGCAAAGCGCCTCCAACGTACCGGCCTTGTTCTCCCAGTCTGTACAGATGCTGGTTGTCGCCAGCGCGCCGTTGGGCTGGGCGGCCGGGAGCCATTTCAGCCAAACCGATCGCGCAGTATCAGAGGCAGAGCTGTCGGTCCCGAGACAATAAGACGGGCCGATGGTTGTCCCAAATGAAGAATCGGCGAAGCGGGGAGTATCGTGATTGACGCGCAGAACTCGAATGAAGAGGGAACCGGCGAGTAGCAGAGTTCGGTGTGAGGCGCAGGCGCGCACGGAATCTGGGCGAAAGAAGAGGTGAAGCTGTTGTGTGTCGTTCGTCGACAATCGATCACTAAGCCGCGCAAGAGAAGCTTCTTTGGGCTTCGACCGGAGACAATCCGCAACCGTCTCAGAAGGCTGAGAAAGATATCGCGTGTTTGCTCCGACTCAGACGTTCGGAAAAAGCTCTCGAAAGCTCCCACTGCCACGCGCGTAGGCCGAAAAGAGCGAGAAAAACAACAGGGTCCACGTTCGAAGGCGGCGGCCGATGATGCAATGCCGGTGGGAGAGAGAGAAAAAAAGAAAAAAGAAGAGAAAATCAGAATCAATTAATCCCTGGACGAAAGTCAGTTTCTCCCTAATGCCAAAATTGAAGAAGGGGAAAACAAAGCACAGAAGTCAGACAAAAATAGTTGTGTGAGGAGGATTTGTTTGGCCGTGATGTTTATTGGACATTTCGGCGGGTGGATTATTGATAAAGGAAAAAAGAAAAAAGAAAAAAAAAAAAACAATAGAAAAAAAGTGCTGGGCGTGTTTTCCGCTATTGATTTTGTGTTGGGGAAGGACGCTCCTGCCAGTTTCTAGGCGGTCTGCGCTTAATTAAGCGCTGCCACGCTCTGTATTTCTAGAGTCTTTTGGCCACTGCCCGGATTTTTTACAGTGGGTAAAAGCTGTCCAGTGCACCCATTCTGCGTTTCCCCACTAGACGCGTCTCAGAACGCGTTTGTTCTTTGCGCGCGCGTGGCCTCCAAGCTTCGTTCTAAACTTCAACAACACCTCGCCATTGAACTTGTTCATACACCTGACACTCATCTCCATTCCACATCTCCAGACTTCTCTCTTCTTTGATTCTCTTCCTTGCCGCTTCCTTGCTCACCACATACGTTGCTCAATCTCCCCCCCTCTCATATTCATCCGTCTCACCTGTCACTTGTCACCTCTCACCTCTCACCAACCCACCACCCCTCGCTATGGACGACCACGACGACACAATGGAAGACTCCTCTTCGTCCGCCCCCTCCCTGTTCGCCTTCCTCCCCCCCTCAATCGACGAACCCCGCCTCCTCGCCGGCGAATCCTACACATACTTCTCCCCAATCCCGCCCCGCCTTCTCCCGCCCACCCCACAACCTCCATCCACGGACCCCGCGTCATCACCCGCCGCCTCCGACCCGCCGCTCGGCGAAGCCTGCGTGCTCGGCGTCGACGAAGCCGGCCGCGGCCCGGTGCTCGGCCCCATGGTGTACGGCGTGTTCTTCCTCCCGACCGGCCTGTCCGACCCGCTGCTGCGCACCGCCCACCACTTCGACGACTCCAAGGTGCTCACGCCCGCCGTGCGCACCGCCCTGCTCCGCACCCTGTGCGACCCGGCCTCCGACCTGGCCGCCGCCTGCGGCTGGGCCACCGCCGCGCTCTCCGCCCGCGACATCGCCGCCAACATGCTGCGCCCCGCCCACGCCGCCCCCTACAACCTCAACGCCCAGGCCATGGACGCCACCGTCGACCTGATCCGCGGCGTCATCGCCCGCGGCGTCAACGTGCGCGAGATCTACGTCGATACCGTCGGCCCGCCCGCCACCTACCAGGCCCGCCTGCAGCGCCTGTTCCCCGGCATCCACATCACCGTGGCCAAGAAGGCCGATAGTCTGTATCCGTGCGTCAGCGCCGCGTCGGTGTGCGCAAAGGTCACCCGCGACGTGGCGCTGGAGGTCCTGTACAAGGGCCGTGCCGGGCCGCCCCCCGAAGGCGCCGAGCCGTCTCTGGCTTGGGGCTCCGGATACCCGTCTGATCCGCGCTGCGTGTCGTGGCTGCGCTCAAACATGCACCCGGTCTTTGGATGGGGCCCGGAGTGCCGCTTCAGCTGGGGAACCGCCAAGGACATGATGGATGCCAAGGGTAGCGGCGCCGTGGCTATCGACTGGCCAGTCGACGATGACGGCGAGACTGCGCGCCTGACGACGTACTTCTCCGCCTCGGGGAAGACCGAGGATGCCGATGCCGGCGAGCTGGGCAATTGGTACGGATCTTCTGTTGGAATGGAGGCGTTCTAAGGTGCTCCACGCCAATCTCTGTATACTAGTATCAACTCACGTTCGCCCCCTTTTTCTGGCTCTCTTGCCTTCCACACAACCTATTATGTACAACCGTATCGATTTATTACCAACTAAGCACCATAATGAATAACGACCTAATATATATTTATATATATATATCTAATCCCCTAACGTCCTGTATGTGCGCGCTCTTCCTTTCGTTGGCCGGATCGGAACCATACGCTTGTTATTCCCTGCCGTGAATTTCCCCCCTATTTCCCACCACTCGTCTTCTTCCTCTACCACAAAATATACGACGACAAGCACGCCTAGAACCTGTGATGCGAAAAGACCGGCTCCAAAAGCCCATAAGGGATAATTGAGTACGCCCTCGAAAACAAGGATTCCGGACACATTAGGTAAAAAGAAAGGCAACTCACGCCCAAAAACTCTATTGTCTCTCCCACGAGTACAGAAAAAGATAAAAAAAAAGATAGGATCCAAGAGCTCAAGACAGTTTGAAGCTAGAACGAGAGTGTAACTGCAGAAAAGAAGAACGGCGAGGAAAGACAAAAAGAAGAAACATCCAAGCGGGTGAGTTCAAATATCATCAACCACCGTTTCGTTCCGGTTCACCCGCTTGCCCCGGCTATCCAGCGTCTCCAGGCTGATCGAGTCGCTATCCTGGCGCGCCGGCATCGCCAGCGCCTGCCGCGCCGTGTCGGAGCTCTCAATGAAGTCACGCAGCCTCTGCTTGCCGAGCTCGACACCCTGGGTCGCCGCCGCATTGGCCATCTGCACCATCGGGCCCAGCAGGTTCAGCGTGTACGAGATGTACGTGCCGCCGGCAATCACGATGATCAGCATGAAGAGGAAGGGGTTGCGCAGAACTAGATGATAGAGAAGAGATATGTTAATGATGGCTCGCTTCGAAAGAGGATAAAGGTGGATGGCAGCTTACCCATGAAAATCTCGTTCCATCCCAGAACCAGCAACAACACATAGAAATAGAACGGCACCTGCGACACTCCGCCCAGGGCACCCCGCTTTGCTTCAACGTAGACGCCATCTGCCGTCTTCTTGAAGCGAATGACCAGGTCCTGGCGCTTGCTCTCGCTCAGCACCGTCATCTCCTCCTCTAGGCTCTTGCCCTCTTCCTCATCGACTCCACCGATCGGCGTCAGATCCTCCTCATCGCCCGCCTCGGCCGCGGCCGGCTGGTGGCCGATCCACGACGGCAGGTCTGGCGGCGCATACGTCGTCGATAGCCGGAACCGCGCCAGCAGCGGGATGAGCGTCAGCGTCGACTCGCGCGCCTTGGTGTAGATGCCCTCGATGTCGTCCGTCGGCCGCCATATCCGCGGCACGCCCGCCTCGTCGTAGCGGAACTTGTCCTCGAAGTTCTCTCTAAGCTTCAGCAGGATGTTG
This sequence comes from Knoxdaviesia capensis, assembly GCA_001510575.1. Classification (NCBI taxonomy): domain Eukaryota; kingdom Fungi; phylum Ascomycota; class Sordariomycetes; order Microascales; family Gondwanamycetaceae; genus Knoxdaviesia; species Knoxdaviesia capensis. Next base: position 384,815 of record LNGK01000015.1, on the reverse strand, counting down.
CCCTCCATGACCTCCTCGTTAATGCGCTCGCGGAGCGCCACCCAGCTCTTGCGGCGCAACCGCCACAGGCCAACATCCACCTCGTCGCGGCTGGCCTCGAAGCTCTTGGCTCTCTCCGCGAACCGACCCTCAGCCTCGGTGACAATATCAACAAACACATTCCAGATGCGGTCCCAGAGGTCTTTCTCCGAAGTCGAAGCCGGCTTCTCGCCCTCCTCAGGGGCCACTGATCCGCCGCGTCCCGACCCGAGCTTGTTGAACTCCAGGCCGATGGCGTCGCCAAGGCGCGACTTGACCCAGCGCTCGACCCGCGTGGCAAGCCGGCGCATCTCCTCCTTGCGCAGCTTCGCGCTCTGGGCATCAAGTTCCTTCTCGAACAGAGTGAGCTGGGGCTTGAACACAGTCCAGGCCAGGCCCTCGATGGCGAGACTTTGAGACTCCTTCTCGAAGGCGGCAATCGACTTGGTCTTCTCAGTGGACACAATATCGGCGAACTCGTAGGTGCCACCCGATCGCTGGCCCTGCTTGACCTTCTCTGACACAGCATCGGCAAACGTTGCCACACCTATCTTGTGGCAGGCAGCAAGCTGGCCCTGGTACAAGGTCTTCAGACGACCATCAATCTTGGACTCAAGATCCTGGCGCTTGCGCGTATACACTCCCTTATGGTACCGGCTCGCCTGGACCTCGAAGGCCTTGATGCACTTCTCTCGCGCTCCGCTACCCAGGGAGCCGAGGCTTTCCAGGATGACGGACTTCCCAGTGCGGCTGGCCTCGCCCTGCTGGTCCTCGACAGGCAGGATAGCCTCGTCAAAAGCCACAAGAACCTCCCTCGAGATTTCGTCACAACGGAACTGGGCCAGAAGCTCCTGCTGGGTGGGCAGATCGAGGTCCTTGTTGTTGACGATCTGGTCCCAAATGCCCTCGGCATATACCGAGAAGCCGTCGGCGGGGATACGTCGGTGGTACTCGGGAAGGAAGATTCCGCCCTCCAGCTCCTGGGCGTCGTGGGTGGAGGTCTTGGCGGTCCGCTTGCCGGCCGAAAAGCGCGCGCGCAGTTTATCGACTTCGACGACGAACTTGTCGGCCTGGAGGATCTTGTGGGGCAGGGCGGCAAAGCCAAAGTCGAAGTAGTCCTCGATCTTTGACGCCTCAAGGCCCTGGGGCTTCGCGATCGACGACCAGATCTTGGTGAGATCCTGGATGAGGGTGTTCTGGAGGTTGGCGAGCGGGGTGGTTCCGAGGTGGTCACGGATGACGAAGAACAGCAGCGAGCGCGGGTTCGACTGCTTGTCTTTCAAGAACAGCTGCAGGTTGACCTCGAACACAGTCTTCAGCAGGCCCATGTTCGCACCGTTGTACAGACCAACCTGGGTCTCCCAGATATTCACAATCAAGACCTCGCTCGTGGCCAGCGCAAACAGGGCGCTCTTGCGCTCGAAATCCTGGTCCTCACCACGCTCGCGCCCATCGGTTCCCTCGACATCCATGACCAGGATGTTGCGGGCCACCGAACCGGCGGGAATAGGGGCAGTGTCGTCGGCGTCGGCCATGGCAGCCGACTTGCCTTCCTTCTTGTTCTTAGACATCCAGATTCCCTTGGTGGTCTGGCGACGTTCCGACTCGGACATGACGGAGAAGGCGGTGCCGAAGAGGTTGTTCAGGAGGGTCGACTTTCCGGTCGACTGCGAGCCGAACACGGAGATGAGGTGGTAGTCGAAGCCAGCATCGGCGACCTTGGTGAGGCGAAGGTACGAGTTGATTTCATTGCTAGAGAGGCGGAGAAATAATGATATCCAGTCAGCTTTTGTCTTTGCAAACATATATGCTATGCTGTGGACGAGATTTCACATGTTCACGCTTTTGCAGAGCACATCTCTCGCTCCCCCAACAAGGGCCCGGACGAGACCCCGACACGCCCACAGCCACGCCGGACCGAACGTACTTGAACTGTTTATCTTCGTCTATCACCTGCACGCCATGTTCGTAGTTCACGGCGGTCGGATCATCGCCGATGGCGGCAAAGTGGCCGTTCATGGCGGGGAGATTTTGTGGAATGGGGGGCATTCGGCAGTAGTGCGGTTAAGCAGAAGCTTGGGACACGGTATAAGAAAAAGGGTTGTATGGGGGGTTTGGTTAAGTTATGAATTAATGAAACAACAACTCGTAAGAGATATTACGATGAAACCATATTTCGGGAACGATGGAAAGAAGACGAATGCACAACACAGAAGAAAAAGAGAGAGAGCGGGAAACGTTGGGATCCAGGAGTGTGGTCGTCGTCTAACCTTGTGACTTCCTGTTGTTGGGGGAAAAGAGAGAAGAAAAAAGGCCACCTTATAAAAGCTCCAAGACAAGTGACAAGAGAGCATGACGCTGATTTTAATCAGACCAAGTTATGCAGGGTGGGAAAGGTCACTTTCATGCGTGTTGGCTATGGTTGAGGTACAAGTTGGAGGGCTGCACACAAAACGCCACAACGGCGAAAGAAAGGGGGGCTGTTGAACCTAAGATTTACCGGCGGATAGCTAGGGTTTACGACCATTATTAGGGTTATATAGCACAAGTTAGGGTCGGTTAGGGTTTGTGTAAGTGAGCTGGTCTGGAAGCAACAACATCGTCGGAAGGAGCGCCTCATCCGCTCGCCGATCGCTCCTTCCCGGACCTCAAACCTTCCGCCGGCATGTGCGTTTACCTCATATATTGCGCTTGTGTACATATGTACCCAAATATAACCTCCCTATACTTCGATTCCCAATAGCCTTCTTCTGGATTTCCCAGACTGAGTCAGTGTCAAAGCATCAGAAGCCTTTGATTTAGCACCCTGTGCTGTTTTGTAAACAAACCGCTGCCTCAATTCGCATACTGTGATGATGGCTTGACTCTTCTCTTGGGGATGTTATTCCCCCCCCTTTCTGTAGCTCCAGCTTCGGAGGGAGCGCGTCAGAATAATACTCGGAACTTTGGCCAGATATCTGGAAAAGTGCCTAGGACATGTATGAGTGATGGCTGATATAATATAAAACCCCCGGATCTCTCTTAGGCCACTTCAGTAACTGACACGATGTTCCTCCACTATATATGCATCAACCGAGATCTATTATATAATATTCCGAGAAATCATATGTCTGCTAATGTCCGGACTTGAGTAATGAATTTCTCATGTGTAGGGCTAAATATCATGAAGAGGGGAAGGAAGAAGGGCTATAGATTTGATGCTCACTACTTCTCACCCTGTGATCTTTGTTTTCTTTCTTATTTATATTTCAGAGATCTCCCACTCTTATGTTTTTCTTTTATTTACAGCATCTACAACGCACATGGTATAGATATATTTACTGATTGTGACCTATTTACTCCGTCTCCAAAACACATATAAACGTCAACTGGTGCCAGCCTGGAAATTTGTTTCTTTTCCTCCTTCTTTCTTCTTTCTTCCCTTTCTCCACACACTATCGTTAAAAGAGTTGCTGTACCCACAAGTCTACAACCATGTCGACTCATCCACTTGGATTCGTCGCCCTGGACGCGGGCTCCGTTGCCAGTCTCCTAACTCTCATTGATGACAACGCTGCCCAGACAGCTCCTGCCCCTGGTCGCACTTCGGCTCGTGCCGCTCCTGCCGCTCCTGCCAATCCCGCCCCCGGCGAGTCGACTGCAACCAACCCCGAAATCACCTCCGCGGCCGCAGTTGCAACTGCCGCCGACCACCGCCAGCCAGAGCTCGGGGCCCTCACCACTGCGTTTTCAAGCCGCGACGATGTCTCCATCCCGCCCGCCGTCCCCCCCTCACCCCGGCTCCTCGGCTCCGTCCTGGCCCGCATCTCCATCCCCCGACCGGCCTTCCTCCGCACCGCAGAGCCCGCATGGCTGCGCCGCTACCGCCGCCGCCGCCGCAACGGCGGCTCCATGCTCCCCTTCACCCACTCCGGCCGCGCCTCCTCGTCGGCCTTCGCCCTCCAGATCCTCCGCGGCAACCCCCCCCAAACAACCCCCCCCGCCCCGCGCACCACCCTCCTCCAGCTGCCCGCCGAGATGATCTGCATGGTGTGCCAGCACCTCGACTTCCCGTCAGTCGTCCGCTTCTCGCGCACCTGCCGCCAGATCCGCGAGGTGGTGTTCGCCGTGGTGCTGGCTGTGCCCCTGAGCGTTCAAAACGTCATCAACTACCGCTCGCTGTGCTCGGTGTGCTTCACCATGGACCCCAGCCACGGCGCCAACATGATCGCCGGCCCGTGGGCCGTGCCGGTGAACTCCGAGATCCGCCCCCGCGTCATCCCCAATGTCTGCATCCCGTGCTCGGAGTTGCAGTCCGTTCGCCTCGTTGCTGGCGACGCTATCCTTCGTGGCAACCTCAGCGTGGGCTGGCTGTGCCGCATGTGCGGCTATCCTGTCCCGCTGGACACCCAGCACGCCGCACTGGCGCACCAGTTCCACGCCAGATGCCGGGACAAGTTCAATCTGGTCAGCATCTTGGTCGACCTCATGCGCATCATTCATTCCATCCTCGTCATTTCGTGCGTTGCCATCATGTTGGTGTTCTACTTCCACGACCTAGCTACAGTCTTGCTTGTAAGTTCAAACCCCACTCTCTTCCACAGCACACCATTTCCGCAGCCGCCCGCAAACTGACCGCCCGCCCTCCCGTTTCTGTACATGTCTATAGTTGGCTGTGTCGCTCCACTTTGCCATTATGGCGCTTCACCTCATGAATCCGATGTACAGCCGTCCATACGCCATTTTTGTACTACTGCAAATGTTCATGGTAGCATCATGGGCATTTTTGTTCATGGAAGTTGTGGCTAACAAGGTGTATGCCGACATTCGCGCCCCCGTGCCCTTGCTGTCTGCGGGAATGCTTTCGATTATTTTGTAAGTTCACCATCCCCGACTTCCTGGCTGCATGTACCTCGACCGTTCACTGACCTTGTATCCCCAGGATGATCGACATCTTGAACATGCTAGGACACACCCTTCTGGCCTACGACTATCGTATTTGGCGCCATTCTCCGGACCGCATTCGGGAGCGACACCCCATCCTTCACCACACCGGAGACTTCCTGGTGCTTTGGGCCTCTCCCAAATGTGTACTGCTGAAGTACCCGGCCCGGCGATTGGTGAATTTTGGTGCCGCAAAGCGCTGGGTTCAGCGCTTGTTCCGTGTTCGAAGCGATGCGCTAAGAACGTAGCTGAAGGGTGGGGGGGCTTCGTGCGGATGGGTCGCTGGAGTCTACCATATCCGTAGAAGAAAGTATGTCGCTGTTTCGTGCTCCAGCGGTGATTGTGTCAATCACGCCTTGACTTCTGAACCAGTAGCACAATAATACAAAGCAGTAGTTTATTTCAAAAGAGACAGCCAGATACAGCGACAGAAAAGAGAAAGGGAAGTGGGCAGTGACCAGAAACTGTCCAATAACCGCAATCAATAACAGAGCGCAAAAAAAAAAAAAAAAGACAAAAGACCACAGAAGAACTGTAAAGAACACAAGAACAAATAAGCTTGCATAGATGTCACCTAAACACACCCCATCTGGGCCAATTTTACCAGTACAAACCCGTCCTCGCTCAAATGCCAAACTGGTCTCTCTTGGCAAACAGTTCTCCAAGCAGACACGATGCCGCAATCGCCCGAAAACTCTCAACCTCCATGCTCTGAAGGCCCCGGCCTTTACCCGCAGCCTTCCGATTGCCGGGCACCGACTGGATGCTCTGGCGAAAGCACGCCAAGCACATTTTCAGCGGGAGGAACAGCACAGGCACAGTCGGGTCAATCAGCCTCGGCTTCCGCATGGCGGAAACAACGCTCTTCGTGAGTTCGGCAATCTTCTCCTGCAGCTTGATTGCGTGGTCATCTTCTCGCCGGTTCTTGGTGCTGGAAGGATTGTAGATCGATCCTATAAATAGCTCCATCTCGGTCGGCATGCGCATAATGTTGGCTGAATGGGCCGTAGACAAGTCCCGGAACTTGGTCTCGTACCTACTCATTGTGTGTGTGCAGTGTTTGTTAGTGTTGACTCTTGAGAACTGGAATCAGAATGATCGGCACCAGCGTGCTCTCTTAAACTGACATTTCCTGAATATCGGTGGCGGCGCGACTGATGTACTGATAGTTAAAGTAGTCGTGGCCCTTCCGCGTCACAGAAAACTCAGCCAGTACTTTCTCGACGCTGGAGAGAACCATCTTCCAGAAATTAGACCGCCTCGTTTCGGTCTCGGTGTAAATGTTGCTTGCCCACAACTCCTTGATATCCACCATTCGGAACAAGGATCCCAAAACCTTTTGAGACCTGTAGTATATATGAGAAGGCAGGGTATCTTCTTCGGGGTCGTGATCTTCGTTTTCCTCGTCTAGGTTTAGTTCAATAGCGTCTTCGGTGAACTTGACATGGTGAGGAGGAGCGGTGCTGCAATGAAGGGTTCGGTTAGTAAAAGTACTCTCAGCCAGACTAAGAGACAAAATAGATGCCAAAATTGCACAAAGAGATACTTACAAGTCTGGCCGTTGCCTTGATTCCAGACGAGGTATTTCGGCCATGTCTACGGGAATTCCCGTCTTTGAGAAATCCACAGCCCGGGAGTGCATCTCGGCAAGTTTCTCACAACTGGGGTATTTCGTGTTGTATTTGTCGGCGAGAATCTTATGGCGAGTAGCAATCACCCCCAGTTGATCAGAGGCCATGAATTCAACGAAGAACGTGGCCATGTCATCTTTCGTCACCGGCCTGTCCAACCCGCGGGCCTGGACTCTTGGATAGTCGGCAGCAACATAAAACTTACGGACTCTTGCGCCCCTATCCCAGATAATATTGAACTTGTCGCCATCAAGATCTCCCCCACTAAGCTGGCTGGGTAAATCACGCACGCCCTTTTGGCTGAAGACAACACAGTTCCGCAGCTGGAGGAGCGGACTGCCAGCTGGAGGAGTGACCTGGAAGGCTGGCTGAATATCACCAGAGTGCAAGGCAGGAGATCGAGTGATTAGTACTGGGCCATCTTGAGGTGGAGCTGAAGGCACTGTCCACTTTCGGAATGATGCCTTGCTTGTTGATGAATGGGCTCTAAAGGACTGTGAAGCCGGGCCGGATCCCTGAGCATCGGTATCGGCGCCGGTGTAAGAGTAGTCATCTTCATCCCCGCAATAGTACTCCAGGTCGTCCTCATATTCTTCAGCTTCGAGGTAGTCGTAATCATCTTCTTCCTCGATGGAAGTGTCCTTTTTCTTCTTATCAACGTCAAATGTGACGTAGATCTCGCCCTCTTCCAGAAAGCCAGTCTCATCAACCACTCCAAATAGAGTCACGGCCTGAGAAACCGGGATTGCTGCCTTATGCTTGAGACGTTGCACTTCACCCAACATGATCGCACTCACAGCATTTCGGAGGAAGGTGCTTTGGCGATAGTCGAATCCAAGACGGGCAAGATTGGCGACGAGGCCGGAAAGGTTTGCGGTTGGTGGGCCAAATTGGACCTGCACGCGAAGGAAGTTTGCCGTGGAGAAGGGATCCGTCGTGGCAGCACGAAGTGCGTCGAGGGCACGGCGCATGAGGCCAGTGAACCAAGACGGTGGAACCTCCATGTCCTCGAGGATCTTGATAATCTGGTGGTTGAGGTTGAAGCGCATTGGACGCGAAGCCACCTCACATATTTCCAAGTTCTGCTTATCACTGGACGGAAACTTCTCCATTGACTCGGGACGATAGAGTATCTCATGCCCTGATAATCGCGAGTCCAACGACAGCATACCTTTTACTCCACCCCAGCGGATTTGAAAACAAGTGGGCCGTTTCCGACGCAGACGTGCCGGTAAGGCATTCCACACCTCTTCCAGGGCCGATGGCGAGATAGCTCCAACGCCGTCAGTAAAGACACGCTCCTCGAACTTGATGTCTGGTATGGCACGAGCAGTGATGCCAGTTTCTTTGAGGTTAACCACAAAGGGGGTTTCAGAAAACGCCTGACCAATACGTGCGGCAGCTCTGGCGGGAATTCGAATGTGGGAAAAGTCTCCAAGGCTTCTGATGATTGACACGCTGGTACACAGTTCGTCCGGTGCATTTGGCAGTCTCTGAGTGAACACGGCGCTGAACCAGGCAGAGTGGGATCGGAGAGAAGAACTGGAGAAACCCAGAAACTTGAACACCCGACCAGCCACATTGATTCCATGGGCGAAGACGGTTTTGTAGCGAGCCCAAATCTTGTCCAGGGACACGGAGGGATTTGAGTATAGGCGACTGCCGTCCTCATCGCCAAACTGAACACGCAGAAAACAGTCGACGTTGTTGGGGAACTTGCGCAGGATACGGTTATTGGCTTCCAGGTCAGGGCCGCTAAAGTCAATGCGTGATGGCTTGACATGGGCACGGAGAATCCAACGATGTGTCTGGGAGGTTGCAGTCGTGTCTGTGGTGGGCCGTGAGGAAAGAAAGTTGGAGGGTCTCAAAACTTCATCTTGGAGTTGTCGGATTCTCACTGACAGGCGAAGCGGGTCCAAGAGGGCTGGGTCATTTCCCGGACACGCGAACTCTATTTCTCGCATCAGCCGCGTGAATGGAGTGGCCAGAAGACACAAACCCTCACTAGTACACTGCCCAGCTCTGGATAGACGGTCCCAGGAAGGCGGGCGGTCACGTAAGAAGATACGGAGCAACTTTTCGGCAGTTTCGGGATGAAGATAGCCATTGAACACGAGAGCGTGGAACTGGAACAGAACAGCGTATGGAACCTTTCTCCTCGATTCAAGTCCGTTGAGAAAATCGCTAAATCTCTTGGTATCATCGCCATAGCTACTCAACTGCCACCCGCTGTGAGGGCCCATCCAGGTCGTGCTAGCAAACTCGGAGATAGATATGCGATTTCGATATTTGTTTTTAAGCATTTTCAAAATGCCATCGGATATCCGAGGCGAAGGAGCCAAGAAGAATCGGAAAAACAGACATGACGGCAGGGACTCGGATAGTCTGTCCAGGACAGACAGATGGGGCACTCGAACTCGGGCGTATCTCCGATTAGTGTGGGAGCCAAGTCTGGGATTGAAGTATCCAGACGGTTGTATGTCGTAGGATTTCGGCGGAGAAAGAAGGACGAAAACGAGCTCAGAGGTTTCGGAGCAGTAGTATATCTGATAAAACGTGTCTAACTGGAAGTCAAGACGGCCAACAGTCGTTCCAAACTTCTCAAGCTTGACAATAATGAAGTTCTTTGCGAATTTGATGGTCCCGGGAGTGTGGAGAACAGCAGTCGAAGTGAACTCGAAGGCACCGCCATGGACCTTAGAGAAGCCAGGAGATGTGATGAGCACTGGAAGATATGGATGTTGCACTGATTGCTTGGAAAAGGCATCATGATGTGCTCTGCGCGGCTTTGGGGGAAAGAGCAGTTCAGGCTTGACTGTTTTTATGTCGTTTATGTCAATCTCCAAGGCCTTGAACAGTTCAAACATCGTTGAAGAAGCCATTTGGGGCGATTTTCAAGGAGGTGAATAAGATATGGTGATGGTATGAAGATATCTAAGAACGGGGAGTTGAAAAGGGAAGAATAAAAATGTGCCGATCATAGAGAAGAAATAGGATACAGATGAGAGCAGGAGGCCTTATGAAGCAGTATGATTGAGAGGAAGGTGCAAACTTATCAGGCAGCGAGATGGAAAGAGCAGGAATACCATTAGGAAGGGACAGTCTATCTACTACCAGGCAACAAGAGCCAATACGTACCATCCCAAGAGACTTCATTAGTACTTATCGTGATATGTATATAGGAGGTAGAGACGGAGGGAAAGTGCTTAAGATATGGAGCTTAGAGACATATCAGCAACCTCTAACACGCACCTGTATATCGATATGCTGTGATCTGCATTACATCTGCAGAGCAAATCCTCTCATGCGGGGTTTAGCCAACACTGAGAAGCAAAGAGAAGCGAAGAAGAGAGAGAGAAAAAAAAAGCAGGGCTGACAGCCAGAAGCTGCTCGAGACAGGGGTGTTTGAGGGCCGGCGAGAATCCCACAACCAACATCAAGTTCGGGCCTATCGGCGTCAATATGCAGCTGTGGGCACAACCTGCAGGGAACGTGAATTGGGGTGTGGAGGAGTGAGTGCTCGTTGGTGGTTTGCAAGTGGGTCGACTGTGAGACAACGCGCTCCTACGTAGAGATGTGAAGGCATCCAATTTCCTGTTCTGGTGGGGGGAGTGGAGAGCGCATTCTGGGCAGGGTTGGGGCTCCGGCTGAGGTTGGTTTGCACGGTTGGGAAACCGACGGATATCTACTGTACTCAGCGCCAGCTCCCTCTGCCAGCGAATTGTGAACTAGAGTGACGCCGATCGATTGGTACATACAAAAGATCCATTCTCAACAGATTTCCCTGTGGTGCAACAGGAGGACAAGTTGCATCGCCAGGACATGATCTTAGGCTTAGGGTTGGACTCAAGCCAAGATGGAACAGGAACGTCACAAACGCCGAAGATAAGTTCCTTTTGCGGGATATCTTCCTTAGTGCGTCTCTTCGGCACATCCCATCCGCTTGGATTCCCGCTGATCCAACAAATCGAGCCAGGAAGGTCTCGGAAAGACGGCATCAGTACGAGAGTCTGCGTTGTTTGCTTATAGAAGCCAAACGACACTCTCTCGTTGAAATCTCCAAACCCCCTGTGCCCGGCCCTCCGTAGTTTCCGTCTGCTCTCCTGCATCTTCCCGAAGACCTCCGGGCCCGTCCTCTAACTGCCGAAAAACACCACTATTTTCTAAGCCGGATGACAGCTGTCAGCAGCTGCTGCCGGCCCGTAGTCAACTGTGGGGGCCCTTATTCGGCTCCGGGGGCCGGCATTTTGAAAGCCGGAGGGGCGTAGCGGGGTTTTCTGTCCAACTACGTGGCAATATAAAGGACGTCAGACCTCGAGTATTTGCAACCGACGTGCTTCTACAATCGTTCGTGGAACTGATTTGTGAGATTCTTGCTCTCTGCTTAGCAAATCACGAAGAACGTCGGACAGCTTAGCGAGTGCATAATATATAACCAAACCAAACCCCCGGATTCACCCCAGACCATACCCCGGACAATCAGAACCGAAAAACCGGGATCACCACCAATCACACAACACGCACAATGACAACCCCGCCAGGCCTCCTCTTCGTCTACATGACCCTGAACCCCGGGCTCCCGCCGGCGCAGTTCCACGACTGGTACGACAACGAGCACGGCCCGGACCGCCTGCGGCTGCCGCACATCTTCGGCAACGGCCTGCGCTACCGCGCGCTGCCGGAGTCCGCCTCCGCCGGCCCGCCGTTCCTGGCCATCTACGACATCTCGTCCATGCACCACCTGGGCACCGCCGTGTACACCGACTTGCGCGCGAACCGCTCGCCCCGCGAAGCCGACACCATCGGCCAGATCACCGTCGACCGCCGCTTCTACGACACCGTGATCACGCGGTCTGCCCCCGGATTCGTCGCGTCCGAGGACCTCCCGGATGCCGAGGCGCTGGGCCGCGTGCTTGTGCTTGTTGAGACGGTGTTCTCGCCCGACGCCGATCCGGTGGCCGCTGAGACTGCCTTCCAGGCGTGGATGGAGACCGAGCACATCGACATGCTGTCCCGAGTTCCGGGGTGGCTGCGCACGCGCTGGTACCGCACGCCGTCGGTGATTGAGCCGGCCGGCCCCGCAAAGTCGTATCTTGCCATGCACGAGTACGCGGCCGTCAACGGCCTGGGAGGCCCGGAACATGTGGCCGCCATGACGACCCCCGCCCGCGAGGAACTCCGCGCGAAGTACGTGGCCTCGTCCACCCGCCACATGATGGAGCTGTTCTACGTGTTCGGCCCCGCCCCGCGCGACCTGACCGCCACGTCGCAGCTCGACCCGGCCGTCCACACAACCTTCACCGCGCCGTCCGGCCGCACCACGACCATTCCTGGCGGCCCGACCGGCTCGTCGATCTCGTCGTACGTGACGGTGCGCGCCGACGGTCTGGAGGTGCCGTACCTGCTCGAAGGCTCTGGCGCCCCGGATGCGCCCGTGGTGGCGTTCTGCAACTCGCTCCTGACGTCACTGCACATGTGGGACCCGCTGGTGGCCATAATCAAGAAAGCCCGGCCCGATCTCCGAATCCTGCGGTACGACTCCCGCGGCCGCCATGCGGTGCCGGCTCCCGGCACACCGGCAACTCTCGAGCGCCACGCCGATGATCTGGCCGCTCTGCTTGACGCCCTGCACGTCCCCAAGCTGCACGCGCTTATCGGCGTGTCAATGGGCGGCGCCACCGCACTCACCTTCGCGTTGCGCCACAGCGACCGCTTGGCTAAGTTCATTGCGTGCGATTTCAACGTGGCCAGCAGCGCGGCGAATACTCAGGCCTGGCGCGACCGCATTGCGCTGGCGCAGTCCGAAGGCAACACCGGCCTTGCCCAGAAACTGGCTCCTGTGACGGTGGAGCGGTGGTTCCACCCCCTGACGATGCAGGAGAAGCCGGACACCGCGAAGTGGATGATCGACATGGTCGCTGGCAACAGCGTGCAGGGCTTTGAATTTGGCTGCCAGGCGCTATGGGACTACGATTTGAAACCGCAGCTGGCGACCTGCTCGGTACCGGCGCTGTTGGCTGTTGGTGATGGAGACGGAAAGGGCGCTCTTGTCAAGGCGATGGAGGGGTTCCGGGGACTTATTGGAACTGGAGGTGTGGAACTCCGCATTGTTCCGGAGACTGGACATCTGCCGATGTCTGAGGACCCTGCGGGCTTCTGGAAGGCTGTTGAAGACTTTGTGTAGGAGTGTGTAGACCAGCGGTTGTAGTCGAGAGATTGAAGCCCGTACAGAATGGCTACATATTACAGAAACCCGAACCCGCAGCGGAGATAGATAGAGTATTATTGAAACCACGATCCTGCTTTGTCCGATATGATCTCTTAACTACTCCCATGCCATCTGCACAAATACATAAAGCTAAAAAACTAACAGTCCAACCCCCATTGACAAAACCTCACAGCCACACCATCCCATTGGCATAGTTAGCACGACGGAGCCGGAGTCTCAGGGGCCGGAGGAGGCGCAGCCGGCTCGGCCGTCCCAAACAGCACCGTCTCGAAATTGGCCGACTTCGCAGCCGAGAGATCCAGTATAAACGCGCCCTTGTTGTCGTGGTACCCGAACGCGCTGGTGTTGTCCGCCGGCTGGGCGACCGCGCGCGCGCTCATGGCCCACGACAGCCGCGCCGACGTCGACGCCGGGTCGAGCTTTCCCGACGCCCACTCCGAGCAGCCCGTGCACAACGCGTCCAGCGTCCAGTGCGTGGCGTTGGCGGTCGAGCTGGGCAGCACGGTGTAGGAAGCGCCGGCGTACGGCTGCGGGAGGGTGTACGACCTGCAGCAGAAGAAGAAGAGTGGGGGTGTTAGTCTCTGGACACACGTTGGCGGCACTCAAACCGTCGTTTCAACAGGCATGAAGGGGCAACTTACATCGCCATCCGCGATGACACCGTCACGGTATCCCCGTTGGGCCATGCCACCGCCAGCGGGTTCTGTACCATACCGCCGCCCCAGGCCACACCGGCCCACCCGGCCGACACGGGCGCCACGATCTGGAAGGCCACGTCGAACGGCGCCGCGGCCGCGTCCTCGGGGATGGCGAAGCGGTACAGGATGCCGGCGTCCGACACGAACGAGGCGCCGGCGGCCTGGCGGCGCTGCTGCTGCTGCTGGTGGGGCGCGGCCGCGGTCAGCGTGGCAATCAGGGTGGCGGAGGCCACGGCGAGCTGGAAGATGCCCATTGTTGTGTACGGGTGAGAGAAAGGGTCGGGTGTATGGTGGTGGTTGTCGATGGGTCTAGAGGAGGACTCTTGACTGTCGCTTGTCCGTGTAAGATAGAGAATGAAGGAGATGAAAGTCACAGCACCAACCAACAGAGAAAACAAGCGGACAGTCCCTTAAGTCCCAATCCGCAACGAAGCCGGCTCGCCATCAATTTAAAGGTCTCAGTCTGCAGGGTGGTCCTGCAAGCACCCGGAAGCAGAGAAGCGGTTTAGCCGAACTGTGTGTGTCTGCGTGTGTGTGTGTGTTTCCCCCCTTCTATCCCCCCCTCTCCCCCTTCAACCGTCCTGCCTTCGCCTTTCTCGTGCTTAGGTGGCACGCCGCCCGTACTGTCTCATCTATCGTCCCGGGGGTCCCTCTCTATCGTGTCGTGCATTGTATATTTCGCATCGGACTTTGTGTGTCCCAATATGCTGCATACGGCCTGCCCGGCTGAAATCAAACACACCTATATCAGACAGCACGCAGGTGCACGCACAGAGTCTGTATACACAGACACACAACGGCCAATTTCCAAGCGAGCTGCCGAAGAGGGACCACGCAAGTCCACGGCCCATTCCAAATAGACGTTGTCCCCCTCATCACCCCGGCATATTCTCCAGGACGGCTCTCTTCGTCAATCTGACTCTACACTCCGGAGCTCGTCCCCCTGCAATATATGGCCCGCGGATAATTTGTTGCAAATCGAATTCGTCCGATTGGCCGCCGGACATTCGATAGAAGAGACAACGTCGTAATATGTAGTCGAGAAGGTGAAAAGCGCGGTTGAGATGTAGTTAAAAGATGCAATGCCAGTGATCTTCACCGGTGGCGCTCTATACACGTGGAAATGTCACCGGAGCTGTCCTGCGTAGGGCGGCTTTGACGTGCATTCCGATCTGCAGATCTACCAGGCCATCCATGCAAGCAAGGTCTATCCCCTGCTTCAAGCCACCGATCCGCTCTTATTATGCTTTCTCTTCTCTGAATACGTTTTCCCCCTCCCCCAGACTTCCCTCATTCTGTCCGGGTTAGCCCACTCCGGAAGGGCTGGACCAAAAGCTGTCTCGTCCCTCTCCCAATATAGACGCATCTACTTAAGTGCATCGCCGGGCCAAAGTTTGATAGAAAGTGAATTTAGCCTCTTTTTCGACTTTTCAGAGAGACCACAGGCCTTGAACCACGGAGTGAATAAAGTGCAGATATATGAATATACCTAGCTATAGATTATGCAGGGGACATGGCAGTATATCTGTCGGATATTGCTGATTTTGGCTATGGGAAGATTTCTCGCCAGTCACAATGCACGTATTACCGTTGACAGTCGCATACATCGCATAGATCATGTACGACGACACGACTCAAATGTCGTAAACTGAATTGAATCAGGGCCGTTGGCCTTTCAATACGAACTACCGTGGGCTCTATAGCTTCACATATCACAGCATCACTCATGGAGAGCTCAGGTGAACCTCGGGATCGACACCAACAAGACTTCGTTCATTTATCTTCCATAAAAACACGGGTATCCAAGATCATACATAAAGCAAAAAAGATCGCACCCCAAGCCCCTATTACAAACGGGATGGCTTGCCTCCAACCACTAGAGAGCACGCTCGCTGTGGAAAAAAAAAAAATAGAAGAAAGCCTCCTAGCCAGGTATCTAAAAAGCCAAATAGGAACGAAAAAGAAGGGGAAGTAGAGAAAACAAAAACAAAACGAAGGAATAAACCAACACGCTGGGTGGGATAACTCAACCACCAGAGACAAAAACGCCAAACCCATTTTTTTTGGTGAACATGACAGGGGGAACATCGTCGTAACACAGAAGCGACTGAGACATCGTAAAGCAAGGGAAGGAAACCAGAAACCAGAAACCAGAAAACAAAAGGACTTCAGAGATGGACCAGAGACGAGGCGAGAATACAGACCGCCGATCACACATTCAACACTCTCTTCTCCCGGACCTTCCACTCATCCAGCAGCGACGGGTCCTGCACCGCGCCCGCCTTGCCGGAGAGCCACGCCCGACACGCCTCGTGGTGCATGTACATCTTGGTGCTGATGGCCGCCTCCGCCTGGATCATCGCATCGGCCGTGTCCAGCAGCGAGCGGCCGGCTCCATCGCGCACGTACACGCTGGCCCCGGCGCGCGCCAGCACCCGCACCGCGCGCTTGCGGCCGTGCCGCAGAGCAACCTGCATGGCAGTCTCGCCGCGCCGGTTGCGCGCGTCCAGGTCGGCGCCGGCGTCAATCAGCATCTGGATGATGTCCATGAGCACCTTGTACTCGTCGTCCTCCGGCAGCTGGGCCACAAAGGCCATCAGCACCGTGTTGCCCTCCGAGTCGTAGTGGTTGACCCGCACGCCGGCGTCCAGCAGGAAGTCCACCCACTTCTTCCGCAGCTCGAGGCGGTCTTTGGACGAATCCGAGGCGCCGGCCTTGCTGTCGTCGCGCTCATCCCACTTGCGCTTCTTGGATGTCGGATCAGAAGCCGCGCCCGACCGGAGGGGTACAGCGCTATCTCCAGCATCCTCGCCGTCAAACGGACCATACTTGCGGATGAGCGTGGCCGGGCTAAGGATGGCCGCGGCCAGACAGTGGAGACCGTTGCGACCAAAGTTGTCCTCAACCAGGGGGTTGACCTGCGCCCTCTGCACAAACTGCAGAAGCGAGATGTGGGTACGGATCGTGTCCGGCCCCATACGCAAAATAGGCCGCGATGACTGAGGCAAGGCCATCGAGGTATCTTCAGGATCGATGAACCCCGTGGCAGCGCGGCGCATCAAGTCGCTCGGCGTATCATCATCAATCGAAGGGCAGCAATTGAATGCGTCCCGAATGAGAGACACCTTGAACCGCCGAAGGATTTGGTTGAACGCCACCAGGTGCTCTGGCGTGCTGATGTTAGACTTGAGAGCGTGCAAGAATGTTTGCCCATAGACGTCGCGAGCATAGAAAAAGTCAATGTCGAGCTTGTCCGAGCTGAAGCACGACAGGAGCGTGATCAGATCGGACAGGCTCTCGGGCTGGAGCCACGATGGGCTGAGGAGATGGAGGAACGACTGGCCGGCCGAGTTGCGTTTGGTGAGGTAGTCGACGCGGGACGACGCCAACTGGATGATGTAAGCATGTCCGACGTCCCGGGCAGCAAGCAGATGCAGGATGGTGTTGCCGAAGACGTCAACATCGGGGATCGGCATCACGTTGTTGCGATGGACCACAGACAGAGCCAGAGCCGAAGCCTTGCCAGCAGAAATCCAGCAAGAATGCTCCACAGCCTCCGCAGGGTGGCAGTAACACGTACGGGCCAGGTGCTCGGGAGAACCGTTCAGGCACATGCCGGTGCGAGCAATGAGCTGGTCAATGCTCAAGAACTCGCCGGGCATGACAGGAGCATGGGTCATTTCCGGCGGGGCGAGCTCCTCGTAGATGGGGAGATCCCGGATTGACTCGTAGTTCTCCGCGTCAGGGGTAGGAGAGGCCGGGTCGTCTGCATCGTTATTAGGAGTGGACACGAGGATGGTGTATCGCTTGATGACCTTGGTGATGTTGCGGATGACGTTGTTTTGGATACCGGGGAGAACGCGACGAACGGCAGACAGGCCAGTCATGTTGGTGACCGAAGACAGGATGGTTTGCTGGCGGGCAAGAGGGGGAGGTGGTGGCAGGGTAGAGAAGTCGGAAAAGTCATTGGCCGGATAGAACACAGATGAGGGCGCGGTTGTGGTGGGAGAAACATCAAAACGAGGGTCCGAAGTGGGGCCGGGGCCGGGGCCGGCGTTTTGGGAGACCTCGTCCACAGGGCTGCTCTGCCGGGACGGAGCTCTCTCAAGCTGCCGCATGCGGCGTTCCATATCAGTGTCCGAGCGCGGGTGAAGCCATCGCGGTTCCTTGTCGAGCATGGCCTTGAGCTTCTTGGTGGCAGATTCGCGCCTAAGAGAGGGAAAGAAAAATGTCAGCAACGAAGGGCCCGACATGGCAACATGGACAGGAACATGGAACAGGCAGCATGGCACAGGACATCACGAGGAGGGAGGATTAAAGGTTGCAGCTCAGAAGAGGGCATTGAAGAACAGCAAGATGCACCACATTTGATTTATATCTGGTGGAGATCAATGGAAATAGTCGTAGATCCAAGAAACATAGTCTGGAAGGAAGGGAAGGGCTGAGGGTTCGGGAGATGCTTACCCTGGCGGCGGCTCGGGGCTCAGGGCACCGATAACTTCCAAGATCTTTTCAAGCCGGAGATTCGTGTAGACGTAAAGACGGCCCAGCTTCCGCTGGCTCGAGGCGGTCCATTTCGGCGGCCGGCCGGCACCCGTGCTTTGGGAGCCGGTGCCCGTCGGAGAGGTGGACATGGGCAGGAAGACTGGCAGAAGCAGAAGAAAAGGAAGGTGCAAGAGTGATGATACGAGACAAGGATGAGTTCACCCAGCCAGTGGCAGTCAATTGCGATGCGGAATCAGAGACTGCCGGCGATGAGAGAAAAATTGAATATAAAGGGAAGACTGAGAATTGATATATGAAAAGATAAAGTGAAATGGTATGTGTACTGTAACAACACAGCGAACAGGACGCAAAAAGACCAGCGACGAGAGCCACAGGTGAATCAGATGGTGGGATCCCGGAAGTCTTATAAGACCTAGCAATGCACGCCGCGAAAGACCGGTTGGGTGTGGCGTGGTGGTATCCCTCCCAGTTTCTGTTTGCTCTGCCTCACTCCTCGTTTGGATGGATGGCCGCTTTCCCCTCTTTTTCTTGCTGTGAGATGCAACAGACCAGCGAGTGGCAGCCAAAAAGAGAGACAGGGGTTAGAATCGACCCAAATGCCCGGACCAGCCAGCCCTTTTTGCACCAACATAGCCTAGAAAGGCCGAAATCCTGTCAGTGTTTTTGGTGCCAAAGCCAAGTTCTGTGTTTGCCTGCATGGCCTCTCTCCACTGGTGGTCGGCGGAGGACCAGCTCAGTTCAGGCCTAGGGGCAAGGCCCGGCCATGCTGCCTGGGCCAATGAATCCAGTTTAGGAGTTGGCGTGCGGCCGGGCCTGCTGCACCCCCCATAAGAAGCCCCTGGGCCGCGCTATATCGTCATGCCACGCTCTTGTAGCAGGGGGTCTGGGATAGTGTGTGAGCTTGTTGATGCGGCGGTTCCGTGGGTGGGAAGCAAAGAACAGAGAAACATGATACAGGTGGTGAGAAGTCAAAGAGTTTCTTGCTTTCTCAGGGATGCATCCTGGAAGAAAGAAGAACGGAAGAACGTCATCGACGAGCTAGCCCTCCCTGTCTGGGGGAAGAGGATATCGCGAGTGAAGCTTTTGATTCTCAGCGCGCTGAGGTCGCGTCATGGAGGTGGCCACGGCATTTACTGTTGGCCGGAGTCTCCCCCGCGAAGAGTCAATAGCAGAAAGAGGCGAACAACCAGGCGAATAGCCCGTTAGTCGGGGTATCACTGACCAGGGGCGTAAGGTTGGCGAAAGGCTCAGGCATCCAAGCAGGCCAGAGGACCGACCAGCACCTTTGTGACCGTGACCGGAGTACCTAGAGGACAAGACTCAGGATAGTGGCATCACTGGCATGTGAGGGACGTAGATTTAAGTCCTCCTCCCGGGATCGGAATGTATTGGACCGGAAGCCCGAGTTCGCATATCGGCACAGCCTGAAGCCGGAGATGAAATGCGAGAGAAAGTGTGAGAGTGTGGGATGTCTCGCGAGGGAACCCAGCACAGGGTTGATGTCATCTGGTTGTGGAAGGGGTTGGAGGGTTCCAATGAACCAAGCCAACGATAAAACGGTGCCTCTAACTAGCCGCCCAACACAACATGTCCCCGGAGACGATCACAAAGTGGATAAATTTTAGGGTTCTGTGATACAGTGAAGTCACTGACTGTTGAACTGGATGAAACTCGTGATGTCAACTTTCGACGGAGAGAGGAGTTTGATTCATGGAAGATTTTACTCTGAGAAGCGCACGAATTCATTTTTGTGCTATGATTCTTACGTCGGACGCCGGAAACCCCGTGATCGAGCGTTTATACGGCTAGGAAAAAAAGCCCTACCTGAACGGACGCAGAAGCAGCTGGAAGGTGCGATGATGATGGTCCTTCTTCTTTCCAAAAGGAAATCCACGGCAATTGTGCGTTCTGGGCACGAAAGCAAGGAAACAGGCAGGAAGAGCCGACGCGAGGGTCCTTCCAACCTCACGATCCAAACAGACCTTCCTCGTGCTCTACCTGAATACTAACGCGACGTCGCCAGTTGTGACGCAAATTGGTGATAGCGAGCGTGCCCGCGGATTCAAATCCACGCAGTCCGCCAGGGCATATTTTGCTCTGCGCTGGTCAATAGGCGAGAAAGGTGATATCTGCACAGCCCGGTAGGGGGCGGTACCGTCCCATTCACCGCACAAAAGCACAAAAACAGAAAGCAATAAAGGCCAAAATCGCAGAAAACAACGGGCAGGTTTGGCAGACTTTCAGTGGAGTCGAGGTACCGAATGGTACTTTCACACGTACCGTTTCCGTGCACTCCCCACGCAGACGGTACTTCAAAACGGCCTTGGCACTACTTCATGTCCTTCCGGCCGGTGCTGTAGGAAGACACTGTTCACAGCCGCACAGCCACAAACAAACAGTGTACTGTGATTGGCTGTGGGCCGCTCGCCGGGGATGTGATTGGCCGACGGGGCTGACCTGGGAAATAGAACGCTGGAGTTGGTGCAAAAATGGCTGAAAGTTTTCCGTTGATGATGTCGGATTCGAATCAATTCCAGGTCTAGTTTGTGTTTATAATGATTTCTCATAAGACGCGGCTGCTGCAGGTATTGCTCAGAACACCCGATGCGTCTGGGTCCTCGAGTGGGTGGTGGTGGTTGATACATGAGACGCGGTGTGGTTATGGCTCGCTGGGTCGGGTTGGGTGGGTGTCATTCGAGTCGGGGGCGAGTTGTTGCCCGGCTTCAGTGAAGCAATTTCACCAAACTGTGGGAGCATGAAATCAGCAGAGTGGGCATCGATACCACCACATCTGATATTGCTCCAGCCGTACGGTCTGCTGGAAATTGGCCGTGGGGGGGAGCTCAAGCCAACCGCGGGCTCTGCTCTGGAGGGTCAGATATGTGTGTATATCTCAAACTCCAACGATGTTTTACTATACAGGAGTTGAGGGGGATCTTGGCCAAAAATGCCCAACCCCCGAAACGGGAGGATGCCGTTGTACTGTACAAAGATACCATTTACAGTAGAAACTCCGCTGTACTCCAACCCATCCATCCTGAAGGAACCGGGGACCCGATGATTGTCGTGCGGCTGGAACCAAATCATTCCGCATTTGATGCTTTTCTTTTACGGCTGAGGAAAATTCGGAAATAGGAGAGAGTGTGGCATGGCATATGTCTCTCCTCGCTCCGGGTGCATGTGAGCGTGGGAATCAAAAGGAAGTGTGGGTGGCATGGGGCACTCTCGGGTTGTGTGAGTTATTGATAGAACCGACTAGCTGCATGCAGCTGGTGCGAAGTATTAATATATTGGACGTGGAATATTGGATGTGGAATATTGGATAAGAATACACATGTTGGGCTCGAGTCCACCGATGAAGCGAGATTGAATGCCTGCTCTCACACAGAAACCGGCGCAAGACGACCCAGACCCAGCGAACAGCAGATTGCACCAGCATCACAACAGGGACACCAGCCCGGAACCCATCCCGAGTCGTGCCTCTATACCAATCCTGTCACCCCCAACATGTCCGTCTCTCCCCGCCGTGCAGAATACCGACTTTCCTCTCCTGTCACCCAACCCAAGTGTTGTCTATTCAGCGCTAGCCCAGGCTGTGTTCTGTGGACTGTCCCTGTCCCCACGGTGTTTATTTTCTCGTGGAAGACGATCGAAAGCCCTGTCAACCTCAAAACCCCTGTATGCTTGTGCCATCAACGGTCTGGACTGCAGGAGACTAGATCTGGGAGGACTGGTGTAGGCTAACTCAGGCACCAGCAGGCGGAATAAGCGCCGACTCCCAGCATCGTGTTGGCATGTTACATCACGATCCCCCAAGACCAACAAGCAGAAACAAAGAACACCACTCGTGGTCCCACCTGCACGATTCATCGGGGGGTTCAGGTAAGGCAAACTTCTCTCCGTGTGTCGCCGCCGCGCGCCGGTTTCCCTGTTTAGGAATAAGAAGTATTTGGAAGACTTGGCCGGGTCTGCGGCCGACATGTTTTACGTCGGATTTCGTTGGCGGTCTTTTTCTTGCATGTTCTAGCCTCTTACCTGGCCGGCTTTTACCGCCTTGGCCAGATCCAATGGGTTGACGAAGATACCAGACAGGAATTAGGGTGTGACTAGGGCTTAACCCTACTGTTTGATAATAGTCGTGATAATCATGATTGATTCTGTAGACGGAGGGAGGTCCACTCGACGAGGACCCGGATCCCGAGATATTGAAATATTGAAGTCACCCGCTATGCCCATTTATGCACTTCCTGTGTGTACACCAATTCCACTCGGCCCAAACATCCTCACCCGCACTGTTGACTCACACCTCCTTCTCCATGTACACCATAGTGCACACCTTGTACATCCCCCACAAGTTGTCTGGCGTCGACCCTTCATAGATAGTTTTGTATCCCCGGCGGTGGTAGAAGTTCTCGTTTCCAACTTCCCGGAGCGCTATCAGCACAACATCCGCAACCGGAGCCGGAGCCACAGCGCCAGTCCCGGCCGCCGCCGCCGCCGCCGCGACCAATTTCCGCAGCTTATCCACGTTGATGCCTTCCACTACCGCTCCTCCCAGCTGAAACCGCTCCGTCACGGCACTCTCATACGCCGGCACTGCCGCCGTGCCGTGGCTGCCCATCCACTCCAGCTCGCGCAAGACCCGCGAGCCGAGCCCGCCGCGACTCCTGGCGGGGTCGCTCGCGAACAACGTGATCTCCAGCTTGGGCGTCGGCGGCTGCGTGGCGGCTTTGGGCGGGTGCAGCTGTGCCAGAGTGTGCGGCTGCACCTTGGCCATGAAGTTCCCGATGTCAAACGCTTTTGTGCTGCCGGTGGACAGGATGGCGGCGGGTGCGCTGGCGGGTTGTGAGAGCGCTGCCGTGGGGATCAGCGCCACGGTGAACCCCGCGGCTCCGACTTCGGCGGCGAAGTTCGCGCCCGACTCGCACCGCACGTGGTCCGCGGGGAACAGCTCTGGAAATTCGTTCGCGGCGTCGAGGTACCCGGCGTTCACCAATTCGGAGAGGGGCTGGGCAACGGACTGGTTACCGCCGGCGAAGTGCTTCGGCAGGAAACATATCGCGGTAACTTCGGGGTTTGCAATTGTCATTGTATTGAAATCGTGTGAGTCATTTGGGTGTAAGTGGGAGCAAGGAGGCAAGGAGAGCAAGGAGACAAGGATGGACGACGGGTTAAGGGCTTGTAGATGAAGATACTCTACAGCCTTGACTTTTTTGGAACCGAAGCAGATGCATCAATGAACTATATATACTCGCCTGACCTACTGCCGACATGTACAAAGCACAGACAGGAAATGTGTCCGCTGCCGAAGAGTCACACAGAAAGTCGGTCGACCCGACGACACCCCATATTTTGTGCGGAATTCTTTTTTAACCTTCGGTTTAAGAAAAAAAAAATTGAAAATCCTTCTACCATTGCAACCCTGCCCGCCGGAGTCAACTCATCGTCAATTCCAGGGCGTGAAGAATGACAAATATGCGTGCGTTGGCTGCGACTTATCGCCCGCCCCCAATTGGATGCTGTCACTAGGTATGATTAGCCTTAGCCCGCATCTTCTGAATTTCCGCAAGGATGTGGCGACGATTGCGCGGAAAGGTTTGAAATGGCCAAGTTCTTTTGCCGATTGTACGCCCAAATTCCCGAGCCTCACACTTCGGCGGTCGCCGACTGGCATGCCAGTCAATATTGGGGGGCTAGAGCCGAACTGGCAACCCTAAGCCCGAGGGTTACGACTCCGGGCATCGCCAACGACATTAGCTGGTGGACGCATGAACAAACTCAATCTGGATTTACCATTTTGCGGAATCCCAGAAAGCGTCCAGAAGCTGTGCTATGGTGTATGCGGGCCTCAGTATGTGATACGTGTACGCATAATCCTGAAAATATCCGTTTCATTCTCCCGCCTCCATATTAAGCCAGCCAAGCAGTTGATATCCCCCCGTTCGGCTCGCCATGGCTTCCTTCACACTGAAGGAGGACGCAAAATCCCAGTCCCCCAAACCCCCCATCCGTGATCCCCAGACCATGCCTCCGTAACCGCCATGGGCTGGAACTTCCTCTGGCGACGGTCGCGCGTGCCGGTCCTCGTCGGCCTCTTCCTTGCCTGTCTCGTGGCCGTGCATATCTGGCCCGGCCACTTCTCCACCCCCGCCAGCCCCGGCGGCCTGGAAGCACTTATGCAGACCTTTCCTGTGGACCGGGAGTCCACTCTTGGCGTGAGTATCTCATCTTGCCCAGTCAGTAAGGGACTAGCTAATATCGACCAAGTTTGATCGTATCTTCGTCGTTAATCTCCCGGAGCGCACTGATCGCCGGGATGCCATGGTGCTTGGCGCAGCTGTCACTGGACTGAACTTCACGTTTGTCGATGGCGTCCGTGGGGCTTCTGTGCCTGAGAAGGCTCTCCCTCCCAGTCTCCGGGATTCAAATATCAAGTGGGACGGAGTTACGGGAAGCTGGAGGGCCCATATGAACGTGCTCCAGAGGTATCTCTCGCCTTGTGTCTCATGGATGCGTGAAAATGTTTATCCCTGCCAACTAACAGAGACCAGAGTTGTCTCAGAAGGTCTCGAGGCCGTCTTGATTCTGGAAGACGACGTCGACTGGGACGTCCGCATCCATACCCAGATCCGCCACTTTGCCGTGTCCAGCCGGATCTTCCAACACATCGCCGAACCATTCACATTCTCGTCGCCGCCTGACGACTCCCCTTCGTCGCAGCAATTCACAAACCTCCGCGACGTCGCCCAGATACTCCAGCTTCCACCTGCCCCACTATTCGGTCCAAACTGGGATGTTCTCTGGCTGGGCCACCTTGGCAGCGAGCTGCCCTCAAACTGGGCCAGCCTCGAGCGCAACCACGACTCGCCGCCGTGGACAACCACCACGCTCGCCCACTACGGCGACCCGACCGTCCCGGCCCGCCGCCACGTTAAACGGCACCCATACGCCAGCGTCATCGACAGCTTTGCGGCCGCATTGCCGGACCACTCGCGCGTCGTGCATGCGGCACGCTCTGTGGTGGGCATCCAGGCGTACGCGGTCAGCCAGCGCGGTGCCAGGAGGCTGTTGAACCAGTTCGGCCTGGCTATGTTTAATGCGTCTCTGGACCTGCATCTGCGGGATTGGTGCGATGGTGCCTTTGCTGGAGACTTGCCGCCTGCTTCCCCGGCCGGGCCGGGGCCGCAGCCCGGCGAAACAGGGCCCGAGTTTCGGGAAACCCGGAAGGTAGATCCGAAGCAAAACGGTGCTTTCCATCATCCGGTGTGTGTAGCAACTCAACCGCCGCTGTTTAGCCAGTTCATCAATCCCGGTGGAAGTGATAATAGTGGCTTTGGAGGAGGATACTTTCACAAGACTGGCTCGACTTATATTCGACATAGTGTGCGGATGAATCTTGAGAAGCTTGTGAGGGCGGATGGCGACTTGGATCCAAAAGACCTTAAAGACCAGTGGCCTGATGAAGGAAAGGGGCCTTGGTAATCTTCATGGTTGTTTTGGAACCCGGTGTATATTCACATGTTCTTCAACGAGGGTTGTAGCGCTATTCCTCGTCCATTGCAGAATTTGAGGAACCGTTCAAATATTACCGCTCGGTGCTAACATCGAAGCTGGAAATGTTTCTACTGTCCGGGGTTGGCATCGTGAACTCTTGAGCACAAATCTTTAACAGCAGAAAACCACCCAAACAATTGATTGCTCGAATATATGGTACCCATTGTTCCCACTAGACACGTACTCGTCACTTTAACCCAGCATTGGCTTTTTCATGCTCTCCACATAGTTCCCTGGTAGCTAAGACAGTAGATATTACCGGCAGATATTAACCCATTTCACCAGCGGCAAATAACACCCGCCGAGCCCGCCGCCGCCAGACCTAAGAAGACTTTTCTGTCTCTCTCTCTCTCCAGAGATATTTATAACCGCAATTAATCACGGCGTCCCTTAGCAGACTTCGCAGCGGTCGGTCTGCCTGGCAGCTGGTGTCACCCGGGACCTGCATCTCCAGACCGCAGCATGTGCAGTATATTATCACGGCTATTCCACAATACAATGCCTGGTGGGAGTGAGTAGTTCATGGACAGAGCTTGAAAGCGTGAGTTTGCCGGTAATATGAGACTCTTCCAGGTGGTTCTCGCTTTTGTTGGTGCTGTATCCGCAGCCCCCGAGCTTCGTGTTCCCCGGAGCCACGTCGTTCACGAACGGAGGGACGCGCTTCTTTCGCATGGATGGACGAAAGTGTCACGGGCGCAGCATGACCTTACTGTTCCGGTGAGGATCGGGCTGACGCAGCAGAATCTGGAGGTGGGAGCTGATATTCTTGCGGAAATGTGTGTCTGCCTTCTCCTACGGCCAGCCTGGAGTGTGATGCTAACGGAGCTACACAGATCCAATCCGCGGTCTTCGAAGTATGGAAAACACCTGTCGAAGCAAGAAGTCAATCAGCTGTTCGAGCCGTCTCAAGCGTCAATTGATGTTGTCAGGGGCTGGATCGTTGAGGCTGGCATATCTCGGCACAGAATCTCTCGCTCCTTCAACAGACAGGTAAGTTGGTATCAGTCAATGAAACAAAAGAAGAAGCATTACTGACCTTGATCACTTATTCAGTGGTTGCAGTTCGACGCCTCAATAAAAGAGGTTGAGAACATCTTCCACACCAAATACCACATTTACGAACACCAAAGCTCAGGCGAGTTACACGTGGGCTGTGACCAGTAAGGAAGCATCTATTCTTGTCTGGGGGGCAGATCTAACATCAGAGTGTCCAGATACCACATCCCGGCCACCATCCAAGAGCACATCGACTACATCACTCCCGGAATCAAGCTCCAGGCCTCTCCATCCCGTGAGCGCCGCGCATCGAAGTCTACGAGTTCTGAACGCCGAGCAAAACGAGAGCCTCTTCTTGAGACGGACGCTCTAGTCAAGGCCGTATACGCAGATGCCCCAGATGAAGAAGACGTCCCCCATAACTCGCCCCCACCGCCACCACCACCATCTTCTCCGCCTCCCTCAGAAGGTGTAGGTAAGGGGAAGGGCAAATGGCCTGGAAAGGGAAAAGCTCCGGCGCGGCCGGCTCCGCTCCCACGCATCCGGCCTCCGTATGACGACTGTCTCCTGCACACGCTGCCCGAATGCATCCGACGTAAGCTCCGGGGTTTCTCTGGGACTCTCGTTCTGATACCAAATACACCCACTAACACTACCGATCTTCACATCTGCAGAACAGTACGGCATGCCCTTGGGAAAGTGGAGTGACCCACGCAATAAGATGGGCATCTTCCAGGGCCTCAACGTGTGGCTGTACCAGACCGACCTAGATCTGTACTTCAGTGTCGCAGCCCCGTAAGTAAACTTAAGCCCTATCAAACATTCAAGGTCCCACCCCATCTCGCTTACACTGAACTTCTCTCTTGCTTCAAAAGTGAGGTCCCTATCGGCACCCGGCCACAGCTGAACCTCGCCAACGGCGCAAAAGGATACACCGACACTGCCAACACATCCGGAGCGGAGGCGTCCCTAGATTTTGAGCTCGCCATGCCCCTGATCTGGCCCCAAGAGACAGTGCTGTGGCACGTCGATGACCAGTGGCACGAAACCCAGCACCGCCAGACCCCGCTGATATATAAGGGATATTTCAATAGTATGCACACAATTACGGCTGTAACTCATGTTGTGAACCGCAGCTAACACTCATCAGACCTCTGGAACGCCATGGACGGCAGCTACTGCACATCGTCCGCTTTCAACGAGACCGGGAACTGCGACCGCCCCGAGTGCCTCGATCCAGCGTACCCGAACACAAATGACCCGGCGGGCTACGATGGCCCGCTGGCCTGCGGCACCTTCACCCCGACCAACGTCCTCTCAATCTCCTACAGCGGCTCCGAGGCCAGCCTGCCGGCATCGTACCTGCGCCGCCAGTGCGCCGAAATCATGAAACTCGGCCTGCAGGGCGTGACAGTCGTTGTCTCGTCAGGCGACAACGGCGTCGCCACCCACCGCAACGACCCGCCGCCAGCCGGCTGTCTCGGCGGCGCCGACGACGTGTTCAACCCGTCGTTCCTGTCAACCTGCCCCTACGTGCTCTCGGTCGGCGCGACCGAGTTCATCGATGACTCCGGCCGGACCGAGGATCCGGGGAGTAGGCGGCCAGGGCGCGGCGGGCGGGGCGACCGTGAGCCAGAGCCGGAGTCCTACGCCCCGCCGCCGCCGTACCGCGAGCGAGCGGTCACGGGGTTCCAATCCGGTGGAGGCTTCTCCAACTTCTTCACGCCGCTAGACTACCAAACAAAGCATATTGAGGGGTACTTCGCCGGCCTGGCGGCCGCCAATATATCTCTCGGGTTTACCAGCTATGATGATCCTGCCAGTGGCCACGCAACCTACAATGAGGACCAGCTGCAGCTGCGCGACCGTTGGCCAGTGCCGGGAGGTCGCCCCCGGTTCCATAGACACGGCCGCGGGTTTCCGGATGTGTCGGCGATTGGGGATAACTTCTATATCGTTCACCGCGAGCTCCCGACGGTGCTCATGGGCACGTCAGGCGCGGCCCCGATTGTTGGCGCCATGATCACCTTGGTTAACGAGGAGAGACTGGCTGCTGGAAAGAGTCCAGTTGGCTGGATTCATCCGGTCATTGTAAGCTTTCATGTGTGCAGCCTCAAGGGAGGAAACTTTCTACTTACTGACATTCCATCACAGTATGATCACCCCGAGATATTCAACGATATCACCGAGGGGTCAAATCCCGCTTGTGGCACAGATGGATTCCTGGCCAGTGAGGGCTGGGACCCTCTAACTGGACTTGGGTGAGTGTGTCGCCTGTCCCTGATTTCTGTCTCTCGCTTACTGACGATATATACAGAACCCCGGACTTTCAAAAGATGCTAGACTTGTTTATGAGTCTGCCTTAGTGAGGAGATGTTAGAGTGCAACAGCTGGACAACACTCCATATAGTTAATTGAAAAATATATAATCCCAGACCTAGTGATAGTACTCACATCCCGTATAACTCTTCTCATGCAATTTCCGAAGCCCACTCTACAGCTCATCGTGTCCCGGCTTCGGAGCTTCAACCTCCGGCACCTCCTGCGGCGGCACATACGGATCGACCTTCCCGCTCGAGATATCAAGAATAAACTGCTCCACCTGCTCCGGCCGCATCGGCCAACCCGGCTCATACACAAACGTCTGGCCCGCATGCGGGTTCTTCACCGCAAGCACCCCGTGGGCGCCGTACGCGTGGCCGCTGTTCATCGCCTCAGCAGGGTACTCGATGGTGTCGACAGTCATGAAAACCAGGTACTCGGCGTACTTGCGCGCCAGGGGCCGGAACACCTGCAGGAACTGCTCGCGCTCCTCGGGCGACTCGGTGAAGTACATGACCCACGACCGTTGCAGCTAGGCATTTTCTCGTTAGAGCTTGCATAATATCCGGCAAAAAGGACAGACACTCACCGAAGATATCACATGTTCCGTGCTTCTCGTCAGCTCAGGAATCAGCGGCTCACTGCACTTCTCCACAAGCTTCTGCATGGTGCCAGGAAAGACCAGCTCGGCCATGGTCGTCGACTGCTGCGTGCCGTCAGCGTTGTTGTAGCAGAACACGCCGAACGGCTCTTCCTGCGTGTCCTGGAACGCAAAGGTCGCGCGGTCCCGGAACCTCTCGGCAACCTTCCGGAAGCGTGTGGTGAGGGCGGTATGCGCCGCGGGAAACCGGGCCAGAACCACGATGGCGTCATTTGCGGCGTAAGTTGACACGTTGGTGGCATCAACAGAGGCCACTAGGGGTGTCCCGATGCGACTCACGAACGAGAGGATTCTGTGATATAGATGGTTAGCCCTGTACGGAGGCCAACCAGGGCAGGTGATATCTCACGGTTTATGCTGCCGTTCTCCACGGTACCGCTCCATACTCCCGTCAGCATGGAATAAGCGAATGGCCGGTGTCGACCAGACCTTGTTGTGTTCACAGAATTCTCTTTGGGCGTTGCAATCTACAGCAACGCTGTCTGGTCTGAAATTGAGAACTTCTTTCCATTCAAACTCGAAGAGTTCAGTTACCGGGCTGCGGAATGTCAGTACTACTGTTCTGGAATATTAAGGACGGGGAAGGGAGGACCTACTCATCGGGCTTTCAGTATTAATCAGGTCATGAAAGAGTCAGTTATCTCATCTATAACTATAGCCAATCCGGCTGATATTTCACAGTGGGTGTGCATACCAAAACAACTAGAACATAGGTTAGCAACGTTAACACCAGCGAGTCCAGGATGGATGAACTTACACGCTGCCAGGACATATCCTTGATCGATCAACTGCTTGTTGAAATCATCGGGTGTGATAAACGTCCACGCATGGCTGAAATATGCCGCCAAAGGCACGCTGAGAAGAAGCCACCGGAACAGAATCATCGTGGAGGAAGTCGTGCGCTCGTATGTCGTGAAGTCAGAGTAGAGAGTTTCACACTAATATCGGTTGGTATAGGATCAGCACAGAAGAGATAAGTTCATACAATTCAAAAAGAACATCAGAAGGTTCCTCAGCATCAAACAGAAATGTTTCAAGCCTTCGTGGCCTTTGTTCCTCCTGATTATCTTTAGGGGATGTTGTGTTTAGCGCGAAATCACCCCCGGTAACCCTCCGTGTGGGGCGCTCCACTTTTCGGCGATGGCCCGGATTTCCTTCCGATAATCCGGCTCGACGCGGAGCAGAAAGAGAAAGGTGAGCTAGAAATGATGTGTGCTGAAGAGTTGAGCATTTGATGCAGTAACTAGCCACTTGTTGTTTCTCGAAAGGGAGATACGTAACCAGCCGCTGGTCAATATATAAACATCCTCTCCCCATCGCCAAATCTTGCGCACAGATCCCCGTCAATGTTTCATCTTGACTTCACCTCCTGGACCCCTGAAACTATCTCGCTTTCCCGTGTCGGCTTTATCAGATGATATCGGATCAGGGAAACGAAAATCATTCAAGAGCCGTTTCTTTCTCCGTACATAAAATCTTTGGGTTTTCTGGGCTCTTTATCAGATCAAAATCTAGCTTGCCCAATACACCAGTTCGCCCCTCACAGTTCACAGTTCACCATGAGAGTGCCAACTTCCGGATACACTTATATTTTGCTGGCGGCTGGCCTGCTCGCCACTTGCACATCCGGCCAGGATGCCCAACAGCCCCTCTCCGATGACGCCGCCGACGAATCAAGCGCGGACGTCGAGGACCCGGCGGCTCCCTACACATGCACACATCCACCGTACAAAGCGCATCTGTTGTCGCGCTCACCTCTCGTGATATACCTCGAGGACTTCATTACTCCCGACGAACGGAAGCACATGATTAAACAAGGGTACATACCACACTTCACCCACCTCGCACTGCTATATACACACGCTAACCCTGGTCCGCAGAAACGGCACATTCACGCACTCGGCCGTGACAGACCGCAGCGGCGTCGGCTTCAACTCCGGCCGGACGTCCTCCAGCACCGCGCTCCCCTTCACGCCGGTGGTGCGGTGCATCGAGGAGCGCGCCGCCGAGTTCCAGGGCTTCGACACGGCGCGCGCCCACGTCGAGCCGATCCAGCTGGTGCGCTACGAGCGCGGCGAGCGCTACCACTTCCACACCGACTGGTTCGTCGACGCCGCCCACGCCACCGCGGACGTCGGCGGCAACCGCGCGTCGTCGTTCTTCGGCTACGTCGACGTCAGCGCCGATATCATCGGCGGCGGCACGAACTTCCCCGCCGTGGCGCCGCCCGCCAGCGAGCGCTGGTGCGACTTTGTCGATTGCGATGAGCCGTGGGATAAGGGGACCACGTTCCGCCCACTCGCTGGCAACGTTATCTACTGGGAGAATCTGCGCACTGATGGGTCGGGAGATCCGCGCACGTTGCATGCTGGGTTGCCTGTGTCTCGAGGAAGCAAGATTGGCATGAATATCTGGACCCGACAGGCTCCGCTCGGAGCGGAAATCCGAGGGGCCGAGTCCAAGGATCAGTGATGTTGGGGGCACATTTGTACGATTGAAGTTGATAGCACTGCCTAAGGGAGAATTTTCTGTTTTTGAGATACAGGTCATGCAGATATACAAAGATAAACGACGATACAGAATCATCTAGCCCACTAAAATCGATTTGGTTTTCCTCCTCACTTTAAAGTTCAATCCCACCTTCTCGAATCATGTTTCCACCACTCCTCCCAGTGTCCATAGCCTACTCCGTGCACTTCTCCCAGTCAAACTCCACAATAGACTTGACGGGGCTATCATCCTCGCCCAAGAAGGCCGCGATGGCGTCAGCACTCTTGCTGGTGAGAGCCGCCCGGAAGTTCAGGTTGAAGATGCCGACTGTGCCGTCCTCGGTGGTGCAGGGGGATCCGAATGCCGGGGCAACTTCGGCGGTGGCGTTGACGCGGGACAGAGCGAGAGACTTGGGCGTGTCGATGTCGGTAGTGAGCGTAACCTGCAAACGTCAGCATGCAGTATCCCCTGGGTATCTTCAAAGCCAGAACTTACAGTGTTGGCAGCGTCTTCGGTGTAGAACACGGTGGTAAAGAGCCGGAGCGTAGAGTTAGGCGTCGAGAAGAACGTTCCGTGATGCTCGACGCTCCTAACCACCAACCTCCACCCGGGCAAGCCCCGGTCGATGCTCAGGTGCGCACCGCAGTTCCGAGAGTTGGCAACACGGCCTTCCGAGGTGCCGAGGGACGCTGAGAACGTCGGGTAGGTGAACTCCAGCAGGGATCCGGCGAGCGCCTTCACCGATGGAGCCGGCGAGGAGTCGGCCGGGCAGCCATTTCCGGAGAATAGGGCGGATGCGATGCGCGGGGCTGCAGGGGCTGCGGGCATGGCGGCGGCGAGGGCCGCAAATGCAGTGAGAAGCGACACAGAGCCGATCATTGTAGTGGTAGTGTCGAGATATCAAGGCGAGGACGAAGGACAAGAGTCGATTGAGCGTTGGTGAGAAAGATAAAACACAATTTTTCCTCAATGGCGAAAACAAATCGCGACGATGATCAGAAAACCATCGACGAGACTTTATCAAGTTCATATACTTCCCCGGATCCCAGATATCTCGTCGTCCAGTCGACGGCTCATATACGCACTCTATTCGTCTCCAGACAGTTCCGGCATATAGATTCGTCCACGTAAAAGCCATTGTACTTACGAAGGGGCCTCGAATCCAGCCTTCGTTTTTTTTAATGCGCCCCCTGCAGATAACACCTTGAGCAAAAGGCACCAGAAGAATTTACCAGAGTCCAATATACCAGGCGACTAATAGCATTTCGGCTATATATCAAAATGTATATTCAATGGCAAATATTGGACGGCCAGTGCGGAGGAACGGCCCAGAGTTAACTTGGCCGTCTATGCTTTACAGTCCCATTCCCACAGCCGAGAATCCTGAGGGCCTTTTCTCCCCTCCTTTTGCATGGCGATTCTGTCGAAAAAAAAAAGACGTTCTATTCATCCCAGAAGACTTCTGTCTTCCGGTGTAGGATTCCCGACTTACGAGGAAGAAATCGTCCTATCGGCGATGCTGTGCCGTCTGAAGGAAGCTCAGCGGAACCCGACTGGCACCAAACCGGCACTGAAGGCGAACGGAAGTTTACCCGGGACCTATATCCTTCGACAGCTCTGACTCCGCAGTCTATTCCTGGAAAAATGGTGTATATTATCAGATGTTCGTGATCGGCCAGTGGCAACACCGATATTAGACTTGCGTCAGGTCATAAGGGTTAGGGTAGGAGAGAATGGGTTTGACGTGCATCTTTCTATGGCTGTGGACAGCTTCCCAACTGTGTGGATTGCTGCAGTATCATATCGAGGTTCTAAGAATAAAATCTCCATTACGCCGAGTCGTCCTTCGTTGATTAACTGCAGGTTCCATGTTGGGGAGACGTCGGATCGGAGATCCGTCTGTAACTACGCGAGGACGCCGATGTGTTCCTTCAACGCAGAATCCTCAATCCTACAAAGGTCCCCAACGCCGGTTTGAAATTTTGAGTTGATGAAAGATAGCAAGAGTTCCAGTCTCGTATTCTCGGTCTTTCAATACGAAGGCGGACACGATACACACGGCCATAACGCGAGCGTTCATAACCGAAACAAAGAGACACCGATTTCACATGTTCTGCATCTCTTATGGCAGTTCGGTACGTAGACTCGGCGATGATCACAACGTACATATGGTAAGCGATAAGCAATATCATTACAAGCTGTGGAATTCCACCGTCCCGGGACCGGAGCCGGGATAACCCTAACAGCTCCAAACAACCCTAACTTATGGAACGCGTCAAACGCGTTAAGTGATTTTGTTCACTTTTTTCAACCACCAAATCCTGCCTCACCAATTCTCAATTCATCACCAACATCTCAACCAATTTCCACCCCCCAATTGCCATCTTTCCATTCATAGCCTTGCGAGACGTATCTGATTTCCAACCCCGTTTTCCTCCTCCCAACCGCAGTCAACCATCATGTCGGACGATGAAATGGACGTTGACGTCGATGTCGCCCCCTCTCGCGACATCAAGTTTGGCGGGGAAGAGAGCAAAGGCAAGCGCAGCGCGGCGAATCTGCCGGTTGAGGCCGAGGACTCGTTGCCATGGTACGTTATCCTACGCCGAATCCGGCCGTGTGCAGACGGCTTGATATCATATTGGGCTTCCTTCGCCCTCGGCGCGGATTCAGCACGGCCACTGCAATTAAGCTCTTCACTGGCAGGATCACATACTCACACATTTCCCCGCAGGGTCGAGAAGTACCGCCCGGTAACGCTCGCCGACGTGTCAGGCCACCAAGACATCCTCGCCACGATCAACAAGTTCGTCGACTCCAACCGCCTGCCCCACCTGCTGCTGTACGGGCCCCCCGGAACCGGCAAGACCTCGACGATCCTCGCGCTTGCGCGCCGCATCTACGGCGCCGCCAACATGCGCCAGATGGTGCTCGAGCTGAACGCCTCCGACGACCGCGGCATCGACGTGGTGCGCGAGCAGATCAAGACCTTTGCGTCGACCCGGCAGATCTTCTCAATGGGCGCTTCGGCGGGCGCGTCCGCCGGCGGCGCGCCCACCTACAAGCTCATCATCCTCGACGAGGCCGACGCCATGACCAACACCGCGCAGATGGCCCTGCGCCGCATCATGGAGAAGTACACCGCCAACACGCGCTTCTGCGTCATCGCCAACTACGCCCACAAGCTCTCCCCCGCGCTGCTGTCGCGCTGCACGCGGTTCCGCTTCAGCCCGCTCAAGGAGGCCGATATCCGCGTCCTGGTCGACAGGGTCGTCGCCGAGGAGGCCGTCAATATCATGCCCGAGGCTGTCGGCGCGCTGGTGTCGCTCAGCAAGGGTGATATGCGACGGGCGTTGAACGTGCTGCAGGCGTGCCATGCATCCAGTGAGTGTCCACACATATCCCCTCCCAACGCGTTGGTGCTTTGCATGCACCGTCCTCTATCTTTGACTTTGTGAACTAACGATGCCTGCAGGTGCCCCTCTGCGCCCGAAAAACGCGCCCAAAATCCCCGACAGCGAGATCGTGCGTGACAAGATCACCACCGAGACGATCTACACATGCATCGCCGCGCCGCCGCCCAGCGCCATCACCAAGATCCTCGAGACCCTGCTCAGCACGCCCGACGTGACGTCGTGTCTGACGACGATCAACACGCTGAAGACCACCCAGGGCCTCGCGCTGGCCGACATCATCACCGCGCTCTCCGAAGAGGTCGTCAAGCTGCAGGTCAAGCCCGAGGTCATGGTACGCTGGCTGGACGGGCTCGCGGAGGTCGAGTACCGTGTTGCCGGCGGAGCTAGCGAGACGGTGCAGACCGGCGCGCTTGTGGGTGTGATTCGGGCCGGAGCCGAGCTGTCGAAGGTGTAAGCTGGTCAGTTTGTTGGCTACCCTAATGCTTTTCTTTCCATATTCGTGTTTTTGGGACTGGGTTCTGTTTGAGGCCTATACTATGGGTGTTTTTAATGTCATGTCATCATACCCAGGATGTTCCTGCAATGCTTAGAATGAGTATACGATTGAAAGTCCCATCCAGATGCCATGTATTCTGATGAAGCATGTATGTATTCTTCGGCACTGATCTGGCCGCAAGCTCTGGCTCTGGTTCACTGGCTTTCGTTGAACCGAACAACACACCAGCGAAGAATTGCAACAGACTCCCCGAGAAGCTCATTGTGTAACTAGTCAGAACTGTCCTTATTTCCATCACCAAACCAAGACGCCACGGTTCCACTATGTTATATTTGGCTGCTGTCTCTGCTCTCCCGCTTCAACCATCCAGTACCTTGCCTGCATTGCCGTACCACCCTCAGTACAGCTCTCCAGAGCCAAATCTCTTTACAGCCTATTACACCCACATTCCATAAAGCCTGTATGTATGTCTCATACTACACACGGCGCGCGAGATCCCTAGAGACACACATACTAGAGCGCGCAATGTCTTAAGACGCGAGGAACGCCCAGAAGGGGCGCCATATTTCAATCGTTCAGCACGCCAGAGAGACGGTTCGTGGAAGAGGGAGGGAGAATGGCAAGAGACAAGCGAGACTCTAAACGACTGAGACGGACGAATAGACGGGCTTGAGTCAGAGAAGTACCCAGAAAAGAAGAAAGAGGGATTGGCCGCTGGGTTTTATAGGTCTTGTGTCGCCCGGGCGTCGCCCAGGCGGTGGAAGATCCGAAGGGCGAGGTGAGACCGCGGCAAATCGAAACGGCCCAGGAAAGTTGCGTTGAATACTTCCTCAGCGAGGCTTGGGTTCGGAGAGGGTGATTCGGGGTTGTATACGAAGTATATCTAGAGACTGCTGTTACGGCACTCATACCACAATCATTAGTAGTCAAGACAAGACACAACAAACATTCTGTTCCTAGTTACTGCATGGAGTCTCCATGTTAGGTTAACCCTAAGCTTGACCACAAACCCTAACCCCCCTTCTGGATCATTCAAAAGGCATATCACGGGTCCTTCACACACATCACTGGATCTCGGGTCCGATGAAACACCACACAAGCCAAAACAACGCGCGAGAATTTTGCATCGCAGTACGGAGCAAAATACCCTGTACCATACCGGAAGACAACTGGCGGCTGACAGAGCTGCCAGTTTCAGTTACCGCAAGCCGCCACTCAACCTCTGGCGACATATGCCAGAGAGGAGAAAGGAAAGAAACTCAGATACTTTATCCGAAGCGCCCGTCCGTCTACTCACAGCGACTGCGAAACTGGCCGATAGAGAGGGGAAAAAAAGTGTCGCCAGTAAGAAAATGTCCCCGGATACGGGAAGCTAGGGTTTGGTTAAGTATCCGATCGGAGCGAAGGATTTCCGCGCAATCCTTAAAATCTCCCTCATCTTACTGGATTTCGGGGATGTGTACTGGCTGTAGATATTAAGCTTGACAGCCAACGTCTATCTATTCACTTTGGAGTTGTCGATTTCCTGTCGTCATACAGAGCCTCTTCGACCGCTCGCGCCTGCTGTACCAAACCAGAAACAAAAGCTAAGTATCAACCAAGCATATTCGACATTGAAGGACTAGGACTAGAAGAAGGTAAAAATGAAAGCCAAGGCCGCCTAGATAGCAGAGAGTGGAGTGACCGACTCCGGAATCTTCATTTTCCTGTTCTTAGGGTTACCCAGACTTTTTTTTTTGGCGTCGGCATGATAGAGTTTGTGTGCCTGCCACCTTTAAATGCCCCTTCGAACGCGGTCCGGATAAATACGGTGATGTTGGCCTTTTTACACGATAAGCTGAGATGCCTGCCACCTCATTCCCAACGACGATTTCTGGCAGCGACATTTGCTGCGCTCAAGACAGGGCGCAATCTGTCGCTATGGTACGGGCCAATGATAGAGTGCGGATTGTTGCGCTGCATGAAATAGCCTGGCGCCACCATTCAGGGTCCACTCCACCGTACCTGCCCTAGGGGGGTTTTTCTTCCGTTCCATGTGTCCATCCCAGGGTTACAGCTTTCTTTCCATGCCTTTCTTTGCGCGCTGTTGTCTCTTGGGACTTTACTTCTGGTTTCTGCCATTGTGAAGTCGAATCAACTATCGCCAAGTCATTGCCAGCATTGCATACATAAGCACTAGCAACTGAGATAGAAGAAGCCCGACAATGCGCTATGCATTTATCCCATCTTGCCCGATTTGGCCTGCCTTGCCCGTAGCTCCAGCGATGGAGCTTGTAAGATTATACGGTAGTAACACCGACCTAGAACCTAGTAAGAGCCTGTCTAAAATGCAGGGAAGTCGCTATCACCTGGGGGTTTACTGCTAAACTTAGCCTTACGGTAAGCCACAGTGGGTAGTTCTGGTGACAGGGCCCAGATTTCAAAAAACCTCCAAAAAGCATATCTAGTCTCCCCTTTTTCCGGTTTTGCTACTCCGTGTAGCCAGCATGCAAGACAGATGACACGATGTCAGTTGAAAGCTTGGTCTCTTTTTCCCCCCTTTTCTTCTCGCCTCCGCCTCACCGTTGTACGGTATCAACGCGGTAGCTGTCCTCAGTCGTGCCTCTATGAAGTTAAGCGGGCGCGGGTCGAAGATAATTTGCGGCAAGGACCAACCCTGCCCTGCGTCTTTCTGTACGGAGGAAGTAAGGGAGGCAGGCCAAGCGGGAAGGTCCAGGCCAAGGGTGAGGGAAACAGGAAGGAACAGAGTTCACTTAGGGTGGCGATGAAATAAATACGAACAGGGCAGGAGCGGCCCAGGGACCTGGTGGTGCTGTCCTGGTCTGTGGTTGGCTAGTCTTGATTTTCTGCCTCTCCCTTTGGGTCTGGATCTGTAGGAAAAAAAAAAAAAAAAAAGGTCTTGGAAGGTCGCGTGTGGTATTTCCCGTTACCTCCTGACCGGATGCCAGTTTGGTCGCTCTCAGAAGGAAGGAGGAAAGAAAAAAAAATAATCTGTCAGCCTTCCTCGCGCTCTTTCCTCGCAGCTCCTTTTTCTGAACACGGTCGCGCTTTCCCTAGCCAAGCCCTACCGGAATCTCGTAAATTAGCGACCTTTCTCTCGTTGGCTGTTCAATTTTCCATACGCTCGGCCGGTTTCCTCTTGTGCTTCCTGACTTTCTCTTCTTCCCTCTTCTTCTCGTCATCTTCCCCTCTCAAACTTTCTTTCTCCCCCTTTACGTTTCCCATCGTCGATACTTCCATCCTCTCGGTCCTTCGTTAACTTTTGCGTCTTCCAAATGGACTTTCACAAGCCAACGGAAAACTAACGTCAAGTACTTCTTCTCTTCATCACTAACCAAATATCCATATCGATCTTGGCGATCTTCCGCCTTCTCCCCTTTTACACCTCGTTCTTGGCCTCCGCAACTCGACGACTGTTGTGAATTTCTGGCCTCCTGATTATTGCTATTTTTTTTTCTTTCTTTCTCGACATCTCCAGTTTGCGCGTTTCCTTCTTTTGTTTGCGCGACTCGTGATTTTTCTTCTTCTCTTCTTTTCTCCTGTGGTAGCTGCCATCTCCCGAGTCGGCCTGATGCCTATTTTCTCCTATTTCCACCATCATAAACTCTAAATTTCCTCCCCTCGAAGTTTCCGTCAAGACACAGCTTCCCGAACCGACCCTCGACGCTCACTCACTTTTCCAATTCCTCAGTCTATCTCCAACATGCTCTCGAGACGAGCCATCACGGTGGTGGCGTTAGTATTTGTTACTTTCGTCATCTTTTCCTTGAATTCCCACTCCGCAATCGTTCTTCCCACTCAACGGCCACCAAACCACCCCCCGCCTCCCCCTCCGCCCCCAGCGGGCTATCAACATGGCGGTGCTCCGCATCCGCCTCCGCCTCCCCCTCCTCCGCCGCCGCCCCCGCATGGATTCCTCGGCTCGACCACCCCGCAACCGCTTTATGGCGATGCGGGCAAGGGTGCCTTTACTGAATCTATCGATCAGCCTGCCCGCCGCCTTAATCCGGCTTGCGACAACTTCGCCGATACCAGCAACATCCTGCTTGTCATGAAGACCGGCGCCACGGAGGCCTACAACCGTGTTCCTATTCACCTGATCACCACTCTGCAGTGCCTGCCCGAGTTCTTCATCTTCTCCGATTTCAACCAGACTATTGGCGGCTACCACATCCGCGACAGTCTCGACACTGTGTTGCCTTCTGTCAAGAATGACAACAAGGATTTCGACCTCTACCGCAACCAGCAGTCGTGCTTCACCGAGCAGGAATCTTGCCTCAAGAATGTCAGGTCTGGCGGATCTGCCAGTGACGGCTGGAACCTCGACAAGTACAAGAACATCCACATCGCCGAGAAGGCCTACAACCTGCGACCTAACTACGACTGGTACATCTTC
The DNA here is from genome assembly GCA_001510575.1 of Knoxdaviesia capensis. NCBI lineage: Eukaryota > Fungi > Ascomycota > Sordariomycetes > Microascales > Gondwanamycetaceae > Knoxdaviesia > Knoxdaviesia capensis. The sequence goes on along the minus strand of LNGK01000015.1, from coordinate 344,479 downwards.
GTCGACGCCGATACCTACGTGCTCTGGCCCACCATGACGCAGTGGTTGAAGACGATGGATCCGAAGAAGAAGATCTACCTAGGCAGCGTTGCCATGCTCTCTAACTTTGGGTTTAGCCACGGTGGCAGCGGCTACGTTCTGTCGCAGGCGCTGATGCACGACTTCATTCACAACAACCCCGGAGTCGCCAACGAGTTCGACGAAGATGTGCGCGACGAGTGCTGTGGCGACTACATGTTCAGCAAGGCCGTGCATAACAAGACCCGCACTGGCGTCAAGCAGGTGTGGCCGACCATCAACGGCGAGAAGCCCTTTACGCTTCCGTACGGCCCGACCCACTGGTGCCAGCCGATTGTCACCATGCACCATCTGAACAGCGAGGAGGTTTCGAGCTTCTGGGCGTTTGAGAACGAGTTCTACAACAACGACGCCAAGACGGTGGAGAAGAAGCCGATGCTCATCAAGGACATCTACGAGGAGTTTTTTGAAAAGCGCGTAGTCAAGGACTCGCGCGATGACTGGGACAATCTCAGCGATGACTGGTACTACCTGAACGCCACTGCCGACAAGTACGAGAAGTGGCAGATCGAGCGCACCATGAAGGAGGCGGACATGACAGACGAGGAGAAGGAGGCCCATCTCGACTTTGACCACTGCCGCCGGGGGTGTCAGAAGAACGAGCATTGCTTCCAGTTCCGCTACTCAAACGGCATCTGCGGCGCCAGCCGGGCCTTCAAGGTTGGCAAGCCGCGGAAAGAGGAGAACGGCCAGCGCTTCCGGAGCGGTTGGGACTTGGAGAAGATCAAGAAATTCAAGGAGTCGAACAGCTGCAAGAAGGTGGAGTGGCCCTAGTTGTATGAGTTTTGTGCCCTCTCCGTTCCGTTTGCTGTTTGCCGTTTGCCGGGCGTTTTGCCTGTGCCCCCGGCCCATCCTCCTTCTCTTGCGTTTCTTTCCCCTGTCTCGCCTTTATGAACAGCCCATGATTTATTTTTTATTTTTTATTTTTTATTCTCTTATCTTAATTTTTCTTTCATTCTTTTTTGTCTCCGTCCTCCCCCTCTACTCCGGCTTTTTGTCCATGCTGAACAACTTGCTTCTGTACTATGTCCCCTATCATCTCTCCGTGTCGCATGGTTGATACACCATGTTCTCGGTGAAGGGCGTTTTGTTCTTCCATCTCGGTTAACTGAGATGGACTGCATCCTTCTCCAGCGGTCTTCATCTCTCGATTTATCTCTGTCTTGTCTCTTCATCATACACCTGAAGAACGTTGTCGGTTTTCGGGCTGTAAATATCTAGAAAGTACACAAACGTCAAGTGTCTTGTTCTTTTCTGTGTCTGTTCATATTTCTTGTTTCCTAGCTTAAAGATGGAGTGAAGGCGTGCGTGGAAACCGCGCCGTTCACAGCATATAGACCCAAATTTTTCCGTCTTCTTGGTCTTGTACAGATATCGTGTGTTTTCTACGTTTGTGTGTGTGTATGTCCTGTTCCTATTCGACGGTCTGTCGTCTCCGTTTGCTGTTTATCACCGTGTATCTCGTTTGCAATACGAAGATGGACGGGGAAAGCGGTTCTTAGCCTTGCCGCGGTCCGTTCTTCACCTCCATTTGATGCCATCTGGGGAAAGCGACTGTCGAATGAGTTCTTTGGACCCTCCTGCTAAGCTAATACCATGTCCTGGCTTCCTGTGCTTCTTGTGACATAGCTAGGATAGTGTCAACTCCCTCTCAACATCCTCTGAAGGCCATCTATACTCTCCCTGGCACACACATCTCACAGCACAAGAGACATATATCCACCTCCTCAACTCCCCACTCTCTTCTTCCTTGATCTCAGGCAGCACATGGACAGCCAGTTCATGTAGATATCGTGCCTCCCTCCCATCTGATGAAGATAAACCCTAGACTTTAGGGTCTCAATTTATCCTATTCCCCCCATGGGCCAACCTCCTACGGTTATGCGTTAACCCTTCCGGTTTTCTCCCTCCTGCAGAGATTAGCTCACATAGATCAAATTCTCTTATGTCCAAGGCTTTAACAACGGATATATCCTGATCAGCCAACCACAGGAAATATGAGTGAGAGGAGGGTAGGAAAAGTCCTCCGGAGCATCCTACACCACGGTGGGTATATTGCCCTTGCCGGCCTCCTCTGTCTCTCTTACTTTTCGGATCTTGTCAATGTGGTCTCGGTCTGGTGTTGCTGTGTACTGGCACGCACACACGCTTCTCCCAAGTCGTCTGAATCTCTCGAGAGATCATCTCGGTAAGCGTGTCCCGGTGCTCAGGCCTCGCGCCTCGCTCTTGCACCGCATATCCAGATCTACCCCCGATCCCGATCGACAAGCGACGGCCACTCTAGTGTGTGGAATCCTTCCCCCAATCTCACCCGTGGCCGTTTATCCCCCCGTCTCTTTGACCGCCAGCATGACATGCACCAGCTTACCTGGACCGGCGTATCGCTCGCGACCTTGGCTCTCTGTGTATGTTCTCCTGGCGGTTCCTACTGGCCGGAGCTGCAAGCGAGGGCGCCCAAAAGTATACTGGCACGGGAAGGATATACAACGTCGACTGCACCCGGCATTAAGCGGGATACCGAGATTGGGATCTTTGTGCTTTGCTTGTTGGTCCTTTCTGCACGCGGGCTTTGTGGGTGCAACAAGGCGTTGCCGGGCTTGACGGGAGACAGAGAGCTCCGTCGGCTTGGAGAAAGACTCGAGCCGGGCGCTTACCGTCATGTCGCCAGGAACGTGTCTTCCCGGTGAGATGAATATGTTTGATCCCCTCAATTTGACTTGGCAACATTCGTGAAGGCAAGTCATCGTCCCCAGATCTCCAACTTCACTTACTCTCCCAGCGTTCCCTGATCGGCAATCTATTCGCCAGACTCTCGGGGGATATTGACTCTTCCGCCCTCCCCCCCTTGTTTACCTTGTTTTCCCTCTCCCTCTCTCCTTGATCCCTTAATCTACGCACCCGCGGAGTATTTCTCCTGGTTCCTGTCGCCTCGGTTCCCCCAAGCTCGTATTTGCATGCATTGCATTTATTCTTCCGTCCCATTTCTGACTTTACCCGCCCTGCGTATTGCGGAGGGGCCCCAGATATTCCAAGTTAATTATGTGGCCAACTTCTTTCTTTCCAGGGGGGGGGGATTGTCTTTTGTTCTTGCTCCCTACTTTTCTCGCCCCGTTAGTTCTGCTCTTCATCGGGTCTATAATCTTTCTCTTAAAGTTAAGAATCCTTCGCCGAGAGACTTGCGCTCTTCGGCCAATGGGACGGACGGAGTCGGCTTGGACTGGACACCCGATGTGTACATGTTGGCGCAATTACACGTACTATCGGCAGACGTCGTGTTATACCAGTCGAGAAACCAGTCTCTAGGGGGTTCTTATAAAGCTGTATATTGTATTATAAGCTGGGCACTCCCTTTGATCCATAATTAGATCTTTTTGCTTTCTCTCTCTGTACGTTTCTCGCTCTGGGTCTTTCTCCTTGTCCTCACTCTGTTCGTTTCCCGGCCCGGCCAGTCTCCGTCCGGACCACGGCGGTAACATCAACACTCGACACCTCCCCAGGAGCTCCTCGGCACTCGGCGTCCAGCCACCACAGAGGGATACCCACACACGGTCACACCTCCGGCCACCTGTTGGAAATCTACTCAAAGAAGAGTCCAGCTCGTGGAGAGGCAGAAAGGAGGACCCCTTGGCCCCATTCTAGGCACTGGAATTACAGCCCAGTCCTTCGCTCCGGCAACAGTGCTTTGCGATATTGTGCGGATCGGCCTCCGCCGGACTCTTCCTCGCTTGAAGCATTCGGGAGCTTGGAGTCCACCCTGTCTTTAAACACCAACACTTCCCGCCTGGCTCACTCCGTGCCGGCCCGCATCCGCATCCAGATCCCGGCGGTCACTCCGAGATATTTCTTCCGCCTTGATACCCTAGACCCTCCTTTTCGCACCTTTTATTTCCCTAATTCTCATTTGACCATAGCCCAAAAATTAAGCCTCAAAGCACGCGTCTCCTCGCTCTAATTCCCAGCCACGTGGCCCTCCTCACCCAGCAATCCACGACCACATTCCTCTCGACACACACAAGGAAAACACGCACTGAGAGAGTCGTCCAGGCCAACCACCGTCGCGGACCTCTCTGCACCCCACAAGATCCTCATCCAGCCCTGTCTCGATCTGCGGGACATTTGGACTGTGTGCATTCCTCAAGTCCCGGCAGCTTTTGGCACTCTCGTCCGCATCTCTTCCGAGTTGATATCCAGCACATGGCAGTTTGCTGTTCGGCCGCGGGAGAGAGATCGCGAGAGAGGCGGAGATCCAGCGGAACGGCGCGTCAGTAACGATCGATGGTCCAGCTTCTTTCTCCACTCCAGCAGAAGAATATCCACAGATTGGAACGCCACCGGCACATCCGTTCTCTCTGTCATATCCCCTCCACCGAGTCCTGACTGCCTCCATAATTTCTTCTTCTGTGGTGTCTCTCATATCTCCTTCTAGGGAGTTTTATCTCCTCCTCAGGGATACCCAAACGTCCAGACCCGAAGAACGAGCAGTCCCTCCTCCATCCGTCCTTGATATCCTAGCCTGTATTTCTCCGTGGACCCTCCCGTGATCCCGTCCCATCACTGTCACTCCCGGGTAACAAGGAGCATACCTCACAGACAACCAGGGAGTGTGCACCGGATACTCGGATCATCCCATCCTTCGAGAGCGTGTCTTGTCAAGGCCGGCCCTCCAGTTTGTAGCTCCCTTGAGAAGACCAAAAGCTTCATATAACAATCCAGTCTGTCCCCTTTATCGGAACAGATCATCTGGATTCTGCATCTTTCTCCTTCCAGCCCGTTAATGCTGCTCTCTATCGTCATTCTTAGCCGATACAACATAACTACACAGACGCACACACACACACACACACACACACACCCAAATACCACCCGTTCAGGCCGAAAACATGCGGCTGTCTCGACCCCTCCTCACAGCCTTGCTCGCCGCGGTGCTCTCCACCCCGTGCTACGCCGCCGCCGCCGGCCTCCCGGAAGACGGCCACACTAGCCACGAGCCCCGCCACCCGCACGCCGGGCCGCCGCCCGCCAGCCCGGACGCCAAGCGAGATGCCCCAGTCCTGTCGATCCGAGAGCTCAAGGCGCGCACAGACCCGTCGGCACCACGCGTCCTGGCGTACTCTCTCGGACAGGAGTTGCTCGGTCCCTCAGCCGAATACGAGGACGAAGCAGATGGAGATAACACCGGTGCTTCAGACGGCCACGGCTCGCCACTCCTTCGCCCGCGCCGCCGCCAGACCGCGTCCGGCGTTCCGCTGAGCGTCCCGATCACGCGCATGATCCCGATCCGCGCGCCGCGCTCATCCCCGTCCCCCTCGGAGAGCTCCCGTCGCGCCCTCTCCAACACAACAGCCGTCTCGCGCGTGCGCAGCAGCGTGCTGAGCGCGTCGGTGGCCGACGACCCCGACGACTCGACGGAAGACTGGCTGTGGAAGCCGGTGGAAGACTACAGCGGCTACATCTACTACCTCGACCGTAAGATCCTCTCTATATCAGCTTTCGACTCTCCCGTCCCTTGCTAACACTGCGGCATCTGCCCACGCCCAGTCGAATTCGGCACGCCGCCGCAGAAGGTCCGCGTCACCCCCGACACCGGCTCGTTTGAGACCTGGGTGAACCCCAACTGCAACAACTCGGTCATCGAGTCCGTGTGCCTGACCAACGGCGTGTACCAGCCCAGCCTGTCCAGCTCGGCCGTCGACAAAGCGCTGTTCTTCCACCTGACCTACGGCACCGGGGAGGTGATTGCCGAGTACTACGAGGACGAGCTGTATTTCGAAAGTATGTATCTGGCCATTAGCCCTCTCTGACTCCGTCTATCTCTGTAGAGCAGGGTGGTGATAACCGGTCGCCGGCTTCTAGATGAGGATTACACCGTCTGGCAGCGCTTCGGCGTGGCTATTGACTCGTCGTACGCCGTCACGGGCATCATGGGCCTCGGCTACGGCCAGGGCTACAGCATGTCGTACCCAAACGTCCTCGACACGCTGGTCAAGACCGAGCTGATCCACGCCCCGATCTTCAGCGTCAGTCTCGGCCCGCTCGCCGTCACCGACAGTAAGTTCTCCACCTCTCCCTCCGCCGCCGTGCCACCGCCCCTTAAGATCCCCCCGCGACCCTAACACCGGCGACCGTGCAGGCGAGATCGTCTTCGGCGGCGTCAACAAGTATAAGTTCTCCGGAAACCTCCACCCGGTGCCGATCTGGCCGCCCGTCACCAACCAGTCGGTCAACTTCGTGATGTACCTGATCAACATGACCTCGCTCACGGTGAACAAGCACACCGACGCGGTGATCACCGTGTTCAACCACACCGCCGACCCCGAGGCCGTGCCGCAGCACAACGTCCTGCTCGACACCGGCGTCAGCATCTCCTTCCTACCGCCCGCCATGGTCGACCCCATTGCGGAGGCGCTGGGCGCCACGCAGATCGGCAACGAGTGGCACGTCGACTGCAGCCTGCGCGAGCTGAACGGCACGATCGGGTTCGGCTTCGATGAGGACCGCGTTGTTGTGCATGTGCCGTACGCCGACTTCATCCTCCCGCTGGAGTATAATATCTGCTTGCTTGGGCTGCAGCGGCGCGGGTCGGATGAGGATGGCTGGGCGAGTATTCTGGGGTCGACGTTCCTGCGGGGAGCGTACGGTACGTTGTTCCATATCGGCGTTCTCTTCTCTTCGGCACGGTTGCTTTTGCACAGCCCTGTGTGTATGAGTTTTTGGTCCAGAACTAACATGCAGCTTTCTCTAGTCGTCTACGACCAACAACAACACAACATCTGGTTCGCCGAATACGCAGACTGCGGCACCGGCGTCGAAGAACTCGGCCACTGGCCCGGCGACGCCGCGACCGTTGCCGGCATGTGCTGAGCCCACTCTCAGTCTTTCAAAAACAAATCCAAAGTAACATCGAACAAGTACGTGGTGATAATATACCATAAGAAAAAGTATCTCAATATCGGCCCGGAAAAGAAAACCCCCACACTCTCACTCGCTCCAGTGCGTATACGTCTCTGTCTGTCTGTCTGTCTGTACGTTGATTGATCACTTCACACATTCGCAAAAGGAAAATCTCGAAACTATTTCATCATCAAGGTCATGTCTCATTTGTCCAAAAAGCTATATAACATAATACTTACAGTTTGGTGGTGTTTTTTCGCAATTTTACTTTCTTGTTCATTCATCTCATGGTTCCCCCCTTTTTGTGGTTCCCCGTATGCACATCATTATGTTCCCCTGTGCATTCAAAAGCCCAACGGATCTCAAGGCAATACCCGCAGCGTCTCACATATGCAACGCCTCGAGGTTCGCCGAGACCCAGTCGTAGCTCTCGGTGCGGAAATCATCCTTCTCGACCTCGCTCTTATCGCTGTACGACCGCAGCAGCTTGCGCTGGCTCAGCGTCCACTGCGGCCACGACGTGTAGCCGGTCTTTCCAACGTTCGGGTCCAGGTTGTACACAAAGTTGATGTAGTATGTCTGGAAGCTCCGCCCGGCATAGCTGGGCGGGATGCCGTAGAACACCTGCAGGATATCGCTGGCATGGAATGTACCCATAATCGGCGTGCCGAAGTAGTAGCTGCTCATGTACGACCACACCGGGACATTGGGAAACAGTGTGCGCGACGTCTCGAGGGACACACGGCGGGTCAGCGTGAACACGTCTCCCAGGAGCGATGCAAGCCGCTTGAATCCCGGGTACAGCTCGTTGAACAAGCCGGTGCCGTACGGGCTTCCGTCCCACACCCAGGCGCTGTACATATCCACCCACTTGCGGAGCTCAGTCGGCTTAGCGCCCTGGAACAGCATCGTCGACAAGTAGGTTGTGACCTTGTCGGCACTAGTCAGGTTGTTCTGCAGCACCGAGAACAGCGTGCCCTCGTCCTCCTGGCTACCGATAATCATCGGGATCGGCACGTACTGGCCCTTCTTGAGCAGCTCATCGGGGCTGTCGCGCAGAACCACGCCATCGGGACGAGGGAGGTACGAAAGGGCAAGACCGTTGTACGACAGCAGGCCGGGAACCGAGTTGGCCGCCTTCAGGAAGTCGGTGTACGGCAGGTTGCGCAGGCACTGGAGCGAGTCGGCAGCCGAGGAGCATCCGGCAGTCTTGAGAACGGTGTTGTACACGGTCTGGCCCTTGGGGCAGTCGACCGGGTCAGCAGGGGCGATACTGCCCGAGTTCATGATGGCGCCACGGAACAGGCTCTTGTTCTTGTACTTGGCGCTGCCATCAAGCAGAACCATCTGGTTAAGCACCGAGAAGGCTCCAGCAGACTCTCCCCAGATGGTGACCTTGTCCGGGTCTCCGCCAAAGGCGGCAATGTTGTCCGCAATCCACTCCAGCCCCATGCGCTGGTCGAGCAGGCCCAGGTTTCCGACACCGGCGCTCTTGACCTCCTTTCCAGGCATGAATCCAAAGCCTCCGACCCGGTAGTTGATGGCAACAAACACGAACGGCTCGTTGATGTCGATGCCCTGGTTCAGCAGGAACGTGGCATCGTACTGGCTGGTCGATCCCAGCTCGAAGGCTCCGCCAAAGATCCAAGCAAGGACGGGGAGTTTAGCATTGGCCGCAGTGCCGGTCGGTCGCTGGACACTGACAGTGAGACAGTCTTCCTGGCCGTTGAGAACCTGGAGAATCGGCAGAGTGAGGAACTGGCCAAGCAGCTTGAGAACCGCGTTATTGTCATCAGTGGAAATCAGCATCTGGGGGCAAGCCGCCGCAATGCCGACGGCGCTAACAGTGCCCAGGTTGTCGGTGAGTCTGACCGGGGCACGGAGACGCAGGTTTCCAGTGGGGGGCTTCGCAAACGGAATGCCGTTGAAGGTGTCGACACCCAGAAGCGAGCGGCCAACAACCTTGGCGGTGGGGATCTCAACAGACACCAGAAGATCTCGGCTTTCCAGAGATACCGCTTCGGTCTCGGGTTCCGGAATGGGCTCGGCTTCAGCGTGGGCTGTGGGAGCAGCAAACACTGAGGCCGACAGAGCCAGAACGGCCGTCAGAAGAGAAGCAGTGTTCACCATGATTGCAGATACAGAGGGCAAGTATTTTCAAGCAAAGATGTGAGCAGGAGAATAAGAATGCAAGTCAAATATGCCTATATTGACAACCTGAATAGACAGCTGCAGGAGGAAGACGGAGGCAGAGGGGGAGGAAGACTAGACAGCAAACTCAGTCAAGAGTGGATAAGGATGTGGAGAGAGAGGGAGATAGAGCAAGGAAGAGAGAAAGAGGGAAAGAGAAGAAGAGGAGGAAGTCAACCAGAGAGAGATCTCGAACTCAACCGCAGTCCTGGTCTAGCAAAATCCACCGTCTCATCGTCAAAGAGAAGCAGGAGAGACCATGAACTTTATATACCCGCAGATTTCTAGAAAGGAGACGGACGGCATGGATATCGTCTTGGGGTTGTTCCCTTTTTTTTTTTCCTTCCTTAATCACACCCGTCCACACCATCGCTGGTGCGAGCATAACAACAACACAACCCAAGACTCTTGGGGGTCGTGCCCCGGGGGTGGTATAAACGCCGATCTTTTTTGCGTTGCTTTTTCTCAAAGACCAAATAACAAACCTCACACCCCCAATACTACGTCAAAATGTCTTCAAAGTCCGTCCGTCCGGCTCGAACACAACAAAAACGTGGAGAAGGTAAGGAGACTGAAGAAAGTTGGGGGAATACAGACCTGGGCCCCCCATGTTTGAAGTCACATTGCTGTTGTCTCGACTTAAGAGTCGGTGGTCAAAAACGCCGCACCGGCATGCGGCTTCTTCCCACTTCCGAAATGGGATCTTTCGCCTTGTCGGGTTGACTGTCCAACTAACACAACGCTTGTTGTGCTTCAAGTCTGGGCTTGGGGGATTTACCCATGCCCCGGCGGTTTCTTCAACCGTCTCCATCGTTCCAAAGAAGCGTGTCTGGAATTTTGTAGCAAAAGAACAACAACCCATACACTGAGTATCCATTTTCCAGTTCAACAGAATTGGACGACCTGGGTCCAGGTATCAATCATCGTCGAAACGGTTGCGCAGAGTGGGCATCCCGTGGGTCTCTGGAGGGGCACAAATTCCAAAACTGCGGAAATCCACGTCGGCCAAGGGTATATACTCGAAGTTGTTGAGAAACGAGGGAAAAGAGCAGCGTAGTGCCCCGGCCGGCGACATCCGAATACAGGCGAATATTAGGCAGATGTCTATATCACAGAGCTTTTAAAGTTGCGGCGTGGCTGGTGCTTTGGCAAGGCCTGGTCAGTGAAAAATGAAATCTTGCTCTCTACCATACTCCATGCTTCTTCACAAAACCCTGTAGTCCAGGATTTCTCAGGCCTTGCATTGCAACCGTCCGCTAGGTTAGGTGCACGTTGACTTCAGGAATATGGGGCAACAGGAGACCTGAATCACGATGAACGAGGGGAACGTAGAATCTGGGGAAATCTGGGGATTCTGGGGAAATGTGGCGAAGTGAAGGCATAACCGCCTCCGAATATCAAGTAACGAAAAGCACATGAAAGATTTCAAGACTTTGAAGTGAAGATTGCACTGGTTTTGTATGCAAAAAGACCAGACTGGGAGGGGACAAGCCGAGGTATATAAAATAAAAACCTAAAAAACCGGGACGCAAGGGAAAAGAACCGGGAGAATCCCACCTATGTCTGACTGTGGGCATCGCTGTGGTGCAGTAGCAAAGGATTTAGCGGCTCGTCGAACAGGGCTTGTCTCCATCATAAGGTCAGGGGTTCGGTGGTGGATTTCGCACATTGGGGCCCGGCTTAGATGAATATAAGGCCGGTATTATAGGGTCGCATTGCCGTGGGCTTGAGCATGGATGCAAGGTCACGACTGTAGCAATCTTCTTTGTTCCCATCTATTCAGACTCCTGTTGGGGAAAAGAAAAAAGTTGGAGAAGTGGAGGATGGAAAAAGTGCAGCGCTTCTAGGGCTAGAATGACTGGAGGGCGTGATTCGATGTTACATCAGGACTTCGTCTACCGGTCTGTAAGTTGTGAAATGAACACCTTGGATTCAGTGTGGGTGGGTTGGTTGGTGGTGTTCTGCATGATTTTGCGCGTGTAAGTTGTTTATGCGCGCATGCGCACGAAGCGGTTTCAAGCAAAACTGGTAACTCATGAACAAACCCGGGGTGCTATCATGTCAAATGTGCAACTTCACACAAAGAACGCCAGATACTTCGTCTGTGTGAAGATTGTCTCTGGCACAAAACCGGGCTCGTACTCGTAACATGGTAGCATACCCCACGCGCCGCCCTCGCCCCCTCATAACGGGCGCCAAGTTTGAAGGGCATGATGAAAAATTGAAAATCACAACAGCCACGGTGCTAGGCAGGAAAGTCAGTGGGTCAGCAGTTGTGGCTTTATCCACTATAGGAGAGTCTAGACGAAAGGGAGAGAGAGTTACCCAGTACCTGATATTCGCGATTGGGGTTGTGTGCCTCTGCCCGGATGTGACTCCGTTCCGGTACTCTTATGTGAAGGCCCACGATGAACGAGCATGCATCGGCGGGTACACTTGGGCCCAAGTCGAAAGTTCGATCGATAAATGAAGCGTTAATCTGAGCGGGCAGAACTCGGAACCATAGGGGGTCAGGGTGGAGAGATTCGCTGAGCAATGCAGAAATCTGATGTTTGTACTGTATGTTGGAGGAGGGCCAAGTTCAACCTATACCTGCGGGGATAGTATAAAGGGGAACGGACTTCGGTGCTTGTTCCAGGATCCCCCATCAAAAGATCCGTGGGCAGGTAAGCTCAGAACTGGTCGAAGCTGGAGATACGAATGTCAACTCCAATTTCTCCAAGTGACACCGGATATATGTCTCGATACGTGCCTTCCCCGGCCAGGCCAAGGCGCTCTCGCGCATATCTAATCGCAATTAGGCAACTCCAACCCCTCTCGCAAAGGACCCCGCGCTGCCGTGTTGCCATTCTTCATCCCGCTTCTCCCGGGATCCCGGGGGTGGGCGGTGTGGAAATCGGAGTGTTTGTTCTGGGCGATACGTACGAAGTAGGGACACACATAGGAACGAGCAGAGGGCCATTGCACTACTGCAGGCAGCGTAGCAGTCGAGCCCCGTCGCATCAGGAAGAATTGTGCGAGTTGACGAGCTGAGAGGGTGATATGTAAGTGCAGTCAGTCATCTGGACCATCCCCAACCTTCACATGTAAAGATAGGAGAGAGAGGTGGTAATCACGGAGTGAGGCGGAGATGAGAACTTGTGACAGGTCGCCCCGTCTCCAAGCTCCCCCCCCC
>LNGK01000015.1:170003-322265 GCA_001510575.1 Knoxdaviesia capensis | reverse complement strand
GGCCTTTTACTGTACAACTTTCCACTTCTTGTCACCGAGAATCCCCTGCTGATACATGCAGCGCAACGGATCCTTATGAACGGTTCTATGATATACGCTTCTCTGGGCTCTCTGCGTTGTTGAGCCAATCTCAGAACCTCAAAGAAGCCTCCGTTGCTCAGAACTGCATACTGTACACACGACCAACTCATCAGGTAAATCACCAGCTCGCTGTTTGCCATCCCACCTACGTACCACTACATAACACACTTCATCCAATCTTGCACATTCACACACCACCTGCTTGACTCACTGTCTCACTGCCTTCCTTCCATCTGTCTTCCTCCTCTCTCGTACTCCATTTGTGCCTGTCGTCTGCCTGTCTTGTGCCCAACTCCTTCTCTTCCCCCCCCGAGCCATGTTAAATTCCGGCGCTGCTCGCGTGTGTCACTCTTGCCTCCCTTGTCCACTCCCTCGCTTCTGCCCTCGCTGTATCTCTCTCCGTGAGCCTTGACTCCTTTCAAGCTCCGTGTTTTTCCACCGTCCCTTGGGACTTGGCCTAGAACCCTGCTGCTCCTCACACAACCTCTTGTGTTGGACATTTTAACATTCCCCACCACCACCACCCGCTAATCCGCACATTAAGTCCGTACAGAATCGCGTGCTGACGTCTAAAGTGATTTCAAACAGCCAGCACTGCTCGAAAACAACCCACTTGCCTATCCACACCGATCAACTTGCCATGATTCTCTGACCAACGCGACTGGCGAACAAAAAAAGGAGTCGCCACTCGTCAGACACGTCCCGACCCCCGACCTCTCTTGTTCTTTATTCCCTTCCAAGCTTGTCTCTCCTCTCGCTTTAGTTGACGTTTCTATTTTGCTTGGCGCTTCCTTGCGACTATAAGAAATTCGACCTTTGAATCACTGTCTTCACTCTTCCTACTGTATATTCCGGCCGACGACATATATCCCGAACGACGTAATCCCCTTCCTCCGTTTGCTCCAAAGGATAAAAATAAAGGCAGGGCACATTTTGCGACACTTGTCCATGCCCTTGACTCTACGACTTGACCCTCGTTTCCATCTTCGCCCCCCGGCCCTACTCGAAGCGACTCGTGTGCTGTCTTGCCCAAACCGTTGAAGGCTTCCGACCACCAAAAACACTCTGAACCACTGACAAAACATCGTTGGGTCTTTTGTGGCCCTCACCAACCTGCTGCTGTGCCTCCGCCAGCCAGACCATCCATCCCACACCTTCCCCCGTTCTCCTCTACAGCCATATTACCACATTGCAACCCTCCCTCCCACGCGCGGATCCTCCGATGACCAAATCTCAACCACAGAGACACACCCTTTTTTGCTGCTCAGTAGCCAATACCTTGGCCGTCGACTCGATTTCACATCCCCCCACCCACACGCCTCCTCTCACTGCCGCCCCTTGCACGTTTCTCCAGCTCGATCGACGTATGTGCGAACTCCCGAGCCAGCCCAGTTTAAATCCAAAAACATCTGACTGTTCATATTTCGTGTACTTTCAAATTTCGCCTCGTGCCCTTTTCTCTCTCGAACAGCTTCTTTTCTTTTCTCCTTCTCTCCTAGACACGAGACTTATTGCTGGAGTGGACATCGGCTCATATTGCCTCCTCTTTTTTTTTTTTTATACCCAACTGACTCGCTCACAGCTTCGACTTTCACTTCGATTTTTTCTAACGCTACGGAGTACCTTCTTGGTCCAAACCCGATCAAGCCACCGAATTATACCTTGCTTGTCATTTGGGGCCTGCACCCAAATACGTCTCTCTCCCTCGTCCTCGGCCTTCATTAACCCTGAGCCTCCCACGCTGCAGCTGTCCAAGCTTTTCAACCCCTTATTTCCAAATAATAGCACTTATATATATATATATATCAATCCCGTTCTGGCCATCTCTCACACGACATTCTTCGCCGTTTCTCTCTTTCCCCAGGATTTCCTGCCATCTCAAGCAAATCTCATTGCGCCTCTCCCCTGTCTTAATCGTGTGCCATTTACGACTACTCGTGGTAGCATACTCACTCATATATCTCTTTCTCTACGCTTCCACACTCTCATCTTGCATAAATTCCGTCAAATTGTTTCATTTGTCACCGAGAATCGTCTCAACTAGTCAACATAATCTTCTCTCCAGGTGACTAAGCTTGGAAACACCTCCATTCACGTCTTGACACCGCGTCCATGGCAATTCAACTCCCACTCGGTTCTTTCTCGCAAACATCACAACAACAACAAACTTCGACTTCTACTCCCGTTCACCCTGCTGCCAAAAGCATGAGCAGCGAGTCACAACAGGTTGCTACGGTGGCCGCCCAAATCCCAGCCGAAGCCATGGGCCGAAATGACCAATGTGAGTATCCTTCCTTTTTTTTTTTTTCCCACTTCCATAGCATGTCGCTTTTATTTTGCCATTTCCCTCCCTCAACATAACAGTCATCACTACCCTATTAGCTGGCTGAGTCGGTTTTTTTTCTCTTTCTGACCACTTCTCTCTCAACTCCAGCTCCCTTTTTTGAAGCATTTCTAGGAAATATGCACCAGCTTCTCTCGTCGAAAGATGCTGCCGTCAGCGCAAGCTCTGGAAAACGCCCGGTGAATTTTGGCATCGTCGTGCCTGGCCTGTACCGGAGTGGATACCCCGAGCCCGAGAGCTTTCCGTTTCTGAGTAATCTTAGACTGAAGACTGTTGTGTAAGTTTCCAAGAGGACTCCTAGGCTTCTTCTTTCCGGTCTCTGAATACCGTCTTTGTCACATGCTAACGCGCCTTGTTACCTTTGACATAGCACCCTGGTCTTGAGAGACGAAAGAGATGTTCCGTTTGAAGACTTCCTGAAAGAGAGCGGCATCAGACATGAAGTCATCGACATGCCGGGAACCAAGAAGCAGCGGGTCTCAATAGACACCATGAGAACCATCTTGCGCGTTGTTCTCGACCGCCGCAACTATCCTCTTCTTGTCCACTGCAACCACGGCAAGGTATGTTTGTATAAGTATGCCCCCCTGTGATATGCCCTTTGATGCACTAACGTTTTCGATCTGCCCCATTCTAGCACCGCACCGGTTGTGTTGTCGGAGTCCTCCGGAAGCTTTCGGGCTGGGACGTGTCTAACGTGATTGACGAGTACCGGTCGTACGCCGAGCCGAAGGTGCGCGACTGCGACCTGGAGTACCTTTCGGAGTTCGACGTGCCCACGATCATCAACACTTCGGATTCGGACTCCACCTCGAACATGATGACGGTGCCCTTTCGCCGCAGTCTCATCTTCTCGTTCTGCGTCTTCAGCATCTGGCTGCTGTCGGCCGCCAAGCTGAAGAATGCGTGAGTGTGGGCTTGCCGTGGCAAGCAGATTAACGCTACCGCATCCTATCTTCTCCTTTGTGCTTTATTTTCCCCGTCACACCTGTGGCATCACGACCACAAACCCTTCGGTTCGTGCTTAGAGACTGCAGAACGTGCATTCTTGCACCAGTTACGCTAGGATTCTTCTTATTTTCTTCAGAGTTGTTTTTTCTCATTCTTTCTGTTTTTTTCTCTCTTTTCTTGTTCGGGTTCCTAAGTCAGCAGAAGCGTAATATGGCTTTTGGTTTATTGCGGGTTTAGGGTTTTATGTTTTGCAGGCCGGATATTGAGCCTGCGTCTCTAGGGTTTCCCAGGGACATGATGAGGGCTGGCGTTTACCAAGGGGCGTTTGTTTTTCTTCTGTGAATGGGTGTCTGGGATATGCACCGTCCCGCGGGGTTATTATGATCTTTCTATTTGCTTTGTTTTGCTTCGGTGCTTTTCCCTGCGTCTCATTTTGACCTGGCAGTGGTGGACGATACCTATCCTTCTTCTGTTTTTCTCTTCTTCCTGGTTCTATCCGTTTGGACAGAGGGGATACTGTGGTGATTGGTTAGCCCACATTCTTTCAGAAGAAAATCCCAAAACTACATCTTTGCCTGGTGGCCGCGCAAGTTCTTGGTTCTACAAGTTCTTGGGACTAGTGTACAGACAGGTCGTCCGGAGGTACATGAGGTGTGCTGTTGGACTACAGCCGTCGTTGGCTATCACCGGACTTTTTTCTTCTCTCCTCGTTCTTTGCTTCGGTGGGCTCCCGCGAACACCACCTACTTACTCCGCGGCCTCTTGCTGTTCTATTTTGGTCTCTCCTGCTCTCCCCGTTCTCCGTCTTGGTTGTTGTCTCGGTTGTGCCTCAGGGGTGCTGAACTCAGAATATTGGGTCTTGGACAACCAGCTTTAGCTGTAGGGACGGAACGTGTTCCGCGAGTGGCCGGGTGTGAGTCCTAGCCGAGCTGTTTCTTTTCCCTCTCTCTTTTCATTTCTCGGTTGACCTTTCAGCGCCTGTCTTCTTCTTTTTCTTCTTTTTCTTTTTCTTTTTTTCTCCTTTGATATCATTCTTGTCACTCAGACGATCCTTTGCGAGCGAGACCACGATTTACTTTACGATTTATGAGCATGTTTGGGATATATATAAGAGGAGCACTCCACTGAGAGTAGTGCGCGTCCTCTGGGGGGAGTTTTGAATTTTTTTCAATGAGTTATGATATGTTCGGCTCGGTGCTGACTAATGATATATATGACAGGAATCCCCTATTGAGGGATCAAGCCATCACCACAGTGTGGTTCACCGGCGGTACGCAGCATCTTCGTAGATCCATCGTGACATAGCACGTCTATTCTCGTCGTGAGTTGTTCTAGAAAACTTACAGATACACACAAAACATACACGTCTCCAATACCAGAAAAGGGGGTAGTCAACACCAATACACAAGACCTTGCTCTGCCCGTAGCAGGGACACACATACACACACACCCTGCTCACTCTCACTTCTTCGCACTCCCCTCGTCGTCATCATCGTAAATCCCCCACCGATTCCGCTCCCTCCGGAGCACCTCATCCTCCTCGCGGTTGCCCGTAAGCGCCACATACGTGCCCGCGGCACAGTTGACCGTCGCGAGCGACATCGCAGCGCCACGCACCAGCCCGCGCGTGGAGAACAGCTTCGCGCGCAGCGACGCCGGCCGCCGCCGCATCGCCAGCACGGCGTACATGCCGGAGGCCGCTGCGCTGAGCGCCGCGCTGTCGGTGGGAAAGCCGGCCAGGTTGAGGTAGGTCGCCATGCACAGCGCGGGCGAGAGCAGCAGGTTCGGCACGGGCGAGGCCAGGAATGGCCGGCCGTGCAGCGCTATCAGGAGGGTTACCAGGCTCATGGGGGGGATTGTGGATGCTGTGTTTGGGCGGGTTAGCCTTTGTATGTGTGAGAGAGACAGAGAGACGCGGGGGAGGACTTACAACCCCATGCGTGGAGCTTCTCGACAAACGTCGATTTGACGGGCGTGTCTGAGGACATTGTGGAGGGTGTCGCCGCGGTGTTGATTGGAGAGGGCGAGATATCAAGGAAAGGCGCCAATGCGACACAGAAATATACAGCCGAGCGTGTATGCAAGGTGAATCGCACAAGAAAGCTCTAAAGCGCGACCGTGAAGCTTGGTTTGCGAGGTTCAACGACGTCCCGATGTCGTCACAAGCTTCCTCCCTCGAAGCTAACACCTTGGTACGAAAAATGAAAAAGGGGAGCCCCGTATCTTCGTGTATAGAGCAGAGGATGCAGTTTCAAACGGAATGTGGTTGCAATAGAGCCCGAAAAAAAACCGGTACAAGCAAACGACCCAGCTCGTTTGAAGCTATCACGAGCTCCAAAATCGATCTGCACGTCAGAAAAAAAAATGGAACAACGGCTGGTTGCAGCTCCCCTGTCCGATTCCGCTCACGTGCACCCGTGTCACGTGGGCCACAGCTACGTGTTATCAAGCAACTTTTATCGGGATGTGGCTTCACCAAGAGGCAAGTCCCAGTGTTTTAAAACAGGTTGGGTTTCCTTTTTGTTGAGTTTCATGAACATGAATAGTTATTTGAGGTTTCTTTCATTTCAGTTCCCAGGCTGTATCAGAGCTATATCCGAATTGAAGCATTTGATGATATCACAGCTAAGGACTGCTAAATAGTGCGTGTGTGTTTTTATAGGGTCTAATCCCGCTATAACTGGCTATTATCTTCTCTCTACTCCGTGAACCCCATATTCCCCCCTCTAAATGTTTTCTTTGGTGCTCTGGTCCCTTTCTGTGTCCACCCGTTTTATCTTGTCTCACCTTGCCTAGAACATTATCTGTTCGATACTTTCTACTGTATCGGCTTTCCTCTTATTGATTTTTGGCCACTCCATATCAATTCTGCTGGCCAATAGTCTTCTAATCCGTGACCCCCTCTCTTCTAATTAGAAAAGGCCACTTACTCTTACGCTCCTAAAAAAAAGAAAGAAAAAAGAAAAAGAAATAGCGATAGGTCGTCTCCTCTACCTCAACAACACTGACATCAACAACGTCAAAGAATTACGCCCACTCCCTCTCGTTATCTCAGGCTACGCATTCTACGCATTCGCTCCTCAAAGTCAGCGCTGTTCCAACCCGCTGGCTTCATCACGACACCGCCGTTCCCGATCTCCGCTTCGGCGTCTTCCGCGCTCGCTCTGCCGTTGGCCCCCCCTTTTGAATCGTCCGGCTATCTCGTGATATGACCACATCGACCGGTCCCTAGCTTTCCGGTATCGCGGGCCCTTCGATTGTCGCCCTTGATACCCCGTCCATTGCCTTTCAACACCTCCGACCGGTCCATCCCGTGTGCTCCCGTGTCGACCACCCACAGTCTCCAAGCGGACAGTGCCGGCTCTTCACCACTCTGCCGACTGACCACTCCCACACACACCTTTCACACATACACACGCACACACACACATCGCCCACAATGCCGAGTGCAACCGCCTCGGGCGCCGACGCCGGCGGCACCGCCCGCAACCGCGAGCACAACCAGGGCAACCAAGAACGCACATACACGCCGGAGCAGCAGGCGGCCGTGCAGCGCGTGCGGCGCTGCAACCCGACAGCCTTCTACGAAATCCTCGACATCGAGGCGGTGCGCACCACGGTGACCGAGAGCGAGATCAAGAAGGCCTACCGCCGCATATCGCTGCTGACCCACCCGGACAAGAACGGCCACCCGCACGCCGACGAGGCCTTCAAGATGGTCAGCCGCGCCTTCAGCGTGCTCGGCGACAAGGAGAAGCGCGATAAGTTCGACCGCTTCGGCACCGACCCCGACAACCGCTTTGCCAGCGCCCAGCAGTCGGCGCAAAATCCCTTCGCGGCCCGGGCGCAGCGCGGCGGCGGCGACGGCATGTTCCAGGAGGAGATGAGTGCCGAGGAGATGTTTGCGAGATTCTTTGGCGGCGGTGGCGGTGGCGGTGGTCAATTTGGAGGTTCGTGCGGCCCGTTTCTTTGTTCTTTCTCTCTCCCCCCCCCCTCCCCGGTGCTGCTTTTGTTTTGAACCCTGCTAACACACACCCTTGACTCCTCCCCCAGGTTTTGACGGCGGCCAACAATTCTTCTTCAACTTCGGCGGCGGCCCCGGCATCAGAGTGCACCAGTTCGGCGGCGCCCGGCCACGACGGCGGCCGCGCGAGGGCCAGGACGGCCAGCCGGCCCAGCAACAACCGACGTCGTCGCTCGGCACCCTGCTCAACCTCCTCCCGATCCTGCTGTTCTTCATCATCCCGCTGCTCTCCAGCATCTTCTCGGGCGGCTCCTCCGCCGCGTCGAGCCCGCAGGTCGTCTTCGACGCCCCCATCCCGCCCATGACCCACCAGCGCGTCACCCCCACCTACAAGGTGTCCTACTTCGTCAACCCCGCCGCCGTCGCCGACATGAACGCCGCCAAGCTGCGCGAGCTCGACTCGTCCGCCGAGGCCACCCTCGTGCGCGTGCTCAAGCGCGACTGCGAGGCCGAGCGCGGCCGCCAGGAACGCATGTACCAGGACGCCCAGGGCTGGTTCTTCGAGGACCGCGAGGCCGTCCAGCGCGCCCGCGACTACCCCACGCCCAGCTGTAATCGTCTGAAGGATATGGGTCTCCTCCGGTGAGGCTAGGGGAACTGCACCGGGGGTGTGTGGGATAGGACTTTTTGTTTGGGGGAGGACGGTGGGAAATAATGATTTGAGTGCTTTCGTCTCCTTCGTGTGTCTCTTCGCGTGATGGAACTTTGATATAGAGAGTATGTTTCAGCGAGTTGATCCATTTTTGTAGTTGCGGTTTGCTTTTGTTTTCTTAATCATCCATGCCTTGTTTGCTAGTCGTTCACTGCCTCTTCTCTGTGGATTCTGCATTTGCTTTCCTACTCTCTCTCTCTCCAATATTCTATCACGTGGTTTTCTTCTTCCATAACCGTCTGTCATTCTGAGTTTCCTTAGGGCTGAAGGCGTGTCCTTCAGAGCATTCCTGGGGCTCATAGGGCGAATGTGTATGCTTTTTCCGATACGTCGTGTCCGCGTTTGCTTGAGTGCATTTTGGTTATCTTTCTCTCTGGAACTTGATCGGGCAGGTTGTTTTCGGGCTGCTTCTCCTCGGACTAGACTGATACTGTTGGACGTTACTAAGTGTGCTCTTGCTGGTGTTGGAAGTAAAACCTGCTTGTTCACGCTCTCTATCTCGTGAGAAGATGTGACGGTGGTTAGCAGGCATACAGTCTAGGACAGCCAGGAAGCCATGACATCAGAGAACGAAGTTTAGAAAGGAAAAGGAAAGCATCATATTTGCCGTATCATGAAGCCCGAATCATTAGCAAAAGTAGTACCAATAGAAAAGACAGGTCATTCCGTGGCCGCCCTCCCGTCCTCCTCTTCGCACGCAGAACAAGTCTACAACTAACACGACAAACAAGAACAACAAGTTGAAGAAAAACAAGACTCCACCTGGAGACTGACGAAACCACCTCCCTCGAAAGCACAGCAACACGCAAAATACAAGGCTTTCTTCCTCCTCGTATCCCACATCCGTAAGGATCAAGACACAGGGCCCAAGGATGCAAACCGGGGTATTTCCCATGATTGGACACCACCCAGAGAGAGAAAAATGAGAAGATAAGGATGAGATTATGCCCCCCAGGATATCTAGCATACGAGCTGCGCTGCCCCATATCCGAAAATGCAAAACAAACTCCGCATGTGAATGTTGGAATATGAAGTCGTTGAAAACATAATGTAATCCGCGCCAAAGCCATACTGGTTGGTATCATGAAAGAAGTTAAAAGGGAAACCGCAAAGGAAAGAAAATTTTTAAGAACCGGACCATAAAATATCACACAAGGTTAGGAGAGGGGGAAACCCCCAAAACAAAGCTGCCAAGAACCCCTGTCCAGATAGGTTCTAAACAACCTGCTTGCTTCCCCCTCGCCCAGGGCTGACCCTCTGCTTCTTACGGGGTGCACTGCTCTCCTTGCCGTCTTTGCTATCGATAGATGACACATAAAACGCCTGTGGCGTCTGGCTACCGCTGGAAGCCTCGGGCTCCCGTGGCCGCTTTCGCGAAGACGCCGCACTGGTGGCCAAAGCAGACTTGGCCGGTACAGGTTGTGACGACGGCTTGGCCCCCGGTGGTGAAGACATCGGCTTGGACTGGGGTTTCGGCAACGATGCCGAGATGGTAGTGTCATTGGACGAAGGGCTGTCACCATCGGTAGACACGGTGCTTTCTGTACCATCGTTGTCCTCGTCGTCATCTTCATCATCATCAAAATCTTCATCGTCATCAACCGAGTCATACCAAGACTTTTCCCGGCTCATTGGTGGGGCCACGGGGTCTTCAGATACAATGAAGGGGTTCTCTCTCCAGTCTCCAACAACATCGGCGCCCAGAGCTTCGGCAAGTCGGCACTGTAGATCTTCAAACGGTTTCAGGGGCACCCGTGTGATAGATACATCGATGCCGGGACGGCCCGACGGCAGGTGGGTTGCACTGCTAGCCAAATGCGGTTGGGTCGGTTCATGGAACGCGCGGAGCAGTTCCGCAGATACCAAGCCAGAATACACGATGAAGTCACCCGCCTCGTTATCGTTCGTGATCAGTTTGACCATGGTATCGCAGAAATCAAGTTTGAGGTCAAGTCCACCGCCCAGGCCCCCCGGTGTTAGATGCAAATCAGGATCTGGGTAGAAGCGTGCCTGGGCCATTGCCATCATGACAGCAACAAAGAATGGGTCTTCGTCGGGATCTTCCGGCGTGAGCATGCGTGAACGCAACTGTTGGAGACGCATGACGGGAAGATTGCGCATGTTCCGTGGGCCAGGGACAATGCGGAAAAGATTTTGCCTTATCATGCGCAGTTGCCGTTGCCCAATATAGGCAAGGACCGGGAAGTGCTCTGGAGAACGAGCTGTTTGCGACGATGACGATGACCCGTTCTGAAAGCTGTCTGTCAAGAGGCGCGACACTGGCGTCCCGGAGGAGTCGCAGACGAACGATCCGGCAGGGCGCGTTGACACGGTGCGGAAAGAGGCCATATCGCGATGGCGTAGTCGTTTCCAAAGCAGCTGGACACGCAGGGTCTCTTCATATTTGCGCCCGCCAAACCACAGGCTCATCTCAGAGCAGCTGGTAGAAGAATGGGAAGGGAGACTCTGTGGAAACAATATCGACATGATCTCCTGCATCGGATACACGGTGTAGAATGGAAGCGGGCAGCCGACACTAAACATAGAGGCAATTTCCCGTTGCACAAGCTTCGCAAGGGGTGTAAGTTCTCGGGCTTGTTGTGAAAGGACGAAGATGCCCTCGGCCTCGGTGCTGCTGACGCTTGTGGTGCTGCCGTAGAATGAAGGTTGTGCGCCTGGATAAGATGTGTCGTATGAGGACGAAAGAGCAGAGGGAGACTGCATCACAAAGCGTCGCCATTGAATGCCCAGGAGCTTGGTGTGTGTATCGGTCCAGCACATAGGGCGTGTGAATAGTGATTGCCCGGCATTGTCCATCAGAATACTGTACAAGCTGTTCGGCTCGACTTTTGTCATCGGGCGCCGAGGTCTCCGGCGAAAAGTGGGAAGAGGCGTGCGTTGCGACTGCGTGTCTGGAAGGGGAGAATTGGTAGATGCACCAGTGTCCGGGGCTTGGTTGGTAGACAGAGTCCCCCCCGCGGGACTAGGTGACATAGCTGTTGACATGGGAGTGGCCAGTGTGATCGTGGTTCCCGACAGGTCGGAAGCCGGTGATGAGGAGGGCGAATCGGAGGGGGCCGGTGATGGCTGTGGCGAGATCAGGCCCACCAGAGAGGTGAGAAGTCGATCGGGATGAAATATGTTTCTGAAATCGAGGTAGGCGATTGAGGATTGGTAAAGTCAGTAATGCAAGGAAATCGCGACACTCAAGAAGCGTGTCAAAATCCGAGGTTGAACTATCGGTGAGCACACGAGCAGAAGAGGAGGAGAAAGATTGGCTCTGGCGGGAAAACAGGGAGACACTGGCTTGTAAACACTCTGATGACAACGAGATGAAGTCATATGAAAACGAATACACACAGTGACTCCAAGGGGGAGTGATTGCTTAATATCCACAGATACGAAGTCAAGGGCAGACTAGTCAGGGAAGGAAATGAGTAGGGACGTGGAGGGAGAGGCCGGAGAAGAAAGGAGAGCGGAAGCAAGTGTGAAGCAGATGAGGCCAGCAGGAAGGAAAAAGCGCGCGTACACTAGTGAGAGCATCAGAGGCTCATTTCCAGCAAAAGCAAAGTTGAGTCGAAATTCGGCCAAATTCGGCAAATGAGCACATGTGTCCGTAGAGAATAGGGTACCCGTGGTGTTTCCAACAGACTTGAAGGAAGAAACAATAATGATGTTGATGTGTTAGAGAAAGTGGAGGATGCCAGAATTGGTTGGCGAAGTCGCGTTCTGTCAGGATGTTGGCGCTTGTTCCCCTGTCACATCATATGGCTATTAGTCTCTGCCTCTCTGGTTCTAATTTGGCTACAAAGGGAAATCCCTATGCGTACGAGTAGGGTACACCAAGGGAAAGGACAAAGTCCGGGACGAAATAGAAAGGGTGAAGTGTTTGCTTAAGGACAAAGGTGAGGATTTCGGGAGACGGCTATGAAGCTATAAGGCAGCAGAGGAGTTTTGGGTCCCTCACTAAATTCTGTATTCCTTGGTTGTTGTCTTTTGGAGGGGAAAGGACTTGTGAGGCTTGAGATATATGTTTCCAGGGCTTCTTTCTCAAGGGTGCCCGCATGAGCTAGTGAGGCTTGCAATGAAAAGCCTAGGAGACATGAATCAGATAGCACGGTTATCTTACCTGTTGTACTCAGTAATCTTGAAGGAGCAGTTTGTCCGTGATATATCTTGCGGTGAGGCTAAGAATAATAGAAGAACAGCCTGGAATATTGGGCTGAGCGAGAAAAGGTTGCTGGTTTTCGGGCACTGGGGAATTGATGCCCGTGCCTACGTAGTGTGGAGTGGCGGCAGTAGAATGGCGAGAAGACTGCAGAGAGATCTGAAGATTCAAGCAGGATTGGAGAAAAGAGTCTTGGATCCTGAGATACAAGCGCGAGAGGAGAATGTGTATGAAGCGCACGGAAGAGGAGCAGTTCCAAAAGCCTGAAGTCTAGGCAGAGACTGAAGTCTGCAGAGGAAGTCTAAAGACAACGTGACGCGGTGAAACTGGATGTAACTCCAACCATACGGGTAAAAACAGTGGTAGAAGGGGGGGAATATCAGATATCGATAAGACGAATGGGGTTGAAACATTCACCAGAGTCAGATATATGAGCGCAACAAGAGGCCGGTGAGATGATGAGATCTCTAGAAACAGAAAAAAAAAACCGAGACGAAGAAAAGCAGAGAAAGTGAGAGAAAATGAAAACCACGCAGGATTATATATGAAAGCGTTTTATGTATTTAGAATTTATCCTATCCTACACGAATTTTTTTGTGTGCGCGTCTCTCACGGTTGCACCTTCCTGTCAGTCCTGCCTGTTAGGCGTCTGGCGGACAAATCTTCACTGGCCGCAAGAATCGGCCGCCACAGGCAGAAGTGGCGCAGGCTGTCGAATTTGGCGTTGGCCAATCACAGCCGCGGCAACCTATGTGGCGGCGAAACGCGAGATCACGTGCGTTTAGGCACCAGGACAGTGGGGCAGCCTCAGGGTTAGGGTTGTATTGTTAACCCTAAACATCAGTGCCAGGGTTTGGGTTAGGGTACTGTGACGGACCCCCCTCTTGCCCTCTCGAGTTTCCACGCCGGAATACCGCTCCTGTGGTGGCGGAAAGAGACCCTGTCCAGCTCTTCCTACCTCCAGACGACTGAATTGTGTGCTCGTTCGAAGCCCTAAACCCAATCTTGCTGCTTCCCATTGACACTATTTCGTTGTAGGAATTTCCCTTCACAACTCGTCGGACTCTGGGGTTTCATTTTCCCTCCCCTCCCATCACCAGAAATGAGGGGATGATATCTATTCTCTCCTGTACATGAATTGCCCTCTTACCATGCAGATTCAACGGTCTCCGAAGATTTCCAGATTACATGTACCCGTAAGTACAGGTACATACACCACCGACGTCCAAATATAGCTGCACCGCATCCTAGATAGCCGCCCTCAACATGTATTGAAGAACGAGGAGCATGGCTTGGTCAATTCATCGATCCAGCGCCAACCATAGCCACTGGCTGCCTCGTTGATGTTGTTCAGCCCGGAGACTTCTCCAGCATGGGATATCGGCCCCCAGGCGGCCCCAGCCGCCGGGACCCTGGACCCCAAACAGCGAGTGAAGGTTCGTCCTGTTGCGGCCTTCAAGAAGGTCTGTCTAACTTGCAAGTTGCAAGGCGGCAGTGAGCCAGTGACCGTTTCCAACCCCACGACGAATTTTCAGAGATCCCAATCCATCTGCGGACTTGTCTAGGTCTGTGATTCTTCACCCCTCCTCGTCAACGGCCTGCTTCGCCCCGTTACATCGAACATGGCAGCGTGCCAGGGGCTTCTGTGGCTGAGGAAATATTGCTCCTCAGTGTCCTTTGAACCCACCCAACCATATCATGGCTTTCTCGGGCATGCCCAGAATTCACAACATATCGGCTGTCCAGCACCAGACGAGCTTCAAATCGCCCGTCTCCTGTCAGTATCGGGAAGAACACACTTGATCTAGCTTTTATAAGGTTAGCTTTGCTTTGTACATGAACTAATATTGTTCCAGGGAAACATCACCCACGATATCACACCAACCGTGCAGCATCCACATGCACACAGCCCAGCCGGGCGTGGTCTGGGCCTCAAAAGAACAGCACATGTCGCAGTACTTGCCCAATACTATCCCAGAAGATGGTTGACTGGTCCTTTCCGCAGGCATATGGAGGGCCAGCCCGCCCGTCGTTCCGGCATAGGCCAGTCATTCCATTCTGGGATAAAGTACTGTTTTATCACCTGCAGGATCAGCTTGCATGCGCCGGGTTGCATCCAACGACACGCAAACGTATTCTCCTCATATGTGATCTATATATCTCTTCATTCCGGTAACTGTATTTCTGGGCAGTGTTCAACTTTTCTTCTCTCTTTTTTTTCTTTTTGATTCCTCCATTCATCATTCTCGTGCCATACGTCGTTGTCTGTTTTCCTGTTGTTTCAAGTGATTGATTTGTTGGCAATTCCCACCCAGGCTCAGATTGCGCTCGCCCATCATGAAGACGGAAGTCATCTTCAAGCACCAGGCTCTTGATGGCTCCCTGTACTGCGACCATGCTTTCCCAGTTCGGCTTTTGTCGCTGGAGCCAGGGCCTCCAGACGAGACCGTCCCATTGGCCCTAACCTTCCACGATTCTATCCTCGATCAGGACGCGCCGCCCCATTTTGAGGCGCTGTCCTATGTTTGGGGTGCGCAAACTCCGCCATATTCGGTCCAGGTATTGCCCGGCCCGGGTGTCAAGCCAGCGACGGCCGACAGTGAAGCTCCACTTTCTGTTATTCACATCGGCCCCAACCTGCGTGCCGCTCTGTTCAGTCTTCGCCGTCCCGACACCTCCCGAACGCTCTGGATCGACATTCTCTGTATCAACCAGAATGATAACCGCGAAAAGTCTCTTCAGATTGGCCGTATGGCCCAGATCTATCGCCTCGCATCCACGGTCAACGTGTGGTTGGGATCCGACGATGCCAATACCGAGATTGGCCTGGCCGTCTTGACTGATATCGGGTCAGACGTGGAGATCGACTGGGAGAAGTACTCGATTGTACGAGACAAGCCGTCGCGCTTCGATGCTTCCTCTGACTCCAAAACGAACGTTACGATTGACATCCAGGGCCGCGTGATCGAAATGGACTTCGAAACTCTTTCGTGTGTGGTTGGCCTGCTATACCACCCGTGGTTTGAGCGCCTCTGGGTGCAGCAGGAGGTTGCGGTGGCTGGGAACCCCGTCGTGGTTTGCGGGTCGAGCTCGTTTCCATGGATCCATCTGAAGAACGCTCTGTTCTATTTGATTTTCTCCACCATAGTCGAGAAGACAGAGGAACGTCGCCTGTACTTGTCTGCAGCCGCAGCTGCCGGGAATGCAGAGAATCCAGCCGCAGAGCCTAACGCCGTCATGCCCCCGGCGGCGCCTGTGGATCGGGACGAGTTTGTTGACCTCCGTCGACGCTGCTCGGCGCGCTATGAAAACTTTTATACTCTCTGGCGCAGCTTTGAACACAGCGCCAGCCTGTTCCACTTCATATCTGCGTTCACCCCGCTGCAGTGTGTCGACCCTCGTGACCGAATCTTTGCCCTGATCTCGATGATGGGCCATTCTTCTCCGATCGCTGAAAAGCTGATTCCAAACTACGACCAGTCTGTCACTGACGTGTATGCGGATGTTGTTCGTCAGTATATCGACTCCGGGTCCGACGATCTGTGCTTTTTGGAGTTCTGTGCTGGTCACTCGGGGCTTCCCGGTATCGCCACCTGGGCTCCGGACTGGGTCAACGGCCCCGGATACTACCGGGTGGCGCACCCCAAGGCACCCCGTGCTCAGGTGGCGTCGCACTCTTCAGTTGTCGGAAACGTCCTGCACGTGTCTGGTGTGTACTCATCTCGGGTGGTGGCGTCGGTCTCACTCCTGTTCGATGGCTACCTGCCTTCCGGAAAGGTCAGCGCTGGCAACATGGAGCTGCTGACGGCAGTTCTTGACAAGCTTGCCGTCCTCGCCAATTTGCCAGGGCCCCTTGCGGCGAATGATGAGCGTATCGACGTTCTTTGCCGCGGAATTCTGCGTAGTGCGTACTTCCAGGAAGATTTCATTGAAGAGGCTAACAAAAAATCAGTGTTCGGCAGCGTGGAGAAGGGCGCTCAGGCCATCCGGCAGTGTTTCCGGCGGAAGGGCAGTACCAATCTCGACGCCGAGACTGCCGCCCAGCCGAACCCTGAAGAGGTGCCGTACAAGTCAAAGTTGTTCGACCGCACCATCTTCTTGACCGATACGGGCCGGCTTGGCGTCGGCCCAGGAAGTGTGCGTGATGGCGACGAGGTCTGGTCGCTCCTGGGATGCGGGCCGAGCATGATGCTGCGCCACACGGCTGCCGGCCAGCACGAGGTGGTTGGCCCGGCCATTATCGAGGGCCTGGTGGTCGGCGAGGCGCTCTTCGGCCCGCTGTCGGCGGCTGGCGTGTATACGCGCAAGTTCCAGCGGGTCGCGGGCAACGTGACGCTGGTGTACGTCAACGAGATTGGCGAGGTTAGCGAGTTTGACCCGCGGCTACGCCTGCTCAAGTTCACAGATGAGGAGATTGCGGCGTTTTCGTCGACCACTGATTGGTATGATGCTATTGGGATTGATGTGCTCCGGCGGTCTGGAGTGGACGTGGTGGATGTCAGTCTTGTGTAGCTGTCAAGACGGGTATTTGTCTTGCGTTGAAAGGACATTCCTTTCCATATTGCTGCATGAGGAGCGCTAGTCACATCTTCTTTTGTTTGTTTTGGGGCCTTGGTGTGATTTCCCAGGCCGCTATAGTTTGCACTGCACGACGTTGTTTGGCTCTCCTTTTTCGCTTGGCCTAGTCGCCAAGAGTTCGATGTCATGATATCTAATGTTTATATGTTTTTTCTGCAGACTGGAGCTCGGCTGACAATTGAACGCATCTCAGTCTAGCTAGCATGTCGTCTCATGTGTTTGTGCTTGGTCGTATTTTATCTTTTTTCATTGCTCGCTTTCATATTGTTCATTTCATATATCCTCAAGTCGATCCAACACTTGTTTTCTTTCTGGATCGTGTACGCTCATATATATAGCTGGCGCTCGCTTTCATGTCTCATTACACGCATAGAGGCTTGATAGGTGTCAGGTCGGTGTCATGTGCTCCCACTCCAGACAATCACACAAGCTGTTTCTCGCACTGGGGAACATCGTTGTTGGTGATTTCGCGGATGAAGGCCGGGTCGGGCTCATACATCATGACGTGGAAGTGCTCGATAGCACGCACCGACTTGATCGACGACCAGTTTTTGAACCAGACGATCTGTGGAGAACACTGCGTTAGTAGGAGGAACACCAGAACGAGTCAGAGAGGGGGTTGCCCATACCTTATCCCGATCAACCCGCGACCGGAACGTCTTTGTGACGAAGTCATCGATCTGCGCCCGGGCCTCGTCGGTCAGATCGAGGGTCTTCGGGTCCTCAGGCAGCGGGAACTTGGTCCACACGACCAAATGCACGATCCGGCTGTCAATGCCATACGGCCAGTCGTTGTACACAATCTTGTAGTCGTCGGGACACGCAAACAGCCGGGTATCCTTCGGCACGATCTCCGGCATCGGCTCCCCGGCAGCCGGCAGCGGCGGGGAGATCCAGCCCAGCCGCTCGGACAGCACGAAGGCCATGGGGCTGCCGTAGTTGGCGGCGAGCCGCGCCATGGCCTGCTTGTAGCGGCGCATGGCGAGCGGGGCGCGGCGGAAGCCGTCGAGCTGGTTCGCGTCGACGGTGGCCTTGGTGCGGGCCCACGAGAACGGCTCGAAGTCCGCGTCGGGCGCGGCGATCATCAGCTGGTCGCGGGGCGACGTGGTGGCGAGGAACGCGGGGCACTCCGCCGTGTGCTCGGCTTCCGGCATGTTGGCGTTCCACCAGGCCACGGTGGAGACCGTGTTGGGGGTGGGGGTGGAGGGGGTCATGGTTGGTTTTGGGTGCTTGGGGTTGGGTGTCTGGCACTTTCAGGTTGAAAAGGCGGTGGGAGAGGGTCTTCACCGAGCGGTCTCTGTAAGTGGGGGGGGTTTTTTTTTTTTTCGAGGGTTTGGAAACGAATTGACCCGGTCACGCGCCTGTGGATGGTGGATGATGTCTCTGGGAGATCAAATGAACTTAATTGAGAGAAAAGGCAGAGCCGACCCCGGGATCTTTATAGAGTTTCGCCGTTTAGAGGCGGAGGGACAGGACAACGCTTTAAAGTGGCCATAGCGCAGCGCAAGGGACCGGGAATCTCCAGCGAACACGGAGGCCGCCCGGAGCTGGGGGCAGGAGGGGGATATTTTTTGGGTTTACAGAATCCAAAAGCCCTCACCGCATAAACGCCCAAAATCCTTCTATCCAGCTGGATCAACGAACAAGAAAAAACAGCAACTACCAGCCAAGCCAACTGGCGTGCATCACGAAGCTTTGGTGTGCATAACGAGGTCACGTGCCGATACTTACTTTTCGCAAGTCTGCCCGGTAGGCTTTTTTTTTCTTTTTCCCCTCTGCCGTTCCGCTCTCCTCCATGCCGGGCATAACGCCGGATCTTCCGTTACGAAGCAAAAAGAGAAACTGGACCGGCCGGGACAGGGTGATACGGGAGAAAGATTCCCTCCGATATATGCAAGAGGTCGTTTCCGGAAGAAGAGGGTGGGATGAAGTGCCAATCGAGCGGCGTCTGGTCGGCGCACGCGATGATGGGTTGAGCACGTAGGGTACAACCCTAATAATGGAGTGATACCCTAAACAACCCTACATACTTCTCCAGCTGACAGCAGCTGAGCAGAGCTGACAGCACCTTAGCCAATCATGTCCCTGCGCTTCCCCACCCACACACCAAGTGGGATTGAAATTTTAGTGGACATGCGACTAACCGAACGAACGTCTTCGTTGACTCCAAGTTTTTTCTCTCCACATGGAGCTTCGCCCCTTGAAAGACTACTAGGATCCATCTAGGACTACCAGTTGATAGCTTCCGCATGCACAACCTTGGATTTCTCGACTTTTTCCCCGTGCCAAGCTCCAATCTCAGGTGTCTGTCGACTACACGTGTGTCCATGCAGAGCTCTGATTGGCCAATGGGGCTGTGGAGGCTTTGACGATGCAAACACGACATCAGATTTTCGCGAGACATGTATTCAAGGAAACGGCGAATCGGTGAAGGGCTGTGTACGTTTCTCATGCAGTTTTTTTTCTTTCTTCTTCTTGGTCACGGTGAATTCCTTTGGTACGAGCGGGCCCTCCGTTGCCGAGGGTGTGTATCTTACGCACGGCTCTCTGACCAACAAGTCCGCGGGGCTCTCTCTGGTCGCTCGAGATAGAGGGACCCTTTCACGTTCCTTGTGCCTTGAGCCGTCCATCTCCGAACGAAAGAACGAACTTTTTTCTTCTTTTTTTTTCTTGCATGAGAGTGGCGAGAGAAGGCAGGACTTTCTGAGAACCGGAGCACGCCGGTAATCCGATGTGCTGGTCCCCTGCACTACAAGTTCGATCGGCCAGAAGCCCTCCGGAGAGAGGGCGGCGAAATTTTGCAGTCAGGAAGAGGCCGTTGACGACCGAGGCACCGGGATGAAGCTGCAGAGGGGACATACTGTCCATTTCCTGCTCTGGAGACTTGTGTTTTCTGGGCACTGCTCTCTTATGCGATGTCGTGTGCTCTATCTCTCCGTATTGTATGTGTGTGTGTGTGTGTGTGTGTGTCCTCTCCCCACTTCAGCTTCACTACACACCCACCCACCTTTTTTGCTGGCTTCCCTGCAGATCAGAGTACCTTGACAGGGGGGATGATGGAGCGGAAAGCTTTTCCAAGGAGAAATTCCCTGAAAACAGTAAGTGATCGCGTGACGGTTTTCCCTTCTCAGTTTTTCTGTTGAAATCTCACTGATTCTGCGTGAAAAAACAAAATCTCGTGAAACCCTCCTGCGCCACACACCACAAGAAAGAGAGTTGAGGGTCCTCATGGAAGTTGGAAGAGATGTTCACTCGCGCGCTGGATGAGCTTCTAACCCGAACCTTGATTTTAAGCTTGATTTTTTATTTTTATTTTGCTTCGCGTGCCTCGCTAGTAAAATATACGAGGAGGAGGGGAGAGAGGGTTCCGAGGCTAGATTCTGGCCACTGGCGGAGAGAAATCGAACACCAACCGAAGCACCGTAGAGCAGCCGGGTGGCCAATTATGACAGTAACCCGCAAAGAAGGGACAAAAAGAACGTTAGCTTACAGCCTTTAAGTTTATGGTTGTTTTTGGGGGATTTTCTTATGTTTCTTTTAACTATATCTCTTCGACCACTGAACAATCCCAGCCACAAAATCACAAGCTAGCCCAAGAGAAACCCCCCCGGGAGGGGCGTAGTGCCGCCTTTTTTTTTCTTTTTCTTTCTTATGTATCATATAGCACAACGTTTCAGCGGGTCGTAGGGGCAGTCTCGGTCGGTGGGCTTAAACGGAATAGATGCCAAGAGGGACCGGACGGGCTGGAATTGACGCGGGCTTTGGCGCTGCTTCCTTATAGTACCTAGTAAGAAGCGATGAGATTTCGGCGATTGGGAGAGAGATCTGGCTTTGCGATAGCGAATTTTCAACGGTCTGCTTCCTTGATGAAACTGGGTTGCCAAGGTCGACCAGACGCATTATCAGCAGGACACACAGACGGCAGAAAAAGAGCTCATAGTCGGGACATTTTCCCGTTGACATCCTCTTGGGTCTTCAGATATGTCGGTCCCTCCCCTCTTGTCCCCTCAGCTGACAGGCAAGTTTCAAAAGAAAAGTCGAGATCAAGAGCCTCACATCTTCGCGATATCTTCTACGAGAGGTTTCCGATCACGATCCCGACTCCTCCAACCGAGTTACCCTAAAAAAAGAAGCAGTAAAAAGTCAGTTACGCCTTCTTCTAAGGTTGAGAAGTGCGTGTCCCCCCCCGTATCGCGCCCAACTGCCCCGGGCGCTGCTTGAATACTTGTGACCAAACAACACCGACAGGAGGCGGCGGCGGCGGCGGCGAAGACCGGGCGGTTTCGAAGGCCACGAATTCTCGTTTCTGTAAGCTCCCCCGCCTCGTCGTCGTGCCTGTTCCCCGTCTTCCCCTCGTGTTGGGTATTCCGTCGTTGATTCGTCTCGGTGTAGGTTTGCCCCAGTGTCACCGAGGAGGGTTTGTTTCAGATACACGCAATTCTAGTAGTCGAGAGCATCGGGCATTCCTGATTAAGAGACCGAGCTGAAATTTTCTTGGTTTCTTGTTTTTTTTTTATCCGGCCGGGATAGTAGCTTTGCGGCGAGGTCGGTATACGGCATTAACAAGAACGCACACTTCCTCTGCATGTCTGCCAGTGTCCACGAAAGCATTGCCGTGCCTGTGTCTAGATGCGGGCCCAGAGACAGAATTATACCGTCAAGGCCTCCCCCAAAGTTGGCCAACTTGGCATTGATCGGATGTTTGAGTTCGGGGCTGTTGTGGCACTCGGTTCGAGGGCTTCTTCCCTTGAAGCTCAGCTTTACCCAGAGAAGCAGATATCAGAGAAGTCGAGACGGCCGGGCTGGACCACTGCACTATTACCTTCCCACATACCGACGTCCTGCATGATAGAGTGGTGACTGGGAGTCTGCATATTTGTCTCGTATATTCGGTCGTCTTCTCAGAACGCTCACCGGCCCAGTTTACCAAGCACGGATCAGCAATCTTCAATATACGCACCCCCTCTTCTTTCTCTCGTCCATCCACCCATGTCTACTGTACTGTACAGTAGTATTGCTTGAGGCTTTTTGCAGGGGGACACAACCCACAGAACCCAGAAGGGAGAGCTTGGCAGAGGCTCCATTCCCAGATTCCCCGCGCAGACAAGAAATGGGATTTCTTTTTAAGCGAATGAGGAAATGTGTCGTGTGCTCGTGCTTTCTCTTCTCTTTCCCCCCTTCCGATTGTGCTTGTGGTGGATAAATTATGGCACGCAATTGCACATCTACGATGAGGTCTTGTTAGATCTGTGAATAAATTCGCGGTTTTTAGGGACTGGAATCTAGAAATCGAGCCTCATCAGTGATCTGAGAGTGTGTCTCACAATCTGCCCTAAAAAAAATTAAAAAAAAAATTAAAAGAGAAAAAAGTTAGACTAGACATCGATTGCCCGGTGGTGGCACTCCGGCACTTGGGACGTGCACTCACTCGTTCTCATAGCTGTTTTCTATTACTCTCTAGCTCTTTTCTGTATCGATCTAAGCTCTACCACTTCTTCTTCGCGTAGAAAGACTGTGTTTTTTTCTGTTCTGTACGCCCCCAGTGGCATTTCATGTGGTCCAGGTCCCTCCCCTTCAGATCTTTCTTGGGGGGGGCGTAAGATGGGGGGCGTGTAAGTTTACTCTCACTGCCTCTTGTCTCTCTCTCTCTCTCTTTTTTTTTTCTACTACCCTTGTTTTCCGAGTCCTGCTTCTCTCAGCTTGTCTCTTCTTATCTCGGGTCCAAGCCCGAGGACAGACAGAGAGACAGCAGATCACATCTCCTCGTCTGTATAAATCACTCTCTACATCCGCCTCTGTATTCCCGTTCCTTCCTCGTCTTCTCTTCTTTTTTCACTCATCCTCTTATTTTTCTCATCTCTGGTAGATGCCGTATCTACCATCCTAGGCTGTATTTCTCGGTTGTCCCTGCAGAAATATAAAGACTCTCTCCTACTAGCCGTTTGCACTCCCGGCTTCTCCCCTCTCGGCCGGCTTACCTAATTTCGGCCCTCTCCTTCACGAACTAACTCGCCCTCGGTGCAGTATATACCTCTTGTATATATATTCTCTCCTCTTCCCGCTCACTTTATCTCTCTTCATTTCCTCCTCCTTTTCTCTATTCTCTCTCTTCTCCTCGTCCTCCTTCCTCTCCTCTCCTGTTCCACCCAGGAATCCCCGAGACACTCGATCTTCCTGTCTTGGATTGAAGGTCGTTCATCCCGTTCTCCCCTTCTGTCTTCTCATAGCCACTTGCACAGGGCTTATCACTCTTCGGCCAAATTCACCGCCCACCTCCCACCTTGCACAGTGAGACACTTCGTTGTCATTAGGTACGTAGCAGCCAATCACTGCCTTTGACTCTTCATTTATACTGACTGTCTCACAAGAATCCCAGCCCCCTTTCATCACTCTCCCAATCATGGCTGTCCTTCAGCAGTACGACTACCTCTTTGCCATTGGCACAATCTTCGCCTTCCTTGATGCGTGGAACATTGGTGCCAACGATGTTGCAAACTCGTGGGCCAGCTCTGTGGCGGCTCGCTCGCTGAGCTACATCACCGCCATGGTTCTCGCCTCCATCATGGAATTCAGCGGTGCTGTCGGTGTCGGCGCCCGTGTGTCCGATACCATCCGTACTAAGATCGTCGACACCAGCAAGTTCGCCGATGACCCGAGCATTCTCATGCTGGGTATGGTGTGCGCTGTTGTGGCTTCGTCTACCTTCCTGACTATGGCTACCCGCTTTGGCTTCCCCGTGTCTACCACCCACTCGCTCCTTGGTGGTGTTCTGGGTATGGGTATCGCTGCTGTCGGTGCTGAAAACATCCTCTGGGTCGGCAAGGGCTCTGGAACCAAGAAAATTACCGGCGGTGTCATCCAGGTGTTCCTCGCTTGGATCATTGCCCCTGTTATTGCTGGTGTATTCTCTGCTATCATCTTCCTTTCCACCAAGTACCTCGTGCTCGTGCGCAAGAACTCGACTCTCAAGGGTCTCATCCTCGTTCCTGTCTACTTCGCCATCACCTCCATGATGATTATCATGCTGCTGGTGTGGAAGGGTGGTTCGTATAAGGTTAACCTGACCGACGGCGAGGTTCCCGCCGTGATTGTTGGCGTTGGTGCCGCTTTTGGCGTTCTTGTCGCCCTGACCCTGGTGCCCTTCCTGTACCGCCGCATCATCAAGGGCGACTGGCAGCTCCGCTGGTACCACGTCTTTCTGGGCCCTCTGCTCCTCCGCCGCGGCGAAGTGTCCCCTCGCCCCCGCGGTGTCCCCAACCCCGTGCGCAACTTCTACAAGGGCCACAAGACCCGCGATGCCATTGCTGCCGCCGCTGCCGCCGGTCCTTTGGACGACTCTATTCCCCCGTCGCCCACCACCGCCGAAGACCACACCCGCGAGAAGACCACCGACGCCGACAAGACCGCCGGCACCGTCACCCCGACCAAGCAGCGCGATGTTGAGCTGGCCAACCCGCACGACGACGAAGACGACGACGACTACGACGAGCGCCCGCACAAGTCGCTCGTCGGCCCCAAGCCCGAGGGCCTGCGCTGGTACAACCCGTCCATGCTGCTGTGGTACGTCAAGTTCGGCCTGCTGCACGGCATCGACCAGGACGTCGTGGCGTCGCAGAGCGAGACGAGCGTTATTGCTGGCGATGTCCAGGAGATGCACTCGCACGCCCGCCAGTACGACAACAAGACCGAGTACCTGTACACCTTCCTCCAAGTCATGACTGCCGCCACCATGTCCTTCACCCACGGTGCCAATGATGTTTCCAAGTAAGTTTCAGATCCAAGACACAGACCCAGACCAATATGATCTTCAAATAGCTTAACTAACATACATGTTCTTTCCCACCACCAGCGCTATCGGTCCTTATGCCACCATCTTCCAGATCTGGGACAAGGGTGACCTGGGCCCGAACGGCAAGAGCGACGTGCCGATCTGGATTCTGATCTTCGGCGGCTGCGGCATCGTCATCGGCCTGTGGACCTACGGCTACA
Organism: Knoxdaviesia capensis; assembly: GCA_001510575.1. NCBI lineage: Eukaryota > Fungi > Ascomycota > Sordariomycetes > Microascales > Gondwanamycetaceae > Knoxdaviesia > Knoxdaviesia capensis. The sequence continues at coordinate 297,478 of LNGK01000015.1, read as the reverse complement.
ACATCATGCGCAACCTGGGCAACCGGCTGACGCTGCAGTCGCCGTCGCGCGGCTTCTCGATGGAGCTCGGCGCCGCCGCGGCCGTGATTATGGCCACGCGGCTCTCGCTGCCGGTGTCGACCACGCAGTGCATCACCGGCTCGATCGTCGCCGTCGGCCTGTGCAACGGCCAGGTGCGCGCCGTCAACTGGCGCATGGTTACCTGGATCTACCTCGGCTGGTTCATCACCCTGCCCTGCACCGGCATCATCTCCGGCTGCCTCATGGGCATCATCATCAACGCGCCCCGCTGGGGTGGCGGCAACTAAGGGCTTTTAGCCGTTCGTATTGGGTTTTTGCTTTTTGTTTTGTGTATTGGGACTATGTATATCTGATATCACATACAGGATGGGCGTAAATGGCTGTTCTTGTGGCCGTTATGAACTCACACATAAACGGGATTGCATATAAGTGGTTTTTCTTTGGGGCTATGGAGTATAAATGGATTACGGTGTTTATGGTGTCTTTCCGTCTCGATGCATGTTTGTATGCGAAAAAAAGAACTGGAACTGTAGGGTATAAGCATTTCTGTTTCCTTGCTTTTCTGGTCGGTTGTCTCTTGTCGCCTCACTTGCCTTATGTCCAGCCAGCCTTTTTTTGTCGGAAACATCAGGTTCTATTTCTGGCTATTCCCCACGGTATGACAGCTCTCTGGTTGGCGTTTGGACTCTTTCTACATATAGCTCTTTTTTCTCTTTCGTCTTTCGTCTTTCTCACCGTCAGTTATAAGTTCTCTGTGTTGCCTTCGTCGCTGTAGAAAGCGGCGTCACAACCCAATATTAGACATGCTATGATCTGCTTGTCGCCAAATTCTCCGTGAAGCTCCCGAATACACCCCAAACTACCCCAGAGAGGACTGCGTTGTGTCGAAACACCGCATTCATCCATCCGTCCGGGCATGAATCGCCAAGAACGGGCACCGTTACGTCCAGGGGCAAGTCCCGGGCCGTTCAACACAGTTTCATCAAATGCCGCATTAGGAGACAAGACGGGAGCTTCAGGGTAAGGCATGTTAGTTGAAACTCAGTCCGACTTATAGACAAAACACCCCGGAAGTGAGTCTCCGCGACGCTCCGGTAGTGGCATGCCATGGCCGGTCTTCCGTTCTGGAGATCCGGCCCCACTTCACAGATGCCCCACTACGCCAGTCTCCAGAAATCCGCTGGCCGAACCTCTATCCATCCGGCTCCTTCCGTATACAAGCCATCGGTCGCTCCTTCCCGTAACGCGTGGATTCTACATCGTACCTTCCCCTATACAAAATGTTGACTAAGCGGTAGACTGAAAAGTGGCTTGGTTGGAAATCTCACGATGATTTCCAGTCATAAGAAGGCCCACCGGAATTCCAGCCTCACTTACACCAGCCCCGATTACGGCTTGTGCAATACGCATTCTCTTATCTCATGAACTAACTATACTTAGTCTGATATCTTCATTTCATCCCGCTTCCTCGAATCTGCAGATTATTGCATCATGCTTTCATCTCACCAACACCCGCATTGGAGTTGCTGTAATTGATCTCTCTTGAGAGCAAACATCTGTGCGTGGAATGAAGGAATTCTGGGCCGCGGTAGTAGGACAAACACAACCCACCTCAAACGGGACTTCCCTAAACAGATACTATGTGAGCTCTCATATGTGCATGTGCGTCCCAATATCACAGACGGTTTGGGAAAATAATCACTCTGGTCCCACTCAACGTCCTGTTGCTGTTTCTCTCGTTTACAAAAGTTGTGTTCAAGACACATCTGTGCCCCTCACTTTCGTCCCTCTCGTCTCTTCCTATTCTTGTTTAGTGATATCGAGTTTCTATTCTCTGATTCATTTCTTGCACCTTCTCTAATTTCTTCCTCCTACAACCACTTCTAAGCACAGTGTTTTCCCTCAACAACTACCGTGTCGATATTACCAAGACAATCTTCATCGTCATGGATCTCAAGCCCATGAAGGTCGCCATCATCGGCGCAGGTCCCTCTGGCCTGGTCACTGCCCGCTTTCTTCTGCATGCCCACAAGTTCTTCCCTGGAATCCCTGAGACCACCGTCACCATTTTCGAGCGCACCAACACCATCGGAGGCACTTTCAAGCAACGCGTCTACGAGGACGCGGAGGTACGTTTCAGATGAATCTCTCGCCTGTCACTAGCGATACATGCAGTGAGCTGGAAGCAGATACTGACTTTTGAGAATGCAGATGGTCTCATCCAAGTATCTGACTGCCTTCTCCGACTTCCGCCTCCCCGAATCGGCCCCTGACTTCCTCAAGCCGGAAGCCTACTGCGACTACCTCAAAGCGTACTCCGAGTACTTCGAGGTCGAAAAGTGCATTCAATACAACGTCGATGTCAAGGACCTTCGGCAGAACGCCCCCGAGTCCTTCATGCTGACTCTCCAGGATTTCCCCGTTGAGCTCGACAGCGAGGGTCAGCCCAAGGGCTTCCGCATGGAGACGTTCGACGCTGTGGCCATTTGCTCGGGTCTCCATGACACTCCTTACAAGCCCGACATCCCGGGCCGGGAGAACCCCAAGAAGACCTGGACCGAGTGGCACTCGTCCGAGGTCAAGACTCGCAGCCAGTTTGGCGAGGGCAAGTCGGTTCTGGTTCTGGGTGCCGGCGAGACTGGCCTTGACATGGCCCATCTGGCGGTTACTGCTAACACCAACGAGGTTCTTCTTTCCCACAAGAATGGCTTCTTTTGTGGCCCTAAGGTAAGTGAATTTTCTCTTAACATCTTTTATGGCGCGGTAGTTGCTTGCTACTAACTATTCATTTGTGTCTGGACATCATCTAGATCATTCCCACTCCCATCATCATGAACGGGCTTTTCGGAAAGCCCAGTAACACCATGACCAACAAGCCTGTCGACACCAGCACTGCCAGTCTTTTCCACACTGCCTATGTTCCCCCCGTTCTCCAGCGCAGCGGCTTGCTCTGGATGTGGTACAACAACTGGATCAAGTTCTCTCAGACTCTCATCAGCGGCACCCCCAATGGCCCTGATCAGTGGGTTGGTCGCATGCAGAAGCCTCGTCACCACGTCGATTCAGGTATGAATAGCTCTCAATATCCCTCCTCATACCTCGAAGTTCCGCTAACCATTCAACCCGCGACTAGTGTTCTTCGTCAAGGCCCAATCGGCTCTCCCCTATATGTCGCCTCCGTACCGATCCAAGTCAATCCTGAACCGCATTCGCTCTTGGTTCATCAACGTTCCGCTCAAGGACACCCATGGCCGTGTCATTCAAGTGGCCCCGTGGCCCGAGAAGATCGAGGCGGATGGAACCATCAGATTCCTCCTCAATGACCGGCCGGAGAGCAAGGCAATGGAGAACCGCGACTTCAAGGCCGACATTATCGTTTTTGCCACCGGATACCGAAAGACTGTGCGATTCCTCGACAACAAGCCCGAACTCCAGCTTGGACCTGACAACGTTCGCGGCGTTTACAACCCTGACAACGTCAATCTGGGATTTATCGGTTTCTGTCGTCCTGGATTGGGTAAGTAAAGTGAATGCAAGCTGAGTGAAGAGAGCTCCAAGATGCAAATACTCACAAATATCGTCGCATTTTTTCTCTAGGAGCCATCCCTCCTCTGTCTGAGCTCCAGGCTCAGCTCTGGGTTCTGAGACTTCTCCAGAGCACTTTCTCTGACTATCTTCCGGTGGACGAGTACGACATTGAAACGGGCTACCCCAACTCCATCAAGCCGTATGAGCTCTCATACAAGCTTCATCCGCGCGGCCACGCGGATCTTGCCGAAAGCAAAGGCGGAGTCGAGCAGGAGAGCTATTCGTATCAGCTTGCTGTTGACATGAGTGCGGCACCCAAGATGTCGTACGTTTGGTCGAAGGGCTGGAAGGTGTTTTTCACCTGGGCCATGGGACCCAACTTCAACCCGAAGTTCCGGATGGTGGGCCCGTGGAAGGAGGAGGAGAAGGCGATTGAAATCATGGAGGGCGAGCTTTACAACGTGGTCAAGCGGAGCGGAGGAGGATTCTGTAAGTGGACGCCCCTTGACCTTGCAATGTGCAACTTTCGGGCCCAAATGAATTAGTGCCGGAACTAACTAACTGTCTTTTGCCTGCAGACTTCTTCACTTACACGGTTCTCCGGATGCTCATGTTTGGAACTCTCAGCATGGTTATCATGACTGGACAGGGTTTTGCAGGACTGTTTAAGAGAAAGTCAGGATTGAGGAGAGAGTCAAGGGTGACAACGAGTATTTGAGATGGAGAAGGAACTAAGGCTGGTGATATCATGATGGCAAAGATTACCACACTTGATGATATTCACTATTCAGTATTGCTCTAGTTTTAGCCTAATACATGCTTTAGTATCGAAGATTAGGAAATGATTATGATGTGATGTGCGATGGATGTACTGTTAAGAACAAAAGACGAAAGTCAGGAAAGAATGGTTCAGCTAGAGAACAGCAAATGATGTTTAAGAGAGGGAGCATTTCCGACAAAGGAAGCACCCTTCCATCAGTAACCCTATTTTCAACCCACCTCAACCCTTCCAACCCTAAGTTTCGTAAAGTGGGGCTAGCATAATGCAGAAAAAAAAAAAAAAAAGAGAGAATCAGCTTTAGATGGATTCTGCTTTCTCCTCCGTTCTAATTCAGTTTCTTCCTCTTGAAAGAACTGGAACAATTCACACATCACAGACACAATGGAGAGTTTAATACAACCTAACCAATGGGTTGCTTTGAAGCTTCCCTCTGAGAGTTTGAGGGTCATGCAGATTATTCCTAACACGTATGCAAGCATCCTCGGTCTTCCTTCGTTTGCGACAATGGACAGAAACTGACATTGCTTGTGATCCATGAACACAGAACAATATCGTTAGGGAAATACGGCTCTTTCCCCAGCAATCTGATTATCGAGCGGCCATTCCACGTCACATTCGAAGTCCTCGAGAAACGCGAAGGCGAATCATACAGCCGACTGCGCGTCGTCCCGGCGTCGGAGCTGCAGGCCGATATTCTCGCCGAGACCGCGACGCACGACAACGACCCCGACGACGGCGACGACGATGAGGCCTCCGACGGCGAAGACGACAGCGGAGAAGCGGACGGGCGTCTCGACGGCACCACCGGCGACCTGACGCTCGTCGACGAGTCGGGCGCCGTGGTGGCGCGGTCCAACCGCACGACTATGGACATGGCGGCGAACCAGACGCTCACGATGGACGAGATCGAGGTGCTCAAGCGCAGCGGCGGGGCAGCGGGGCGCGACCTGATCAAGAAGCTGATGCTGTCGCACACGCAGCTGGACCAGAAGACCGAGTACTCGCTGGAGAAGTACAAGCTGCTGAAGACCAAGAAGTACATCCGCCGCTTCTCGGTGCTGCCGCTCGACCCGCCGCTGCTGACGCAGTGGCTGCTGGAGGAGCGCAAGGACACGTCGAAGATCCTGGAGATGCGGCAGGAAATGACCGCGCTGCTGGGGTGCTGGGCCGACGTGCACTGCTACTCGACCGACGAGCAGCTGCAGGCGTCCGGCGTCAACATGGCCGCCGAGACGCAGACCCAGGCGGTCGAACAGGGAACTGACGCGGCAGAGCACGATCGGATCAAGGGTCCGGCGTTGATGGGCGGAAGATACCTGGTTGTCGACGATACTGGCGGCCTGCTGGTTGCAGTCATGGCGGAGCGCATGGGCATTCTTGACCCGGTGGTGGTGGTGGAGGACTCTTCCCAGCTAGGGGATGAAGCGGCCGCGTCGAACGGGAAAGCCGATGGCGGCGCACAGCCGGCAGAGCCTCTCTCGAGTACCACCGAAGCGACACCCAAGTCAAACGGAAGCGCAGACAGCGCCGCGAAGGCCGACGCCGTCCCGGCCACGAATGAAGACGTCGAGATGAACGGCGCCAAGGAGTCCGAGCCCGGAACCGACGACGCGCCTAAGCACGGCTCGTCCTCCCGGACCCCCAAGTCGCCGGCGCGCTTCAACCGCGACGACATGGAAGTGCCGTTTGCCGGCACCAACACCATCACCCTCCTCCACTCGAACAGCCAGCCCAACCTCTCGCTGCTGCGCTACTACGACTACGACATGGCGGCGCCCAACCCGCCGTACGCCACGCACCCGCTGTACTCGCACCTGATCACCGTCAACTGGCTGCAGCTGGTGGCCCCGCACAAGGACCACATCTACTCGAATCCGCCGCGCCACCTGACGCCGACCGACCTGCTCGGCATCAAGGCAAACCGCCGCGGCACGTACCACCGCAAGCGCCGCCGCTGGGCGCGCACGCGCTACATGGTCGACTCGGCCCGCGCCGGCGGCTTCTCCGGCCTGCTCGCCGCCGCCGTCATGGACCCCGTGTCGCTGCTGCGCCACACGCTGCCGCTGCTGGCCCCCGGCGCGCCCATCGCCATCTACTCGCCCACCATCGAGCCGCTGACCCACCTGGCCGACTGCTTCAGCGTCACGCGCCGCGGCGCCTGGGTGTCGACCCCGCCGCCCGAGATCGTCGGCAAGTCGCTCGACGAGCTCGAGCGCTGGCCCGGGTCCGTGGATTTCCCCATCAACCCCACCCTGCTGGTCGGCACCGCGATCCAGACCAGCCGTGTGCGCCGGTGGCAGGTGCTGCCTGGCCGCACGCACCCGATGATGACCAGCCGCGGCGGCGCCGAGGGCTACATCTTCACGGCGTGGCGCGCGGTGCCGGTGGAGGGCAAGGTCGAGGCGCGCGGCCTGTTCAAGCGGCGCAGAGTTGGTGGATAAGCGCGGCGACGCTCCGGGGGGGGGGGTTGTTTCTTTGGGGAGGTTCAGCGGATGTAGTTAGAAAGAGTCGGGCTGGGATGAAGAGCAGCCAGATCCCTTTCATTTCTACTTTTCAGTTAGGATCATCGGCCAGAGAACCGCTAAAGCAATGGGATAGGTACAATACATCAGTGGCGTCCGGGCGTGGGGATTAGCTTGAGTCTTTGATTTCATGGTTCTTTTTTTGGTTTTTTTTTCAAAGAATCTCGGAGTTCAAAATAAGGTCATGATGAATGGATTATCCTGTCTCTCTCTCTCGTGTCACTTTCTCTGTGGTCTGGCTCACAGATGAAGCGCAACAAACAAAGAACGCAGATGAAGTTAAAATGGGGGGCGTGTTTTCTTTTCTCGATGGTAGACAGTAACATGCGAAGGGAAACGCAACAACAGTAGACGTCATGAAGAACGGAAGCAAAAACAGGAGCAATGAATGAAAGAAATGAAAAAGATAAGTACAGAACCGCGCAGCAACCACCCGGAATATCAGAGACCCAAAGTACGGAGAGACCACAGGCTCGCTGCTCCAGTAGAACACCGAACCTACAGCGCCTTGCCCATGAACTTCCTCTTGGTGAAGCTCAACCACCACTTGCTCGGCTTGCCGTCGCCGCCCTCCTCGTACACGCGCGCCAGCAGCCGCGCCGCCAGCTCTTGCCGCACCTGCGACATGTACTGGCGGAGCTGCTCGGCGTCCTGGCGGTCGCGCGGGGGCTCGTACATCTGCAGAGTTTGAAGGTGTCAGTCGCTGTGCGGCAGCCAGATGATTTCCAACACTTTATGTTCATTCATGTACACCGGGTGTGTGTGCATGTGTGTATGTGTGTATATGTGTGTGTGTGTGTGTGTGTGTGTGTGTAACCCACCTGGTTCAGCGGCCATGCCGGGTCTCCCGGGATAGCAAAGTTGGTATCCAGCGCGACATTCATCACGTCCTTAGTCGCATCGCGCACGCCGGCCGACGGCTTGATCTTGGCGAGGCAGTCCGACACGAACCAGATGCCGTACACCAGCAGCCGGTCGGCCGGGCCCTGCAGCTCGAAGTTGCGGAAGAACGTGTTGGCGCGGAACAGCGCCAGCACCTCGTCGAGGATGTCGTAGCTCTCCGAGTCCGGGTCGGGCGACTCGCCGGCCGCCAGCGGCACCGCCGGCGCCGGCAGCGTGTACGCCGGCCCGCGCGTCTTCGTGCGCAGCGGCAGCAGCGGGAAGTTGCCTATTAGGCGCGGCGGGTTCGGGTCGGTGTTGAAGACGGAGTTGTAGGCCTAGCACGGAAGACGGCATCGGAAGGGGGGGGCTTGTTAGAAGAGCTTGGACATATTCGAGAGGGGTAAAGCTGTCACAGCTGTGGGACCCAAACTATCGGAGCCGCAGTTACTGAAGGTTCCCGATTCGAATACATACCGGCATGGTGGCGGTGTTTAGAGGTGGTGATGATATTAAGACGGTGGTTCAAGGCACTCCAACGACCCCGGATTTCAGACACCAAGTCCAATCAACAAAATGCCGGAAATATAACCACAAGGGAAAAGAAAGAAACTAAAATATTGAAGCAGTCTCTTGAATTCGCAACTGCAGGAAACTTCGTCAATCTTCGTCAAAGGGTGGATGGTTGGAAACCGAGGACATTCAACGGAGAGAGAAATCGTCACCACAGAAAAAAGCAGGGCAGATAGATGCTTTAAGCACCGAAAACCAGTGACGAAACCAATTGTGTCTCTATGGGCTTTCGTCCCTTTTTGCTTGTCTCCTGCTTTTGCGTTTGCTGCGGAACTGCCACACGCGGGGCACTGCACCAACGGCAGATTGTGGCTGAAGTCTGGAAGTGTGGCTCAGAATGACGGAGGCGGTCGGCCACAGGTGGTGCCAGCTGGGGCCAGCTGGCAGTACAAACAACGATTTTCGCAACAAAAAAAAAATCATCCCACAAGAGAGAGATCATCAAAGACAATCCCAAGTATCTGGTCCAACACACCAACCCACACCGTCCCAAAGCTCTCCAACCGCACAGAATTGAGACACATCCCACCACCATGTTCTACCACACCCGATAAAACCCTCTTCCGACGTCTCCTCCTCCCACCTGCCCTCCCTCCGTCTCCACGGGCCGTCCTTTCTTTTCTCTCCACGCGGCCGGCGCCTTTCTCTGCTCGAGGGAGCTCGCGTCACTGCCGCCCGTGATGTCCTCCTCGTCCGGCTCCAAGCTCCCCGTCGCCCCCAACTACGCCGTCATCCAGAACCTCGCCGCCCTACGCTTCGCCTCGCTCAAATCCTCCCTCAAACTCCCCCCATCTTCCACCCCCCGCACCACTCAAGCCACCACCACATCCTCGCGCGCCCTCCTCGACTCCGACGACACACTCCCCCTCCCCAACGCCGGCATCGGCTACTCCGCGCCCCGCGCCTCCACGGGCCCCGGCTCCGCCGCCGACTCCGTGCTCCGCCGCCGCATCGGCCTCCCGGCGGCAGCGTCTGCGCGCGCCGGCGCAAAACGCCGCGGCGGGCCTGCCGGCGAGGCGGGGGACCCCGATCCCGAGGATGACGACCCCGGGCGCAGTGCGCTGGGCCGCAAGAAACGCCTGCGCGTCGAGAATGGCGCCGCTAAGACTGGTGCCGCGGTGAACCCCATCGTCCTGGCCGCTGCCGCTGCTGCTGCCGCTGCCGCCCCTGGCTTTGGAGCTGAAGACCCGGCTGAGACAGACGCCGGGAACGACGAGGTGGTGGAAGGCGGCGTGGATGTACAAGCCCCGGCGGAACCGACACCAGATACACAGGACGCTGAAGCGCGGTTACCGGACCAAAAGAAGAAGCAGAAGAAGAAAAAGAAAAGGAAGTCCAAGAAGCCCCAGGCGCAGGACCCATGACACCCGGGCAGCAGCAAACACGGCGTCGTCCACATGTACATGGCAGTAGAAACATAGCTTTAAACCGGAAATATATAAAAGTCATAAAGCGAGGGAAGTTTCCACCTCGCCTCAACAATACTCCCCCAAACCCAAAGAAACATACATAAGATATCCCACTGCCAAAAGGGTCCCAATCACAGAGGGCGTTTGAGAAACGAGGAAACCCTCACTCCTCAAGGACCCCCCTTGCCGTGTTCCCCTGGCCAAGTAAGACGGCCACCACCCACCCATTCCGATTTGGGATTTCTGTTCCCTACCTCCCGTTCCGCCCCCGTAAGGTACTCAAACACCTCCCCTCCTTCCCCTTCTTTCCGTACATGTAAAGTAGTACACACAACCAGCCGAAACGAACACAGAGCGAACCCGTAAAGCGCAAAACCGAAACAACAAGACTTCCGGGAATTTGGTGTATCCCGTTCACCGACAAAGAGGCCGCCATCCCACCCAACCCCGGAACACAAAACAAAAAAAAACAGATACCTCGGTCAAAGAAATGAAGGCGGTAGGCAAAACTAGCAAAGCCAAGCGGCAAAAGAGACAAGCACACCACCGAGAAAAACGCGAAATACAAGTTCAACAGAGCAAAAAACAGAACAAGGGTTGCTCTCTCGCTAGGAATATCGACAGATATGATGCGAGAAGGCAAAAGCTTGGCCCAAGGGCACAGATTTCGTGCGAGAGTCGGTCACTCACACCATCTCGCAGAGAAAAGAGAGAAAAGAGAGAAAAATATATCCGTCGATATCGCCTGACAAAAGACTGATCCAGTCACTTGCACATAAACGAAGAAAGAAGAACGCGCAGCGAAATTAAGGTTAAATGTCGAGATGAATTGAAGAAGACCGATATCAATTCCAGTGAACTCCTTGTCGTGTATGTTTGCAGAAAAGATCGTGCTTTGAAAGCAAGGTTTGTATAGACAGATCCGCCCAATTGCAGCTTTTGTCAAAACGAAAGAAAGAAAAGAAATACGTTGCGTTGCAGAAAACCGCCTCCCCGGGTCAGGAGGATTGAAACCGTGGAGAATAAAATGAAGCAGAGGCTCAAGAGGATATGAACAGAGGTCGTAAAAGCGAAAATGGGACAACTGCTGCCAACACGGACCCAACATCACCAATTCTGGTGTCTTAGAGATCCCCAGAAGAGCATGTTGAGAAGCGCGAAAAAACAGATATGAAAGTCCCAGGAAACAGGTCGTCAAATGAACCTCGAATACTATTATTGTAAATAGACGATGTGTAGTAGTTGAAGTGATCGTGTTCGTCAAAAAGAAATTCTTAACAATAAAGACAGTGGGGGAAAAAAGTTGCAGGCAGTGTGAGCAAAAACTGATTTTCAGATGAAGGAGAAGAATAAGAAGCTATTACTGTCAAAAATCGTTATGCTCCATGGTTTCCGTTCGGTTCCGTGTGATTCGTCAAGAAGGAAAGAAAATATAAAAAGACTGGCGTGGATTATGTTATTATCATCTCCATTTATCTTCAACCGCTCACAACATCCTCTTGCGCTTGCGGTCGTCGTCACCACGGTCAATCGCATCTTCTCTGTCAACGTCTGACGATGGGTTGAGAAGATGTGCGACACTTCCCCGTCGAGTTGGGGGCACAGACGAATCCTTGAACGGGAGCGTCTTGGCGTCGCGGCCAGACGAGTTCCACGAGAAGTTCGAGTTGAACGGCCCAGGTTCCGCAGCTGCGCCATTGCCGTTCGCAAACGGCGGCGGGGGCGTGGCGGGTCGAGATCGAGATGGCGCCTGGGAGGCAGCCTGTAGCGAATATGACGAGAGAGAATCGCGGATTCGCTGGTCTTCGGGTGCTACACGGCTTGGAGACGGCGGCCACTGCACCGATGGAGCCCCCGACGGAACCGGAGGCGGCGGGCCAGAACCGGCAAATTGAGGCGGAGCATTTGGCTGCCAGCCGTGGTCGCGAATGTCTGCCGAGGTATGTCGTCTGGCGAGGTTACTAGCGGGAACCTCCACATTGGCCAACGGATGCGGCTGCGCCGGCGGCGGAGGGGGAGGTCCGCGCAGGGTGGTTGGCGACGTCTGCGCAGGGCCGGCTCCAATTGAACCGTACGGTCTCCGGCTGTTAATTGACAGGTTAGACGGGCCGGGCGGCCGGAAAAACTGGCCCGTCCGCGGCTGAGGGGGGGCCAGGCTAGGACGCCGCATTTCTTCCGGCGCGGGCTGGTGCGGGGATACGGGGCCCCCATCAGAAAAGAAAGGAGGGCGGTTTCCGAACCCGCCGTCGTATTGCTCGTCGTTTGCTCGCAGAATGTCGGTTTGGCGGGCCATCTCGTTCTGCAGGGCCAATACCTCCCGGTGGGCTTGGCTATCGGGTGGTGCCAGCGACAAAATGGCCCGAGATAGTTCCTGATTGAAGTGCAATACCCGCAGCATGCCATCCATAAGAGACTGGTTTCTCGCATGCATGTAATGGAGACTGTCTTCAGAACGTTGAAGGCGGTTGCTGAGATCGTACACAGCATGCTCCATGGTCATAGCCCGCGGGTCGCCACCGCCAGCACTCTCCTGGGGGATCGGCATGGGCTCAACAGGCGCGCCGGGCTGAGGTGGTTGAGGTTTTTGGCTGCTGAATTCTCGGTGGACCAGGGCGTGTCTGGATGCACGACGTTTGATTTCTCGAAGACCAACAAGATCGCCTCGCTTGAAGTTGCCGCCCCCGTGCTTGAACTCCCACAGGGCGGTTTCGGGGTTCGAGGTATGGAAAACATCGCTGACTATTGAACATGAAAGATAAAATGATACACACGGTTAGATATTGCGAAACCAACGTACGGAGAGAAGGGGACAAGCGCGGACGTCGTATTATGCATACCTTTATGAAAGCCGTACATGTTCAGTTGGCGCACAAACGACGAGATATTTGTGTGCTTGAAGTATTGGCTTTGATTGGAGTTGTGTTAGAAACTGTTTACAGACTAGAAAGGCCTGCGCCGCTTGGATGAATGTGTCCGTCGGTATGATCACGTAGATCCGTGGAAACCCGGTTTTACTCATCCCGCCAGACGACGCTTAGCTTACCTCAATACTTTCGAGAAATCGGCCGAAGGCGACATCACAAAGCTATCGGCGGAAGGCGACCACGATATTAGGTTTTGAATGTTGGGGTCCTCAAGCATACTACCGAAGAAGAAAAGAAAAAGATCATGTCAGCACCGATCTCGCAACGTTTCTCATCAGTTCCAGCGGGACCGGGATAATCCGGGAACTTCAACGGCCCCGAGAACAACGAGATATCCAGTTGTAGGACACCACTCACTTGTACAGCTTGTGAATGAAGGCGGTTTGGACGATTTTCGGTTGGTGGACAGCAGCGGCGGCTACCGGAGGTGGCGCAGCCATCGAAAGAGGGTTTAGAGGAGGATGTTGATCGGTGGGTGAGTTGTTGCTGGAGCGATCGCTGGAGCCGGTGCCCTCATCTTTGGGGCTGCCTCCGTGATGCATTGAGGTTGGGGTGGTGACCTCCATCGGCTCGCCTCCAAGCGGAGACGGGGCAGACATTTTGATGGTGGGAGTTTGGATTGGGATGATTCGAGGCGCAGACATATCATTAGAAGACGTCTTGGGAAGAGGGTGTCGTTGGGGACTCTCAGCGATGGTCGCCATACTTTCTATATCGAAGGAAGGAGGAGGTGAAGAGGAGACGCATCAGTATGAAGAAGTGGGATTATCAGAAATTCGGAAGAGCGATGCAGGTGGTGTTTGATGGGCGATAAAAGGCATAGAAAGAGCAAGGCAGTGATGGTTGGAAAGCAGTCAAAAGAAAACTCAAGGCAGAAAATAGAAAAAGGAACAGGAAGTTGGAATATAGACAAAAGGACAAGCAGATATATTATTTATTAAAAAGAAGGGTGGTTTGCGACAAGACAAAAGCAAAATGAGGGGGGGAATGTACAAGATGAGGAAGAAAGTGGATGTGAAGAAAGATGGAAGAGGTAGAGAAGGAAAGAAGAAGGGATAGAAAAAAGAGAATGGAAGGAATGGAAGGAATAGAAGAAGTGGAAAGGAAGGGTAACAGAAAGGAAGTGAGGAAACCTGGCAGGGACAATCCAGAAGGAAAGAAAAATGGATGCGTAGGAGACACAGAACAGGTTCGCAGGCTCAATCCAGAGAAAAGAAGGGAAAACTACAGGGCAGGCCTGGCTTGAGCTGCATATGCGAGTGGGCACGGGCGCGCGAAACGAGAACAGAATGGAAGAGGTCCAGAAACCCAGAGACTGAGAGAAGGCTTGAGAGCTCAGGGTGTACAGAGAGAGATTTGTGAAGGGGGGGTGTTTGACATGGGGGTGAAATAAAGGGCACGAGTAGAAACAGACACAACTCTCGAGTCAAAAGAAAATTCAAGAATAAAACATAGAGTAATAAATCAAGGCAATGGGTAAAAGAAGATGCAATTGGTTTTCTTGAAGCCAAGAAGCTGAGAGATATGGAAGTTGGGCAAGAAGAAAGAGAATCTATAATTATCTTGAGGTTGCGACGCGGGGACTTGAGCCAAAACCAACCAATAATTGGCAGCGTGAAGAGAGAGAGAGACCAGGGAGCCAGGAGGAAATGCAGCATCGGCAGAAAACTTACCTCATTCTCTCGGCACAGAGCTAGTTATCAGTGGATGCAGTTGGAGAGAGTGGATCTCTGCTGATAATGCAAGAAAGAAACGTTGAATCCGGAGGACTGGTAAAGACAAAAATAAAAGGTAAAGAAAGGAAGAAGCAGAAATCGTCGGATGGAAAATGTCAAGACTGCGTGATTTGAAATGGTCGTGAAGCTAGGTAGCGAAGAAGGTATTTTCGAACAGCGACGTCAGGTTGCTACCAGGACGGGTAGGACTTATATCGGGGTTTGGTGAGCGAGTGGGTAATTGCGGAGGGGGCAATGTCAACTGCGGTGGTGAGTTGAGGTCGCCGTGAAGAGGGAATATATGATTGAAAAAAAAAATTGGTTTCTTCAGGTGAATCTGATAAACAGAGCTGTCGGTTGGGGTTGGGATATTGTTCTCTCAGCGAAAGTACGTGGTACTGTCGTCTTCTTATACAGTAGCATAAGTTTTGGGGGCTGTTTAAACCAGTGCACGTTGTCGTTCAAAAGCTTGAGAATAATGGAGAAGGTTGGAGGTACAAGGGGGAAAAAAGAAGGAAGAGGAGCGGATAGTAGCCAGAGTCCAGACTGGAAGATGTTTACGCTGTCGCAAAGCCAGATAACAATCGGAGAATGGATTGGAGGGCGAATGAGAAACTGTAGTGCAGGGAGGGGTGGAAAGAGAAATCCCAATGCGATAAGGTCCAGTCACAAGAGGGAGAAACTCGACGGCAAATGGACGTTCAGAGGATCTCTCGTCTAGGGAATTTGGATCCGGAGAAATGGAGAAGGTTTTATTGGAAATCCAGGCGGACCAGAAGGTAGTTCGAAATGGAAGACTCGCGTTCGTCTAGATCGGGTGATATGAAGTGAAGAACGAGAAGAGAAAGAAGACAAGAAAGAAAAAGTCAAAAAGGTCTAGCAAGCTAGAGAGAGAATGGAAAATAGTTCCACCTTAGTCAATCTCGGCGAATGTTGAAGAAGAAGCAGCTCTCTAGTGAAGAGGAAGACGGATGTTAATATAAAAAGACAAAAGAACAGAGCAGAATGGATGGAGGGTATGTAAGAGAGAGAAGGGGGAGAGAGGGAGCAGAAAAGAAGAAGGAAACGAAGGGAAGGAGAGAATGAACGGGAGGGACCAAAGTAGAAAATATCTAGAAGCCGGGGGGGCGTCAGGGTACATACATGAGAGAGCTAGAACGTCGAAATATAACCAACAGTAGCATTGATTGGTGAAATGACGAAAGAATGCCAGAGAACAAGAGACGAACAGAAATATGGGGCCTAGACGAAAAGAATCGCAAAAGAGAAGGCGGATGGACGGTGGAATTTGAGAAGGAAGCCGTACTATAAGGTGGCATGTCTGAGTATAAGTAAGTGCAGAGCATTCAGGTTGTCAACGGGCATACTCAGGATATAGCGAAATGGTTTATTTGTTCTCCTGTCTCTATGTTCGAATCTTACCGTGTCGTTTCGGGCATATAGTCCCCAAAGTTTAAGCCGGATATCAGATGTAGGTGCTCCCAAAGAAGGCTGCCAGCCGGTCGTTGGAGATACACCTCCCTCGTGGGAAAAGCAAGGTCAACAAAAGGGTGGAATACTAGCACCCCCAGTAGGGAACCCGGACCAACACTAGGGGAGTGAATGACGGAAGGTTGGATTAGGAGATTTTGGACTCCAGAAAAAGAAGATACCTGCACAAGCCAGGCCCGAAATGGTTCTAGTGTCAAGATTTCTCTTCTCGGCTGGCGACAAGTCAAAAACCAGGCAGTATGATACACCACCGCATACTGTGCTTGAGTTCACGGCAACATGTGATTTTAACAGTCTATATATAAAGATATAAAAATTATGGGGACATAGGATCAAATGAGAGCATCTAGAGATAGAATCAGGGGCAAGATAATCGATTCGGGCGGCGTCGGAAAGAGGGGGGAGACACAGGAAAAACGGGAATGGATGGAAATGGAGAAAGAGACGAAGGGAATGCAGGTATCCGACAACGGAAGAAGTTGGTATCTGGTCTTTGATCTCCCCAGGAAAGAGCAAATGTGAGCACCAGATCGATCGGGTCTGACTGGCGATGGGAAAGAGAAGGAGAGCAGCACCACTGCTTCCTGGGTCACTTGCCAGAGGGAAGGCGCAAACGGGAAGAAGCAGGCTCGGAAGTAACAAGCCTGGAGCGGCTATGTGCACCTTCCACGCTCTCTCTCTCTCTCTCCTGCTACAAACATGCGTGTAATAGGCGGGCACCAACGAATAGGAGTCTTAAGAAGGCAGGAAACAGCCAGAGACAAGAAGGCATGAGGCACCCTACATGATACTTGGTCAGCTGCCAGAGTTCACTCTCACACTCTTCCTGCCGTTTGGCTGTTTTTATCTTCGTGCGTTGACCTGTTTTTATTCCTTTGTCGTTCGCGCCTGCACGCCCAGACTCCAGAAATCGGACGACAGAGTTCTAAGACACTCGCGTATGTTAGCGAAAGAGAAAAGACTTGCAAAAGCAAGGCCTCTCGTGTCTACTTCACACAAGTCTACGCCAGTAAGAGAGAAACCAAAAAGGAAAGAAAGACAGAAGAGGGCGGTTACAGCTGCAGGTGCTTGGTAGACTTACTGTACTTGCCACGAGCTCTGGAGTCTGAGCCAGATGAAAATCAAGCCTACGGGGAAGAAAGAAACAGGGGCAACAAGAATGAAAATGAACGAGCGCAAACCATCATCCCATATCATCCATCCCACGGTGGATTAAAAAGCCGAAAGCCCAACCACAGACACTGAAACACGCAACACAGGCGGGCAAACAAGGCGGCGGCGGCGACCGGCGGCGCTGCGGAGAGACATTAAACACCATCGCCCAGATGTCCTGCTCCCTCCTTTTGATTCTCTGTTGTGACTGGCCACAAGGAAGCGGAAACAAAAAGGTATATGTAATCTGTCCTTCCACGGGACTGGATACCCTCATGCCCATATTGCAGATACTTTGGTGCTAATACGGCGTCTTTAATTGGCAGTGGACGAAGGCGGTGGGATTGGTGAGATGCCTTTCGTCTACCGCCGTCTCTGCACGACTTGTGTGCACTGGTTGGCTGATTTGGTGTCTGAGATCTGCATTCCGATGCAAGATTGCAAAATTTGCCGTGCGAAGGAAAAAAAGGACCTAAAAGCATGACATGCACTTCTTCGTCCAATCCGCACCAGTCACACACACAAAGTCCGACCACAACGCTTTTACCTATCACTTTCCTTTAATTCTCCTACGAAACGATCATCTCGGCCTCCTATCCGAAGGGGCTAGCCAACAACCTACCTTCTGGAACGTTCAACTGCCAGAGAAAACGAACGGAAAAGAGAAACCGATTCACGGTAGTGCTGAAATGTCTACTCGGGGTAGTTGAAGATGCTTCCCCCTCTGGGTTGCAGAACGAAAGGAAGGCGATGGAAAATGGCAGAACGACAAACTTTAAGAGGGAACCCAGCGAAATCAGCCCGATCGCAGGACGGAGACAGTCGCCAGGCCCCCAGGAAAACGGGATGAAATTCAAATTCATGTGGGAGAGGGGCACGCACACGCACACACACCTAAAGGTTGGTGAGTATCAGGAAGGTGGTATTGGCCGTATGGAGGGGGCGGTGGTGAGAAGTCTGTGCTCAAAGATTTCCAAGGGGGCGGCCGGCCGGGCTCCGTGCTGTAGAGTCTCTTTTCTCTCTGGGTGACAGCTTTTTTTGTTGTTGTTATCTTCCAAATGGCTCTCCCCTACCGAGTGTGTGGTGTGCATATGCGTGTGTGTATGGGTCCCGGGAGTCGTGTATGTCCTTGATAGAGAGAGAGGAAGAAGAGAGAGAGACTTCAAAGACCTGCAGTCCGCTGCTCCAACGGTGCGGGCGGTTTGAGTGTTTCGGGAGATATTCTTTTCGGAAGGGATCTGTGTTTCCATAATTCCTGACAGATGGGACTTGACTCCCTTGTCACCTGTTGTTCTCTTCGCAGGTAATTCTTCAACCGGAGGGCCACCTACTCGGTACAGTACTTCGTTGGAAGAGCTCCAGGGCCCGACGAAGAAAAAAGCACACACCCAAAGTTTATTCTATCGTTCTCACCACCGTTTCCGTGCGAAAAAAGAGACAGAAACGCTCTGACCTGACAGTTCAGGTTTGCGAGGTCCCGAGATGTTCTGCCACCGGACACACGGCTGTCCGTCTGGCCTTCACCATGCATCATCCCATCTGAAATCACCAGAGTGTATCGGGGGACAGGTCGGTACTAGGTACAGAGAGAACCCCCAAGAATTGAAACCTGAGTTGACTCTCCCAGAGGAAAAAGCTCCGAACGCCAACTTTATCATATGTCATGTGTGTTTTTTTCTAAGTCGGGTCTGTGATCCCTTCGTCTCCAGCCCTGAAGATCCTCTAGCTCTCACCCATCCTCCCTCATTTCGCACTCCATCCTTGTAGCCTCTCTCTCCCTACATGTGCTTCCCTTGCAGAGTTGCAACACAAGAAGAGACGGCACGCAAGAAAGCAGCCGAATTCCCTCCCCCAGAGATCACACAACCACTCCTACGAGAATGATTCCTCTTCGGGCCAAACACCGCTCGAAGTCAAACAAGAAAAACCAGAAGCTTGGTTAGTCTTCTTTTTCCCAACTCGTTAGACGAGAAGCGAATACCAGGGCCATGCTTCAGGTTGATGGATTCCTACGCCAACGTAGTCATTTTCAGGGTTCTGGGGGGGGGGGTTTCTTTTTTTTTTCTGGAAAAGGGACCCCTTCCGATCATCCTGTGCAGAAAAGCGTCGTATACGCAGCACTGGTTTTGCTGTTTTGTTTCGTTCCCTCCACTCCTTGCATGCCACTTTTATTTTACGTGCAGTCGGTAGGACACACCGGGCATGTTTCTTATTTCTGTCCTCTCGTCACGGTCGCATTCTGTATATAATATGGTCTCTGCGGAGTAGGTGTGAGAGTGAGCATGAACTTGCAGGAAAAAAGAAAGAAAAACAGTGAATATCCCCCGTTCGTCCCGCAAAGGAAGCACCATTACAACAAATCCACGGGGGAAGAATACCCCCATTCTCTACGGAGGACATAATTGACTAAATTAATTCCCATGCCTGCTTTTTCGTGGGTAAATTGTTGCCGCTCGCCTTCTTTCCTTTACGGAGTAGAACCTAGGCTTTTGTGTCCTCTTCTTAAGCTCTGCCAATATGCACATAATCTATCTACCCACAGACCCACGAGGCATCGCTTAAGCCGGGCCAATATCCTCTTGATTATTTGGAGAAGGGAGTATTTTCCACTTTACCACTACCACGCCAACTGGGTACCAAATCCAGTGCCGATCCGGGGACACTTCTGTCCTTTCCAACGGAGGGGAGATCCGTGCTTTGCCGTTTGCGCTGGAAGCATTAAGCGGCTTATAGGGTATGATATGCGTGTATATCAGCAGCCAGTCTACGGATATAGTGTGTAGCCCCAGTGATCACCATCCCCCGTCCGCCGCCGCTGCTGTCAGCTTAATGAGTTGTGTGTCCCCAGTATGAATGAATGAATGGCATGGGAGTCGACAGCCGGCAGGAAAGAGGAGCCGTGTTGTGGTTTATTCCGCTTCTACGCGAGGGGTTAGAAGGATCCTTAGGGATTTTCTCGTAAAAAAAATATATTTTAAATAAATAAACCCCCCAGAAAAAAATCAAAAAGATTCACGAGCAGGGCGTTCTAGGCGATATCCAGGTTCCTCGTCTGGCATTTACTCACACGAGTGGTGGGAAGACAAAAGGCCGTCAGTCGTCTATCACTTTTGTTTTCTCGGGGAAAAAAACAGTGTTATCCAACTTCATCGCCGCTGGAGCTTAGACAATGAGATTTGGGTTCAGTGCACCGGTGCTTAAATGTATGCTTAACAAGGGATAAAGTTGGCCACACTCATGCCAATCAATATATCAGGTTCCTTAGCCCGGGGCACAGAAAAAAAAAAAAAAAAAAGGTTGGTGGGAGACAGGACATCCAGCACGTTCAGCTTTCAGCCTGAAAAGACGCCCACGGCCAATATTCCCATATTGTCTCCAAAACCCGACAGACGAGAAGCACAGCCCGTTACCCGAGCCATCAGATGGTGTCTCTCAACATGGAGTGTGTCAGACCTTAACCTTCGAACCACCGGGTTTTCTTCTACGCTCGCAAGGCTAAGCGCATAAATCGGTGGTTAACCGAGATCGAGCTAGGCACGCGGTGGGAAACGTTCTTCTAAACAAATTCCAAACAGCGAGGGAAAAAGATTCTAGTTCCTTCGGTGGTCCCGAGAAAACAGTTGGGGAGGGAAAACTGGGTACAGAGAGATTCTTTTGGCCTGTTGCGTGCTCCGCCCTGCGTCATAGCCCGGAAATGCCTTTCTCTTTCTGAAGGTTGGATGTCCGGCGCCGCGCTTAACAGCGTTCTTAGGCCGTTTTATGACGTAGGGTGGGGCAGGCGTGTTCGGAGCCGGCTTAGTGGCCGAACAGAGCACATCCCAGACACATCAAGGTCTAATTGATTGTATGTACATACGTTCATACGTGAGCGTCTCGTTCTTCTTGTTGTTGCCTCTCTTCGGTTTTGCAAGTGTCCTGGTGCTCTCTAAATAATCCGCGCTCTCTGCAGAACCAGGCAATTCAGAACACGGGCACGTTCGTCTCCGCCCAGATGCCGGGATAGCCTCAGCACACCTATCTTCGGTGTCTGACGTATTTTTGCCTCAGTCTGGTCAAGCAACATCTGACAGCGGCAAAGGCTGAGAACTTTGCATTCAATCCGGAAATTACGGTACGTATGTACATACAGTACAGTACTGTACATAGCATTCACAGCCTCTCTCCGTAAAGATGTGGGTTCGACGACGGAATTCTCGGCGGAAGGGCGCTTTAGCTCCTGCCTTTCCTTGAGTTTCCTTGAGTAGCCTTACCATTCATTCATGGGTTCGTTCTTCCATCCACCGGAACTTGCTTCCTTGTTTTCGACACCGCGCAAGGAACGACACTTCTGGGTCGGCGAGCCGGATTTCGGGTAGAGGCCGGGAAGATCAATCCTCGTCACCACCCCCAATTCTTTTTCTTCCCAACTGCCGAGCGGCGACTAAGAACGAGAGGGACAATGTACAGTAGTGGTGGCCTTATGGAAATTGGCTCTCTAGCTTCCACCCCCGTCACAACTCAGGAACCCTTAGCCCCGACAAAGCTAGTTTCGGCGATAAAAAAAAATAGAGTCCGGATGACCAGCAGCATGCGATGGCCTGCGAGGGTTCATTCCGCGAAGGTTCGCCTGCACGTGTTGACAGCTGGCAGCAAGACGACGAACTGGAGTTGCTGTTCTAATGGGCTCCGGAAGGGGACCGGAATGTTCATGTGCAGTCAGGGTAGCTAATTTCCCGGGAAATACAGTTTTGCCCCCAGTGGACTCGTCCACATGTGTCTATCTCATTTTTTTACCCTTCCAGCACTCACTAATCACCAATGCATCGTCCTTCACCAGCCCTGAAGCTTTCCGCGTATTAACCAAGTCCAAGCAAGCATACGACGTCCTTATTAGCAAGCCCACAGATCCCGGGTTGGGTCGACCCCCTGCGTATGATCGGAGCCGGGATCATTGCGGGACATTGAAAAGCGGCGCTTTTTGGCGGACAGTTATCAAGCATTCTTTCTCGTCGGATGTAAAGCCCGCTCGCTACAGAACTATACGACGCTGCAAACTCAAAAGTCAGAGGTCAGCACTGTGCAGCGCTGGAAAATCAGGGTGTGTATCCTTGCTCTTGGGCTCACTATAATTGATACCCACGGCGGCTGTCTCGGGAAGTGTTCCTGGATCTGTGCTCTCACAATAGTTTATGTGTACTACAGGTACCTTGCGCCTCATGAACTCTTCAAGGGCTTCACGTCAATGTCACGTCTTAATTGGCTCGGGAAGGAGCCATGCTCTCTCTCGTATCAGAGTTGCTAGTGTTAGGAAAGAAATAATTCCTCCCCAACAACCGCCAACTCTGGAAGTTGCCGTCCACGACGAAGCCCCAGACGTCGAACGATGGAAAAAGAGGATTGGCCTGGACCAAAGGTGCTCGTGATCGTTCCGTCTCAGCTATTTCTCGCTTCCATCAGGTCTTTCCCTCTTGCTTGGTTTGTGTTAGTCGTTCGCTCCTTCTTCGGCCGCGATCTTGCGCTGTGAGTCACAATGCCGGAGAAGAGGGGGGAATCCAGACATTCTTCTGCGTCTTCTTTCATTGCTCGGGATTTCTCCTGTCTTTGAGATGTCTCGAACATGTCTCTTCCCGTTTGCCTCCTCCACTCGATCGCAAAAGTCTAGCAGATCGGTGTAAGTCGGCCAGCGATGCGTCCATCAACCAATGCGCAAATCTCGATCGCTAATTGGGCAGACGAGCCACCGAAAGCGCTATAGCATTGAACAGCCCCCAGAACCGTCGCCAGCCTATAGACTGGTCAGGTCCGTCGGTGCAGCCCCTGGATGCCCTGAAATTACCACAGTTCAAGGAACACCAACAGTTGTCGTGCCTGAAGAGAGATCCACTGATGTGATACTAACGTCTCCACGAAGTCAATCCAGTCAATCCATTCCATGGTATCCCGGTTGTCTCTCCGTTTGACGGGTGCTAATACTTCTTTAATCTTGAAATACAGATGCGACACGGGCCATCAAATCATCTCGCTCGATCTTCACTCACACAGACACAACTAATCCGGTCCCTTCCTCGAAAATCTCCTGTGGCGCAATATCACAGCAACCGCTGCCAGTGCCAGTTTCATCGAATCTACAGTACTCACACAAACACTCCCCTCTCCATCCAACAGCCTCAGATCGGAATTCCCACTCGGGCCCGCTGGCATTTCTTTGCATTGTATCGCATTGATTAAGTGTCTTGCGCAGAAATTACACTAGTGGCCGTGTGTTCTGGCTCTCTCAGAATCCTCTTGGTCCCACAGCCAAAATACCCAATTTTGCATGGATGGCTTGCAAATTAGGTTAAGCAACCTTGCTGAGTTCCAGCGATAGCCATATCGAATCTGCATATGGCTGGCTGTCTCCAAACATCCTTACAACATCTCAAACCCCGTTTCGTTCCTTTTGCTTGCCTTTGGCTCAAACCACGAATCTGAAGGCGATGTAACCATCCCGGCCCAGCTCGTTGCGCCTCAAGACGAACGGATCAAGAGCGGAGGACAGGAACCAGAAAAACTCTGGAGCAGAACAGGAGTGAGGGTTCAGGTGGGTGCAGCGAATCCTTCGTCCGGGCCGTTGACAGCAATTTCATGTCGCCAGCCGTCGTTGAACTGACTCGGCTGTTTATAGGGGTCTTCATGTCCACAGTTCAACCCACCATGGCGAATGATGTTCGGTCTCCTTTTCCCAATTGTCGTGAAGCTCGGGCCTCCGTCTCCTTACCCCCTTGGATCTTGGGGGAATCTTCCACCAGTCTAAGCCGTTTTTAGACTACTCTGGTCGCCAAAGCCGCAATCCTGCAGATACTCGAAATATTGCGCCAGACATTGGCCAATTGGAGATCTAACCAGAGCGTTGTAGACATTGCATCGTTTCCAGACCAGTTCAGATACATGGAAATTCGGGCGCATTCACGCCCCCCTTAAAATCTCTCTCGAAACATGAGGCGATCACCACGATCCCTGAGCTTTTTTTTTTTTTTTTTTCGTTTCACTGCCTGCCTCGCACGCTTTGCAGTAATTGGCGATTGTGCCCTTTTCCGTGTTAAGTACGAGTACTGTACAGTACTGTACTGACTGCTAACTACTACAGTACAGCCTTCGCCCTCCACCAGATCTAAACCTGCGAACCCTGTCTCGCTCTAGAGTCGACACGGCCTAGCGCTTCCTAATCCCATAGCCGTCGCAACAATCAGAGCAAACACTGACAGGAGAACCAAACCAAACAAGCCGAATGCCAAACGCACAGAACCCAGTTTCGTCCAACCGAGATGAGAGTATGGAGAGCCACAGAGCCCCACCAGTCAGTCATACATAGGTACCGTTAACATCTTCTCACATCATCTCTCTTTCGGCTTGGCACAGATGTGGGTAAATCCTAGCGGCCACTTGGGATTCTTAGGGTTAGGGTTGGTTGGTTCTTGGTTCTCCCACCGGTGAGGCCGACGCTTCCAGGAAGGCGACCTGAAATTTCTGCAATCATCGGGGGGCCGTCCGTGATCCGGGCGTTTGGGCAAAGCATGTTGCATGGGCGCTTTCGTCAGGGCGTCTCTGCACGACTGAAGTGTTAGGCCGGAGTTGGCGATGTTGTGGCTTCTAGCTTGGCAGTTCTGGAGAGAAAAGGTGAGGTTTTTGTTTCCAAGCAAAGAAGATTCCAGCTAAGATATCATGTTGGGTTTGGGTTGGGACTTGGATGGCCAAAAACCCACAATCATCCGGCCGATAAAATAAGCATTTCCATCTACCGACAAAGCTCAGACGCTCCACACCATCCGGAAGGGCTTGGAAATTCTACGATGACGGCGCCGAAGGCCACCGGACTGTGAGCTAGGCAGCTCTAGCTGGGCCGGGTTTTGGTATTCGGGAGCGCCGAAGCTAAAACATACCTGTGTGTGTATGTATATATGTACACATACCAGCGAAGCCTTAGTCACACGAGCTAAAAAGCCAGAGTGACGTTTTTGGGGTCCGGCTTTGTGTATGTTCTGGCTGGAATTCCAAAGGCCCAGTCAGAACTTTTTCCCTTCCAGAGCGAGCAAGAGAGAGAGAGAGAACCCGTCGGCGGAAACATGTGGACAGGCCATACATGTTGCTGGAATCGAAACCCGAAGATCTGACCGAGGCGCAGTTCGGAACGGGACCGGGACTAGCTGGCAGATTGGTCCTCCGAGAGGGCAAGAGCTCGGATCCTTGCCAGCTGTCCCGGAAGTTCTCTTGTTGTTGGTTCGTGTATCTTGCCCCCCAGCGGCAACTTTGACATATCCGCGGGCGGGCGTGCTGACGAACTAATGCAGGGCCGAAGAAAGTGGACGACGACAACGCCGGGACACAATGCCGGCACGTGGGAGGCGTTATTGCTTGCTTCTGCTGTCGTTGCAGGAATCTTGACGTCAGGCCTGAGCCTTTTCCGAGATGCCAGCCATACGCCGAGTGTGTATGTTGCTTGCGCGCGTCTGGTCCATGCGGGTCCTCGTCTTCCGTGCGCCGAGCCGGATCTGTCATGGGATACGGTGTCTACTCTGTTTTCCCTTACGGAGTGGGTAATCTGGATGCGTGTTCTGGCTGACTGGCTAGCATCGCAGCCTTCAATATCGCCGAGTGTACGCGCCAGAACTGGTTCCCGGATTCTCGTCAAGTGCGTCCCCGTGTTCCACACACACCATCGGATAGGATCCTGGCACGCACCAACAGTCGGATTGAGGGAGGGCAGGTGAGCACACAAAGTAAGTTATGACGACAGACAAGCCTTCGCACGACAGCCGAAACATGGCAGAAATCCTCCACGGCTGATCCACGGCGATCGTTGGAGACCTGGTGAAGAACCTCAACGACGCCCACAAAATCTGTCATAGGGAAAGACCGGGCAGACGAGGACCAAGGTGGACGTGCCTATTGCGTGGATTACTCGGAGGAGGCTGATGATGGGGCGGTAGTGCATGGTTATGGTAAGGGGCCAGCGGGGCTATTATCCGTGATGGTTTGTGTTGTCTCTCTCTCTCTCTCTCTCTCTCTCTCTCTCTCTCTCTCTCTCTGGAGAATGCCCTAGTAACAGCCACACATACAAGGGAAGGGGAAACAACACTTTCTGCCCCTATATTTGCCTCGGTATAACACTTGCTGGGCCGAGTCTTCGTCTTCTTCTTACTTAGTTCCCACCCGCCGGGAACGCAATATCGCTTGTTGGTGCGGGTTTCCCTCGTTCTGCAAATTACGGAAAATGGGCTGCGGGTAAAAGCGAGGGACGGAGGAAAAGTTTCTGCTGCGTGGGAAGGTTCTTGGTCTG
Organism: Knoxdaviesia capensis; assembly: GCA_001510575.1. Classification (NCBI taxonomy): domain Eukaryota; kingdom Fungi; phylum Ascomycota; class Sordariomycetes; order Microascales; family Gondwanamycetaceae; genus Knoxdaviesia; species Knoxdaviesia capensis. Next base: position 271,188 of record LNGK01000015.1, on the reverse strand, counting down.
CGGACTCGCGTGTGCAATGTGGTGGCTTCGTCCCGGCCCCGGCTATTCTGTAGCGAGTATGGACTTGCTTGCTAGGCTGGCTTCTTTTGCGGATGGCAGAGGGCAGGTGGTCGTTGGGGAATGAGACAAGGTGCAGAGACGGACTCTGTATAGCAGTGCCGCCGCTGCCATGGACGACGACGAGTCTTGCGTGTTTCTAGATGTGTGTGTGTATGTGTGTGTCAGGTTCGTGAGATCGATCAGACACGACCACCATGACTCTGACACTCCCTCACCACTCACGACACAATTGAGACAATCACAGACGTGATGTTCTCATGAAGAAACACCAAAGGCGCACGGAAAAGGAAAAAAAAATGTCGCCAGAAGATGCATCCGGGCGTTCATGCACGCACAGCACCGTAACACACCGAAAACCCCCCAATCCGCCGATCTTAAGATCTTCCGTCGCTGGTGCACACCTTTGTTCATGCTCACAATCCAGGAACCACTTGGTCAATGCATCTGCGCACACCAACCAGACCGGGGAAAATAGACAGAGAGCAAGATGGAGAGGACAAGGCTTTGAATGTGAATGTTAAAACGCAGTTCCCCGGGGAAGAAACTACGATCGGAGGGTTGTCAACGGCGGATTATCCCAGCCGAGAGAGCGAGGGGGGAAAGCATAAACCTGGTGGTGTGTTTAAACGGAAAGAAATCACGGGAAAACAGGGACGCACAAAAGATCACCGCGATCATTTGATGAAACAAATGCTTTATGTCTGGCATTATAGAAAACCATCACTCAGAAACAGAACCCTAACCCCAAGACCGGTAACCCTACCCAGCGAATGATATCATGCTCGTCGTCGTCCTCCCTTCTCTCTCTCTCTCTCTCACTCAGCAGACCAGTATGGCCAATCTCTAAGGGCACACATGATTCTCACAGCTCAAACTCATCGTCCGAGTCGCCCTGCTGCACCCTTGCCTCCGCCAGCGCCCGAATCTTGTCGCCAAGGAGGTGGCGCCCAAACCGCTCGGCAATCTTCGCCGCGGCCTCGACGCGCTTGCCCGAGTCGTCGCGCAGCAGGCCCGCCAGCTCCAGCGCCCGCACCCCGCGCTCGTCGCCGCCCTGCCGGCACTCGGCCGCAATCAGCTGCAGCAGTGTCTTGTCGACGTCGATGTCCAGCCGCGCGCGCTCGGTGGCCGTGCGCGTGGCCTCGCGGCGCGCGGCACGGCGGGAAAGCGCACCGCCGCGCGTGGACGTGGCCCCGGCCGACGACGACCAGGACGGCGAGGCGAGCCGCGCTTCCGCGGCCAGGAGCCGGTCGGTCAGCTGGCTCAGCTTCACGTTCTGCAGCACGAGCGCCTGCTCCAATTTGCGGCTCTCGGCGTCATCCGCGTCCTCGCCGCCGTCCGCCTTGTCCGCATCGTCGGCGTCCATGTCCAGGTCGTCGTCACCGTCACCGCCCTGCGGCTTCTTCGCCTTCTTGCTTCCGGCTGCCGCCGCCCGCCGCGACCGCAGCGGCACCGCCAGCTCGAACTCGCTGAGCAGCGGCCGCGGGAAGTACGGGTACTGGTCGCCGCCCTTGAGAATGATGCAGTGGAACTTGCCGTCGGCCACCGCGATCGGGAAGTACGACTCGTGCTTGCGGCCCGACGCGAGGCGGTCGAGCAGCCGCGTGTCGAGAATCGGCGCCCAGTACGCGCAGCCCGGCCGCCGCCAGTTGACCAGGCAGAGGAGTGTGCCGGTAGAGTCATAGATGCAGGGTTCCTAGAAAAGACGGCGTAGGTTAGTCTTGTGAAGACATATGTGCAGTAGTCGTGGAAATAAACGTACCCCCTCTTCGGAAAAGAACACGCTCTTGACCGAGACGCCCGCCGGCAGCGCCACCGTATCCTCCGTCTGGCACATCTCATCCTCAACGAGGTCTTCAATCGAGTACACCAGCCGCGCGTGGCCATCGGGCCCCAGCGGCCCGTTGCCCAGCGTCATGACGTAGTCGCGGAAGCTTGCACAGCTGACCGCGGGCGTGCTCTTCGCCCGCTGGACCTTGTACGGCACGCCCGACAGCGTGAACACGCGCACGTAGTCCGCCGACGTAACCACCGTGACAAACGTGTCGCTCAGCGACATGGCCACCACCGCCTCGCCGGCCGGCAGCTCGGTGCGCCAGTCGGCGCGCTGCGTCCACGTCTCGTGCGGGCGGAAGAAAATCACCGCCGGCACGTCGTCGGCGCCACCCGTGGCCTCGCCGCCGCCCGCGCCGCGCGGCGGGCTGGAGAACAGCGTGCCGGTGGCCGTCAAACATGCTTTATCGTACAGGAAGGTGTCCTGGAAGTGGAAGTCGCGCTGGAACTCGCGGTCGTAGAACTCCACCGTCACCGTGTTGTGGCCGTCCTGGTCGACCGTCCACACCGACCCGACCAGGTTCAGGCACAGGTACTTGCGGTTGCCGCGCCACGGCGTCGATCCCGCCTGGAACGCGTCGTGGTACTCGGGCTGCACGAGCTGCCGCCGCTTGCTGATCGGCCCGCCGAACAGGCCGCCGTCGGCCAGGCCGCCGTTGGTGTCCTCGGCGCGCCGTTTGCGGCTCGGGCCCGAAGTGTACCCGGCGCCATCGTCGTCAATCACAAAGTCGTCCAGGTCTGACCCGCCGGCCCCACCGTATCCGTCGTCGTCTTCGTCTTCGTCCAGGTCGCCGTCAAGATCATCCACATCGGTGCGGTGGCCGCGGGCCGCCACCTTGTGTCCGTTGCCGTTGGTAGCACCAGCATCGGGTCTCCGACCGTTTGCAATCACGGAAGCGGCGGCAAAGGTCTGCTTGATGGGTTCCTTCAGAAGTCGCTCCCACTGGGTCGACAGAATATCCGGGAAGATGAACACCTCGCCTTCGGTGGATGTGAACGAAAGCGTGTTGGTGGTCGGGTGCCACGCCATGCCCACCACATTGGAGTAGTCGTAGCGCTCGACCACCGACTGCGTAGCCGTCTCCCAGATCAGGAGCTTGCCGTCCCGGCCAGCCGAAGCCAGCAACGCCCCGTTGGGCGACCACGCCAGAGCGGTAATGTCGCCGTCGTGACCATTCGCAAACGTCATGTGCTTCTGCCAGTCCGCGCGGCTGACGACGTGGATATCACGGGTCGGCGAAGGCACTGCAAACGCGCCGCCGTCGGGGTGCCACACTATAGCAGCCGAGGCAGTCGACGTCGACGGGTCGATCGCGCCGATGACCCCGTCAATCTTCTTGATCAGCTCGGGCGACTCGCTGGTCAGCGAGTACACGTAGATGATGCCGTTGCCGCACGCCAGCGTGGCCAGCGAGCCCCGCGGGTCAAACGCCACGTGCTTCGTCGGCTGGCCGTGCTCACGCAGCGACTTGACCTGCGAGTTGTCCGCCGTGCCGACCAGCTTGACCACCAGCTCATCCGACGCCACGGCGCACCACCGCGAGTCGGGCGACAGCGCCACGTCGCGCACCGGCAGCGACGAGCGCAGGAGGAAGCGTTCGAACGAGGCCGGCGACGCGGAGGTCGACGCCGTGGTAGACGCCGCCGCCGTCGAGTACAGGCTGACGGTGCCGTCCTCCGACCCGACGACGAAAAAGCCCGGCCCGGCCGCCACCGCCGCGTTCTGCTCCTGGCAATCGTCGATGTTCGCCGGCTCGCCGTCGAAGCCGGTCTTGTACATGCGGATGGTGTTGTTGGAGCCGACCGTGATCAGCCGCGAGCCGTCGGGGGTGTAGGCGCAGCGGGTCGGGCCCCGCGTGTGTGCTGGCCGAGGCCGGGGCCGGCGGCCTGCCGAGGAGGTTGAGTCCATGGCGGTGGGTGTGTGCGTTTGCGTGTGTGTGTGTGTGTGTGTGTGTGTGTGTGTGTGTGTGTGTGTGTGTTGGAGATGTCGTTTGAGGAGTACTTGTTTGTTGAGGGGGAATTGGGCGCTGAGAGATAGCTATTGATGGAGTTGGTGACAATTGTGAGTCCCTCGAAGAAATTGAGGGGAGAAGAAAAAACGGTGAATGGAGTGTTATTGAATGCGGGATGAGATAGATGGTTGGATTGGAAACACGCGTGCACCTGTGGGAAGGCGCGACGCGTTTGTAGCCAATCTAAAGTGGTTTTTTAGCATAGGCAGCTGCTGGCAGCCGCCAGACTCTCAACCCTAGTTTAGACACAAAAGTAGGGTTGTGAGGAGCTCCAGGCATGAAGCAGTAGCAGACGGTATGACTACATATTCTGCCCACTTCAAAGTGAGACCATACCTAGATAGCTTGTCCATTTTCGGTTTCCTCACAAGTCTCTCTCTAGACCTCACGTGATTCATAGTTCAACGCATCATGGACCACTACAACATGAAAGGTTGAGAGACACGGGACCTTATATAGCCTTAGAAAAGGAAGAGAAGAGCCACTAGGTAAGGAACCAAAAGATCTACTGCTCTAGGAGGTTTGAATGCCTTAAAACCATTCACATAGACCTCCATAAGGTCTAGGTTCATGTGCTACCAAAGTAACAGCAAACTTTATGAAGTATTGGATCTGATAATGATCTTAATCAGTCAGTCACTACAACTTGCCAGACTCATAACTACCCCTAGCCTAGAAAAACCACTTCGTTAATATCTAGAAAATAGAAAAAAACTTGCCTGGTAATAGAGCAAAGGATAGGTTATCTCATTATGGCCAAGATCGAGAGAAACCTGTAAGTGATATATGGACACTAACCCTAAACATGATGGCCTCTATAGAACCCTAATGGTCCCTCCAACTCAGCTATATAACCCTTAAATGGGTTGAAGTCCACTATCTCCATCTTTCTGACAAACCACAAATGTCTTCCTGGTTCGACTACCCTCCCCTTTTTATGGCTGCCTGTTTCTTCTAATCATAAAGGCCTTGCTGTTCACTATATTTCCTTTCATCTCTCAATCTCCTTTTCTTCTTTATTCAACCATCCTCCTCTTTATCTAATTGCCTCTCTCTTCTTCCTCGTTTCTGCCCCTCTCTCATCACTTGTTCACCAATTCACTTCACCATGTCAAAATCATCTGACCCTGGGCACTTCTTCGAAACCGAGTAAGTCATCCGCCCCTTTCCTTTTCTTATGTCTGTCTTCTTTACTCCAAGTCATATGCATGTGCTGATGTTCTCTTTCCGCCGGTTCGCAGTGTTGCCCTTGCCAATAAGCTGCGGCGTGCTGCAAAGTCCAAGAACCAATTCGGAAGCCCCGTGGTCTTGAAGGCAAAGTTGCTAGCTTTGGCTGTAGACCCCAATGCTCCGTCATCTGCCGTATTTGTGGCTGAGGCGGCCGGGAAACTTCGGCGCATCAGTCTCGAGGTATGAACGATCCCGGCACTGGTCCACACTGTCTCGCTGAGCTGACACTCCATTGCAATGGCAACTTACAAGTCCGGATCTGTGACCCAATCATACTCCGGGCCAACTGCTCCGGTAACATGTGTGGCTGTCAACACCTACAACAAGACCACTGTGGCTGCCGGGTCCTGGGACAAGGGCATCTACCAGTGGGACATTGCCAGCGGAGCACAGGTCCGTCCGCCGATCTTCGCCCACTCGGACTTTGTCAAGGCGCTAGTCTTCGCCCATCTCGCCGACACCGACGTGCTGATCAGCGGTGGTGCCGACAAGAAGCTGTTCGTGATCGCCGCCACGTCCGGGTCCGTGCTGTACTCGATCCAGGACCCGATAGTCGCCATGAGCGCCGTGCAGCACATCGTGGTCGACCCGGTGCTTTCGCAGCCCGACAGCGCCGTGATTGTGGTCGCCTGCAGCGACCCGCACATCCGCCGGTGGCGCGTGCGGCTCGACGGGAAGGACAAGCTCGAGGAGGCCCAGCCCGACAGCGAGGACGAGCGGCTGACGATCCGCGAGCACGAGACCGGCGTGTACCGGCTGTTCTTCGACAGCGCCGCCGACGGCGCGGACGAGGACGTCGACCTGTGGACGGCCAGCGGTGATGGCACTGCCAAGTGCCTGTCGCGCGTGGCACACTTCACCGTCAACGACACCATCGAGCACGGAGGCCACGTGCGCGCCGTGGTGGCGACGGACGCCTGGGTGGTGACCGCCGGCCGCGACGAGGACGTCAAGGTGTGGGACCGCGCCACGGGCAAGCTGTACTGCGCGCTCGAGGGCCACTACGACGAAGTGACCGACATGGTGCTCCTAGCCGGTGTCGGCGCCGCGCCGCCGCGGGTGTGCAGCGTGAGCCTAGACGGCACGGTGCGGGTGTGGCCGCTGGCGCGGAGCGAGCTGGATAGCGTAGTTGAGGAGATTCGGAAGAGCAAGGAGGTTGTCGATGAGGACGCGAAGAAGGCGGACGAGGCGGCGCCCCCCGGCGCAATGACTGCTGACGAGGAAGCGGAGCTAGCCGCGCTGATGGAGGACGATTGAGAGACCCGGCGGGACTTACGGCGGTCTCGCTTCCTTTGTCTATCCAGCCCCTATAATACCTCCATCTTACTCTGTCCTCGGACTACCTCTTCCGGGCCAGATATCGCGTGTTCCGGAGCCGGTTCCGCTCCCGCATGAGATTCGTTCCCCGGAATGTGCCATAGTCTCAAGCACCAGAAGCATTACAACGAGCATGTACCCGCTTGTGTCACCGTCTTTTTGTTTGTTGTAGATACATCTCGGTTCCCGCAGTCTGATGTTTGAAACACCCGCACAGAGATCACAGCAATCAGCCCCAAACTCCGTCATTGTGTCCCGTTTCTGTCTGTCCGCAGTGATGCTGTCTCGTCTAGTTACCGAGCCCCTCTCCCCGTTCATCTCAACTCGTACCTTTCCCAGGTTTCCCAAAACTACAAAAAAGTGATCACACGAAACCGGTTAAAACAGGTCTGAGGCTCGTCAGTTCGCCTATTCCCGCGGAGATCTGTTTCCTCCTTTGTATAATCTGGTTGTCCCCGTCTCACACACTCGCTATAACAGACATAAAAAAAAGTCGTCAACAGCCGGTCAAGCTGAACCTCAAGCACAGTGCAGGAACCTGTCTTCCGAGGCAGTCTCTCTCAGCCTGGCGTCCGCTGGACCCGCGCTGTCCTGTCATCAGACAAATTGACCGACTGCTACACGCCAGGGAAATGGTGGCTATGTTCCAGTGTATGCCAATGATGCTATTACACATAGGCTGAAGGATTTGTGGCGCACATCCGTGATTCAGACGTTATATATAGGTCGGAGGCGGGAGCGGCTCTCTCCAGGAGGGTTCTTCAACATCTTGCACCTTATATCCCGCTCAATTAACTGTGTCCCCGCGCGCAGAAACGGGAGGCTTGAACAGTAGCGGGATTCGCATGTAGATTCTGTCCACATGATCAGTGGTTTGTGAAGTGACTTGGGCGCCTTAAGCTCAAGCGCTAGGATCGACGTCCAAGCAAGTGTCATTTTCTCCAACCTGGGCACGATTCCTATCTATTCTTTACACATAGACAACACGATCAGCTTGGACACACAACGAAGGATGTGTGTGTGGGGAGCACGGGAGGTTCTCCCCCCCCTCTTCAGGCAGAGACTTAAGAAACGCCCGTTAACTTCAACGAACAGTAAATCGTGAACTGTCCGAACGGGGGGGTCCCGATGTGCCCGGGATACTTGGAGGAAGTGGAATCCGCGGGGGGTTGAGCACGGACACGTGTCTCTCGTGTTCAAAGATTTCCTGTTGTTCTTGGGAGGTCGTTGGCTGTTGTAGGATCTTATCTGGGCGGGAGTTTGGCGATCCATAACGCCCACCAATTTGCACATGGACCGACAGGAGTCTCGCCGTGAAACTCAGTGCGGTCGATATCCTCAGAAAATGCGAATGCTCCCAGAAGACACCGCTTGCGACTGTTTACTTCCACTCACCGCGTGTCCGCAAAAGCGAGTGCAGCCACTTATCACGCACGTCCTTACCATTTCGTTTCTTTCCTCTTCTCAGGCGGTCTCCGTCGAGTGGGCCTGGGCTCGGCGCATTTGTGCACTGATGCGGTCAAAGCGACAGACTGATCCCAGTGTGGATCCGATACCACAACAAGGCGCACAGGCCAGGAAAATAGATAAACAAGTGAGCACCGGTATCCTGATTTTCGCTTTTTGGGTGTCTCTCGTGCGGTATGTATCTCTCAGGCCTATATCTGATCACTCGGGCGTATCATACTATAGGCACATGGAGCCCATAAAGAGATAGAGGTCAGAGATCCGTGGCCAACGGCAAAAGAAAGTGATCCCCCAAAAAAGCGTGGAGTGAGAGGGTGGACTGTGCCGCTTTTGCGGTCGGACGGGGATTTCTTTTATCAAAAAAAGAAAATTAAGAGGATGGAGGACTAGAGATCTGCACACTGGCAAGGAAGACGACCACAGATACGTTGAGCAGCGAGCAAAAAAAAAAAGAAACAGGTGACAAAAGTGCAGCGCTGGAGGGTGGGACTCGAAAGGCAATGCGGGCGATCAAGGAACGTGAAGTTGCGCTTGTACGGGAAAGGAAATGTTATGACAGGTTGTCCGCGCGGTCAGACGGCAGGTCACGGCCCAGTTTGCAGATATTACGTATATCATTGATATTAGATACAAGACACAGCTTGGTGAGCTATGTTCTTGACTCAGGGGACACGTACATGCCGTCTGGACGTCTGCTTTCTGGCCGGCATAATATCATGAAGTGTTTAGGTACAAGACAGTAAGAACACTTCTCCTCTTACCCAAGCCAACCTCTCTCCCCCTTCAGGCTTACATGGTGATGGTAGTATGTATGTGGAGACCGCGAAGTCCCTCCCAAGCGAGACTCCAGTGCATATGTTATACATATGGCATCCCTCGTCCATATAGCCAAGTACGACGTCTATATGCAATATGCTGTGCATATTCTCCCTCTCACCTACATATCGCGAGGTCCAGATCGCAATACTGGACAATTTATATCTCCACATCTGTCGTTCTGCTCCGGCTGTCGGTCGTCCCAGTGCACCCAGAGGGTATCATCACCTCTTCAGATCCGGACCGAGGCCATGTTCACCGCCTTTGTGGCCTAGACGGGATGATAAAGAAAATAAAAAAAGAAATGGAGATAGGTAATACGTTGACGGTCGGAGTGGCGAGAATAACACGTGTTAGAAAGAGTCAGGCCTAGTCAATTCTGTTTTTTTAGAATCAAGCATGTCTCGTTCTCTGTCGAGTCATCGATATCGCGGGGCAGGGCCGGCGGCACCGAGGGCGGGGGGACGGAGGTAGTGGGTCCACGGCCCGGGGACCAGAGACGACATACACACATGATTCCCACTGTGCATAAGATACATTAAGGAACTTCCGATACACCAAACCCGCGAGCGTCTAATCCAACAGCATATATCTCCTTCTGTGTGAGCGTAGTAACCCATAAGCGCAAGTCATGAAACGGGTCCAGCGAGCGGACTTTTTGTCGTAGGTTTCAACAGAACAAGTTGTAGAGCAAGTCGAAGAAGAACCAATTGTTCTTTGTTCTACCACCCAGACACGGTTTTGTACAAGTCATATTTTGCGTTTTTTTTTCTCTCCTAAGGCTGTTCCTTCCGGTAAGCGCGGCAATTCGATATATCAAGACCGATATAGGTGCAGCTATGTCCGGGAACTCTCAGACTTGGTACACCGCGATGGCATTCAACGCTTCGCAGACAAAGCACCTGATTTAGCCTTTTGATCTTAACATACTACCCCAGACGTCCTGTTCAAGACACTCCAGTACGATATCAACTCACGCGCTCCGAGAGAGCAGATTCGGCGCTGCAAACACATACCCTAAGCAAAAAGTGAGCGTCGGAGTCAAAGCGGCAACCCTCATCCACTCTCCTCCAGGATATCGGCCCGAGCCTAAATTAGCAGGACAGAAAAAAGCAAAGAAAAAGAGAGACATGAAACAGAGCAGCTGGTTGTGTGTTGCTCGCACCAGCTACAGGTGCACTCGACGAAACACCGGTGCCGCCGTGCCATTTCTCCAAGCCCACAGAGAGGCTGTGGGCGCTGTGGGCGGGTTCGTCGTGTGCTGCGAGGACGCCGCGCGCTGATCAGCGTCACGGCACTCGTGTGGGCTGGGACTATACTTAGATAGTCGGCCTTCTGTGACGCTGCTGCGGGCGCGTTCAAGCCTTTCAGTGGCAGCGATGGTGTCGATCCTCGTGTCCAGCGTGTTGCGCCCGGGTCGATGAGCACACGGTTAGCACGCTGGGCCCGGCTGTCAAGGCATCTATAGCCAGATACGGATGGGCAAGGTAAAAACCACGTACTGAAGTATCTGGACCTCAACTTCAGCAGGCCATGGTCAGCTTTCAACTGTGGGTAAATGTCTTCCTTGCTTAAGCAGGTCCTGCTGGACGTGTCCTCTTATTCCAGGCCCACGATTGACAATTGCACCAGCATCGGATAGCTCGCAGGAAGGAATATAAGTACGGCTAGTTCAGTATTGAAAGCTGCATTTATCTATATAGCCGTCTCCCCGCTCCGTCAGGGTTTCATACTCCGTTAACATCTCCGAGCCAACGCCGACGGACTCCGGAGGGGCTTGTCTCGGACCGCCCCGCTTTTTTCGGGGTTAGCGGCCGATGGTGTCTTAGGGTTATTCCAGCCTCCGCGACCACAAGCATGCAATCTCTCGATGGCGGGTTTTATCCACAAAGGCCCATCACTGATTGTCTGGTACCTTACAGGCAGACCTGGGCCTCCTGGTCCCCGAGAGGAGACTGTTTCGCAGGCGAGGATGGCATCCTGCCCCCTCTATTCTTTTTTTTTTTTTTCTTATCCACTGACCTGCCTTCTTGTATCCAAACAATTCCAATCTGTGGTTCAGTCGCAGCATCCCCGGCCCTCCTCAGCTGGGTTTCCCCCTCTCGGCCCCCTGGCTCTCGTCATCGATATAGAGTTTTCTTAGCAGGATGTGACATCCCACTGATAGTCTTTGTTCCCTTCTGTCTTCTAACACCGGATGAAGGAGGGGTTGGGGAGTAAGTTGAGACGGGAGATCCGGGGTTTAGAGTGGGAGGGAAAAAAGCCAAAAGGCGATGGTATTTTAGCCATTCTTCCCCCCCCCTCTCCAGCCTACCATACTGCTGAGGAGGAGTGGTTCGGATCACGTTCCGGAGTGTAAGAGAATCAACCTGGCGGTTTTACTTTATGTGCGTTTGCTGAGGTGTGTTAGTTAGTTGCGGGCTTTTTGGTTATTATCGACACGGCTCTGCCACGATCGAGTCACAGTCGACTCCGGCACCCGAACTGTTCTTTGGCTCTTCTGGTGAAAAGTCAAACTCCACGATGTCCAGCCACGGGACTAAAGGTGCCCATGACGGTGGCACGATGGGAAACAGTTATACAGGGCCCTTTTTCTGGCTCTCCTGGTGAACACCCACCCTGAACATCCGCTTAAACACCCAAGGATGCGTTCCGGGACAAGGGGAGAAGGGAACAGAAAACTCTCACCAAAAGAGCAAAATTCTACCCCGGGCGATGTGTTGCACACCCGAGCATAAGAACCTTTGAACAACCGCCGCCGAAGTTGTGTAAGTCGTATTACTGTGTCCATGTTGCGCCGCTCACTTTACTCTAGTGTTACTTCCACCGTACATCAGTGGGGACGAGATTCTGGCTCTAGGGTCAGGGTTACGGTAAAGCAGGGGGTTCCGCCCTGTGAGAAAAAATACCGAAAAGGATGTGAGCAGGGAACCGCGACACCGCGGCCAAAAGCAGTAAAACTTTGCAATTTATCCCGTTAGGGCGGAGTTACCTCTGCGTACAACGGCTGCGATGCGTAAATCCCAGCCTTCAAGATATCGCAACACGTTAAAGTCTGGGTCAGGTCTGGATTCGGTTGTGCCTGTGCCTCTTTCCCCCCCCTTCTCTGGGGTCAATTAAATGTATTTTCATGGTGAGAGACTGAGAGCCCTTGACGTGATACCCGCTTCGCCGTGTCGGTCACCAGCCTTCACTTACAAGCGCAACATGTGTGTCACTCGTAAAAAAAAAAAGCATCATGGAATGGAGACGTTTCCCCCAAGGAACACAGGGGAAAAAAGAACGTAACTGGAAAATTTTGTTAAACATCCCTCTCTCTTGCGGAGATTAAAAACCCCCCTCCGATTTACAGGAGAACAGAGCACCGCACAGAAACGAACAGTGAATGAACATGGGGGCTTGGGCTTCCCTCACAAAAAGACACAAAAAGAGAAAAAAAAGGGGTCAAAGAGCCAAACAGCGGGAAAATTAAGGATCCTTTTTGATATAACAGTATAATACCACTACTGTACGCACTCTTGTCGTGTCCGGCTTGGGCGATGATTCGTTTCGTTTCGCCAATGGCCGGGAACAACACACGCTCACAGGGCAAGTACACGAGGGCTGCGCGATGGGAGAGATTTCTAGAACGCAATAACAATGCGCGGTGAAACATCAACAGCTGTGTGTTTTGGCGGTCCTTGGTATATATGATGGGTATTTCAAGCCTGTGCAGCGTCGCTGGATGTAACAGCATCTGTCGGGGCAAACAGGTTGTTTATCACGGAGCGGAGAGAAAGCTTACGGCGGAGGTTGTCGATACTATGGAGTAGGTTGTAGTGGCCGTGGCTGGGGAAAAGCCGAAAGGGCAGATAAGAGAGCGGCAAAGCAGTTTATCTTTGCTGGTATAGATAGATTCGCGATCTTCGGGAGGCAGCCTGAACGGGAGGCAGGGCCAGATTTTTTGCTTAAAAAAAAGAAAAAGAATCAGAAAAAAGAAATCTCGGGTGTCAGCCCTCTCTCCGTGCCGTGACGTGACGAGAGCCAAAAAACACGCGCGGGTGCACTTGCACTGCAGCGGCGTCCACGCATTTGAGAAGTGTGAACACGCACCCAATAGCCGGGGCCACTGGAGCATTGCGCCGCTCGACAACATCAGAACTAGCGAAGCAGAGACGCAAAAAAAAAAAGGGAAGGAACAGGCCTGTCCAGTCCAGTCCATTCCCCGTGTGTCAATTCCAGCGAAATTAAAGGAAAGGGACGGGCGCGGGCAGTGTCATTTTGGGATACGCCGGCCAAAACATAAAACCATGCACGGCGAGAGATTGAGATTGCCTGCGGTGGGCGTCTCGCGCAGGATGTGTTGTGCTCAGGTGTAAGTGAGTTTGGCCATTGGCTGCACCTCGTGTGACAAGTTAATTTTGATATCGAGAAGAGTGCAGATTTTGATGCCCGCACCATGCAGTCAGTCCATCTCACCTACCTGCGTGCTGGATTCCACGTTTATATAACACCCGCCTCGTCTGCCATGTGACAACAGTCAAGAGAGAGAGAAAAGAGAGAGTAAGATTATCCACGTCTCATAGATAGGCGGCTATGTGGAACGCAGCAAGAACGAACGCGCCCTCATCTTAGAAAAATGCGGGTTAAGGCCATTCCTCACCAGCGCTTGCCTTTATTTTTGACACATTTCAAAGACCACTTAACACTAAAAGGGAAATAGCCGGATCTCTCTTCTTCTGTTTCTCGCCTCTACAGTAGGACTTTTTTTTTTAGTTTCGAAGGTCAGAGGAAGGAAGGAAGAAGGAAAAAAAGAACATTAGCTAAGACGGCACTTGTGCTGTAATGTACTGTATAGAAAACGCTTAGAATCGACTGGGCCACCATGATAGCTCGTTTGTGCCTGGCATAATTCGGGACAGTTTCAGCAGTTCATGCATGGGAAGGAGCAAAAAAGAAACATCCACACACGCACACACACACACACACACACAGCAAGCCGAAAAAAAACCCCCCCCAGCTGGGAAAGAGAAACGAGGCAAATCTCCTGCAAGAGCCAGCTGAGGCGGGCTGGGGACAGGAGTCAGAGGTGGTGGTGCAGATGTGACAGAAGCAAATGCAAATCGGGGAGCTGATATGAGCCTGAAATTGGCATGAGAGAGACGTGTTGTTTGTTCGATGGGGACAATCTGTAGCTGTATGCAGCCGGGAGCTGGACGACCGGTAAGCTGGGACGGTTTCTTACATATGTGCAGTACGTACAGTACGGTACAGTACTGTCGTACTGTACTCTGCTTGTCCCAGTCCATCGCACATCGCCAACTCTCACATCCATCGCGATTCGGTACTGTACGTCCCCGATATCATACTGTTGCATTTTCACTGTGCCGTGCGCAAAACGCAAAAAAGGCAAGGCAGGGCCAGGCAGGGCAAGGGCAAGGGCGAAGTGTTTTCCGTTGCGTCCCGGCAAGTACGACCAGGAGAAAGGAAAATCGGAGAGGGTGGGTGGTGTGTGGTGGTGCTTGCCTTGACCAGAGTTGGCCCGTGCCTGGCATATCCCTGCCGCTTGGTCCAAGACAGGGAAGGCGCTGGGCACACACACACCCCTTTCCCCCCTTCCTTCCAGCAGTCCCCGGGGGGGTAGTAGCGCTCAACTGGCATTGCCCCTGTCGGGACCTGCCTTTTCCCTTCCCACTGTTCCCAGTCTCGTCTCCATGACGAATTGTGGCCTGGCACTGTACTGCAAGCACTGTACCGGAGGAGACCTGGGCATCTTGCAATGATGATGCTGGCCGGCGCAAGTGAAACAAGAAGAGCATAAATATTATACCACACTGACAAAGCATCGCCGCCGGTTTTATACAGTACACTTGGATGCTGCTTCGTGTGTTCGTCCCTGCGACAGTCTGGTATTCTGCGCTCTCTGTGCCTCACTGCCCAACTCAACTCGGGGGGAAAGGAACCACCACCATCCGACTCCTTTGCATAGTCCAGGAACGCCTCTCGTTAAACCTGCAGATGGGGCCTGGCCGTAAGTCAAGAGCGGTTTAGTGCGTTCACTGCGTCGCATAACCCACTGGCACTAAGTAACCCAAACAGTGCCCTACATACTGTAATGAAGGAACATTCTTTTTTTTTTTTTTTTAATCCCACCGACGCTGCGGTTCTGGCAGCGTTATCGTTTTCGAAGCCTGTACTGTGCACGAACTGTACACGTTTTAAACTCATAATTTTATCCTTCCATCAGAGGAACCCCTTTAATTTTGGGAGAAGAGAGAGCATGCACGCACAAAAAGAAACGAGAGAGGAAAGAGGAAAAAAAGGAGACGAGCGAGGGAAGGGACAGGAAAAGAAGCACAACAGAAGCTCCAGAGAAGCTGGGTATTTCGCTTCACAAAACACACATAGGAAACACACGGCCTTATCTATTGGCTTGACTGATGCTTCCCTCTCCGCCTGTTCTGCGGTTCTGATAATCTTCCATGATGGGGCCCTTCATGCTGCGGTCTCTGGGTTCGGCGTCAACCAAGGCTTCTTCTTCTTCTTCAAGCGCTTCCATGACTTCCATGAAATTGGCCAGCTGCGCGATCACGTTAAATCTTCATATCAGCATTGCGGTCCATTTTCCCAGACCGGAATACACTCAACTCTGGGACGTAGTGGCGGGATCTTAACAACGCACTTAATAGATATGTGGGAGTGCATAGCACTGGTGGAGTTGTCATCATGAATATCGGCCGCCGGCGGACCTAAATGGCACTTTGCCCTCGTGGATGGATGGACGGGATTCCTGCACTACCGTACTATACACTAACTCAACTCCCTCTCTCTCTGTCTCCACGACGCGTCGGGGCTTCCTCACTCTCTCATTTGCCAGACATCCCGGATTGGCCCAGAAAAGAAACACATCACACAGCTCTGATCGGGGGATCAATTGCTTTTTTCCTTCGTCTGCCACTCCCACAATTATGATCGCTTTTTGGTCAATTTACCCAATCATACAGTCGATCTGGGCGCCGGTACTGTGCTTTCCAGCCAGTCTCCTCCCTTCTCTCTCTTGCCTTCTCTCTCTCTGGCGTGCTCTTTCCCTGGTCGGTTGTTGTGCTCCGTGCCTGCCTTGTCTTGCCTGCCTCTCAATATCTTGCTCTTTCCCTTCCCTTCCATCTCTCGGTCTGGGTCTCTCCTTCCTTCCTACCCCTGGATGACTGAGTCTCTCTCTTTCCTCCCCCCCGGTTACTTGAATCCCCCCCGTTTTTCCAACTGTCCACTTATCGTGCTATCTTTCCTATCCGCACTCCCCCCTTTTTTTTTGCCTTCAGTTTTTCTCTTTCTTTCTTTTTTCCTTCTTTTCCCCCTTTCTTCTCTTCCATCGCCAGTTTCTTCTTGCTCTATTATAGAGTTTGGGAATACTGGTATCATTGATTGATCAACCTCCTTTTGAACTCTTTTATCTTAATCTGCTCTTTTTCTTCTTCAACAAAGATATCTTCTTTCTCTATCTTGTCTTATATTCACTTTTTTCCTTCTTTTTTTCTTGTCTCACACCCTGGAACCCAGCCCAGAAGCAGGGAACCGTTGTTAAGAGTCCACGAACATAAAAAAAATAAAAAAATAGCCACGGGAATCCCCTGGGTATGTGAACCATAAACCATCTCTTGCTTTCTCTCAGTCCCTGTCCTGTCCCTCTCTCCTCCTCTTCGTCTTCAACCATCTCTCTCTCTTACACACACTCTCTTCCTCTCTCACTTATTGCTATCATCTCTCCTATCTTGTCGCACAGTCCTCTCCTCTCCTCCTCTCTCTCTCTTCCACCTCTCTTCCGCTTCCTCTCCTAAACCTAAACCCGTCTACGCTTGCACCACTTCGCCAACTTCTCTCTCCCTCTTCATCCCTCATCGTCGTCGTCGCCGGCCGTGGATTTTGTTTCTTCCCCTTCCTTCTTTTTTTTTTTTCAGGTACTTTCTCCTCCACCTCCCGGATATATACTGCCTCTCCCATTGTCTTGCCCGAAGTCTTCCTTTTTGGGTGGTGGTATCTCTTCGTTTTGTGTCTCACGATCGCATTTAGAGATACACACACGTTCACAACCACTCTCATACACGCGCTTTGCTGCTGTGTCTTTTCCCCGCCCACTTCCACGATACATACAACTTCAGCTTAGCCCTGTCTCTAATCACGAACTGCTCGTTTTCTCTCTTTCTCCTATGACAACAGTTAATTCCGTCTCACTCTCCCTGCGTGACTGTTCTCGCTGCGCCGCCGCGTATTACTTCGTCTTTGCGGCTTGACTCTTTCTCTCCCAGCAGAACGCTTCGTCTCGAACAAATCGTACCGAAACAAACCACCCCCCCGTTCGCTACTGCATTGCCATCTTCGATCTTCCGATTCGGCCCACCTCCCTTCGTGTGTTTTTTCTGGGGGACATTGATTTTTTCCTCGCTTCTCTCTTCTCTTTCTTCTTGCTCAATCCCGAAATCTCGTCTTTGGTCAGGAAATAAAATCTTGTGCTACCCCGACCTGCGCGCTTCTCTCTCGTCCGAACCGCCTTCCCGTGTTCCCAAGGGATCTTGCGCGCCTCGAGTTCTCTCTCTGTTTGTCGCGCGACTGTCCGGCAATATTGGGAATTCGCCTCTCCAGCTTTCCTTTTGTGCTCGAGTCCCGCCTCCGCAGCAGAGGCCGCTGCCGCTGCCGTTGACGCCTGTGCAACACCCTTCACATCAACACCACAATGGCCACTTCCCCGCCACAATCCCCGGGGAATTTCTCCTCCCAGCGGCCGTTGAGCGCCCTGGTGAGACCTTCGCCCAGGAGCACCAGCCGCATGAGCATCAGCAGCAAACCTGGTGCCGCCACTGCCAATGGTAGCAGAGCATCTGACGAAGATGCCCGTACTGCCGTCCGCGTCGGTAAGTTTGTTTGGTCCGCTCTTTTTTTTCTTCTTGTTTCTTTCGCGAGTTTTGGAAACTGGAAACTGTCAAAACATGTGGTTTTGTTTTTTTCTGATGTGGTTGGCTGGCTGTGTGTTCTGTCCATCTCCATCTGGACGACCATCGTCAGTGGCGTCACAAGTCACAATTCAATGTCTTTCACCCTCGCCTATTCTCTGGAGACTCTTGTGTGCCCGGTGCCTGGCGGCTGCTTCATGACTTACTTCTTCTCCCACCTACTGTGCTTTGCGTTCCAACGACCATCCTAGTGGGGTGCCTCCATTCTGTCTTTGCCCTATCATATGTCTGGAACCACTTTGGGTATCCTCTGTCCAGTGCTACCTCGTTATAACCTTCAATGTGGTCACACAAACCGAGGGTAAACCCACATTGGATTTCGAGACAATATTGGAAATGAATCAGACCAAAGGATAACGACAGACGAGGCAGGAGGACCAAATCCCGAGACCCGAGAGATTGGACACACGCTGGATGCAATCGCTCGTCCCGGTTCTCTAGACCTGCCTGGCTGAGCCGACAACTTTTGTTTCCATCTGTGCGCCTACAAGTGTCTGAGTCTTAGTCGCATGATTACTGGCCTATGTCTTGTGTATCCTGTGGCACGACGCCTACCTGCATTTACGAACACTTCCAGCTGAGGAACTCAGAACACTGAGGACAACCGAGTGGGTGTGTGTGTGCACATGCAACTGTGTGTATCCGTCTGTCTGTGCCCCGTCACGGTGTTGACCGTGGCCCTACACACACTCACGAAAAGATCCAAGCGGATACCTGCATCTGCACACCGTGTTACCTGTGTCCTGATGGCCACTTCGCTTTTCTTTCCTCACCCCTCTTCTTGTGCTCTCTCCCCGAATCGCTACTCTTCATGCTCTGCCATATCTTTCTCTCACATCCGAGTTGACCGGAATATATTCTTCCAAAACCTTGTCCTTTTCGTTTCCTGCATATCTATCTCATATACAAACGTTCCCTCAGGCCAAAATCTTTGAACAATTATCTTTTCTTTCTGCATCCTCGTCGAATATACAATGCTAATTCCTCAAACCTTTCCCTTTCATGTAGCTGTTCGCATTCGTCCTCCTCTGAGGCCCACAGACCCTGGATATGAGCTGATTCCGCAACGCTTCCAGCGTGGAATGGTTCAGGTGACCTCCAACACAAGCCTTGCTATTGACTCTCCACAAGGGCGCAAGATCTTTGTTTTTGACCGCGTGTTTGGCCCTGATGTCCAGCAAGATGGCGTGTGGGAGTATGTCAACGAGTGTGTCAACTCGTTTCTTCAGGGTTACAACGTCTCCCTTCTTGCCTACGGCCAGTCCGGTGCGGGGAAGTCTTTCACCATGGGTACCTCGGGCTCGTTAGACCAGGACAATCTTGAATTGATGGGTGTCATTCCCCGCGCCGCGACCGCTTTGTTCGAACGCCTGGAAACCCCCGTGTCGAAGGCAAAGGCCAACCGCAACTCCATGTCACAACTTCGCTCTCCTCAACGATACTCGACCCCCGGTGCCGCTCCGGGTGAGAAGACCTGGACGATGAAGGCCACCTACGTCGAAATCTACAACGAGCAGCTGCGTGACCTTCTTGTCCCCGAGCACACTCCCGTGGGCGAACGATCTTCGGTTACTATCCGCGAAGACGTCAAGGGCAACATCATCCTCACCGGTCTTCACCAAGTCGAAATTAACTCGGTCGATGACCTCATGAACGCTCTGAACTTCGGTTCTTCGATTCGCCAAACCGATGCCACCGCCATCAACGCCAAATCCTCTCGATCACACGCCATCTTCTCGCTTAACCTTGTTCAGCGTAAGAGCCGCCTGGCGACCATGAATGGCTCTGACAAACGCCACTCCGTGCCCTTGGAGGCCATGACCGGTGCAGCCGATGTCATGGTCACCACGGACAGCAAGCTTCACTTTGTCGATCTTGCTGGTTCCGAGCGTCTGAAGAACACCGGTGCTCAAGGCGAGCGTGCTAAGGAAGGAATTTCCATCAACGCTGGTCTCGCCGCTCTCGGAAAGGTCATTTCTCAGCTGTCATCGCGCCAGGCCGGTTCGCACGTCTCGTACCGTGATTCCAGACTTACTCGCATGCTCCAGGATTCTCTTGGCGGAAACGCCATCACCTATATGATTGCCTGTGTTACCCCTGCCGAGTTCCATCTGAGCGAGACCCTCAACACCGTTCAGTATGCCCAGCGTGCCCGTGCCATCCAGAGCAAACCGCGTATTCAACAAGTCGACGAGGGTGGTGACAAGCAAGCTATCATTGATCGTCTCAAGGCCGAGGTTGCTTTCCTGCGTGAGCAGATTCGCAGTGCCGAGCGCGGCTCTGGCGACCGCCGCATCCCCTCTGCCGGCGACCGTCCCGAACGCCAAAACGAGCGCGAAGTCGAGCTCCAGAACCAGATTCTCGACGCCCACGAAAACTATAACGCCCTTAGCCAGCGACATGCTAAGCTCATTGCCGAGATGGCCAAGGCGCGCAACTCGGAGGAGAACGGCGACAATGAGATGGAGGATGCCAACGACAACCAGGGCGATACCGCCACTGAGCGTCTCAATCGGTCCAACTCTTTCGCCCAGGCTGTCGAGCAGGTCGTTTTGGAATACGAGAAGACCATCCAGACTCTTGAGCAGTCGCTGTCCAGCACCCGCGGCACTCTTTCTAACACCGAAGCCAACCTCCTCGAGAAAGAGACTCGGTGTGCCTACGTTGAGACCATCAACACCCAACTCCAGGCCCGCCTTCACAAGCTCATGGACCGCGAGTCTAACACCGAGAACTACCTGCACGATCTCGAGGCCAAGCTCGATGGCCACACTTCGGGCGAAGAGAAGAATGCAACCATCATCCAGGAGCTCCGCAAGGAGATCTCCCGTGCTCGCGAAAACGAGGCTTCGTGCGAGGACTACATCTCGACCCTCGAGGAGCGCCTCGCCGAGGCTGACCAGGACGCTGAGCTTATGCAGCGTGAGGTCGACCGCTTGGAGCAGGTGATTGAGCGTCAGCGCAGCCTCGGCAAGCTGGACTCTCTGCTCCACGAGCTTGACCATATCCCCCATAGCGAGCTGACCTTGGCGCATCGCAAGACGGACAGTGGTTCCACTGCTCCTGCGGCGAACGGCCTGGCCGCCAGCCGCAAGCGCTCCGCTTCTACTAGCCACGCTCGCAACCTCTCCATTGCCAGTCGCCACAGCTACCGGGATGCCATTCCCGAAGGCGATGAGGAGACCGCGAATGGCTCTGATATGGATCGCATTCCCGAGAGCGAGGAGCAACTCGCCCGCGCGGATGATGACGTGTCTAGCCACGCCACCCTGAAGATTAAGCCATCTCAGGCGAATGGCCAGGCTGAGGCCGCCGACGATGAGAAGGTCGAGACTGATGACGATGACGTCGTTGTCGTTGAGAATTCCGTGGATGTGGATTCTCTCTATCCTACCATCTCTAGCCCCGAGTACCCTCCCCAGAGCCCTGCCCAGTCCAAGTTTGTCGCTGACAAGCTGGAGTCGGTTACACAGGAGCTCGTTGACCTGCGGGTTGAGCATGAGGCGACTGTGAACGAGTTTGACCTTCTGCAGTCTAAGTACGAGGAGACCCTTCGCACTCTTGCCGAACTTCAGGATGCTATGGATGAGGCCCGCCACCCTGCGCGCATCCGTGACTCGATTATGTCGGTAACCTCTCCTGGCACTCGCCCGGATTCCTTCTTCTCCGATAGCCGGTCGAGCGACATGAAGTCGAGCGGCCCCCACTCGTCTCTGTCGCGCTCCTTGTCGTCTGAGCTTTCTTCCGCCATGGATTCGCCTGCCATGATGATCGACACGCCAGATTCCGAGGCTGTGACGGCCAAGCCTGACACCTACATGGTCGACGTTCCCGCCACCCCGATGGATGATATTCACCCGATCAACCGGGAGGTGGACATGGCTCCCTACGATGACGAGCCTGTACGCTCACCCTCGCCCGTGTCGGCCATTGCCGTTGCGGCTCCTCTTGCCTTGGCTGCAGTTGCTGTTGGCGGCGTCACGGCTGCTGCGGTTGCTAGCCCCACCGTCCCTGAGAGCAACAACGACGCTCTCATTGGGGAGATTGAGCAGCTCCGACAGCTTGTTGTCGACAAGGACAGCCGGGAGCGCGAGCTGGCCGACAAGTACGCCAAGCTTGAGGCTGAGCACCACGAGATTCTTGACGTTGTCGAGGATCTTCGCACGGAGGTGTCCAAGGCCCGGGCTGCCGAGGCCACTTCGCCTCGCACGGCTACTCCTGTCATTCGCCGCAAGTCGAGCCAGGGTATCATGAACATTGATCGTGCCCATCGGTCGTTCGCATCGCTCCGAAACATTGCTGCGGAGAGCTTCGAGAACCAACCCGACACCATGCAGAACTTTGAGCTGAACCTCAACGCCGCCATGCACGAGCTGCACCACAGATCGGAACGTATACAGGAGCTTGAGGCTGACGTTTCTTCGGCTCGCAAGGAGATGGAGACCAAGATGACAATCATTTCCGGACTGACCCGCGAGCGGTCCAGCTTGCAGGCGTCGCCTCGGGACATGTCGATGATCTCGACGCTGAAGAACCAGCTTGAGCAGAATGAGATGCAGCTTAAGGAGATGCGCGATGCTCACGATGCCCGCGAGAAGCAACTGGCTGCTGAGGTTGAGTCCCTGCGACAGAGTCTTCACAGTGCTGCTATTCACAAGGAGACCTCGTCGGTCGCTATTCAGCAGTCTCAGGCCCGCATTTCTGCGCTTGAGGCTGAGCTGGCGGACTGGGAGAAGAAGCACCAGGAGGCTCTGGGTGCGCTGAAGCAGAGCGAGGAGCACATGCATAAGACTGTTGCGGAACTGGAGGCCGAGCTGGAGTCTGTTACCAGCAAGCTTGCCGAGCGTGACCAGCAGATCTCGGCGCGCTCGACTGCCCGCAGCGACTCGGATGAGAAGGAGCAGCAGGCGTTGCAGGTGCTTCGGACCGAGGTTGACGAGTACAAGGCTGTTATCAGCAGCAACTCGACCAGGATTGCCGAGCTTGAACAGTCACACGCGGCTGCGCGTGCGGAGCTTGAGGACGCGAAAATGTCACGTCAACTGCTCAGTGAAGAGCTGGAGGCGCACAAGGAGCTTGTGGCCGCCCTGGAGAGCCAGATCGAGGCCCACGAGGGCGTTGTCAAGGGCCACCACTTGGCCATGGAGCAGTTGCGGTCGGAGCATGCCAAGGCCATTACCGAGCTGAAACAGGCTGAGCGCAAGGGCTACGAGGAGCAGATGGAGGTGCTCATGAACGAGCATGCCGAGAATGTCCGCATTCTGGAGTCTGACCTGACCGAGGCGCGCGAGGATCTGCTGAAGGCGGCTACGCAAGTTGCGTTTGCCCTCAGCGTTCCCGTCAGCGTTGAGCTGATGACGGAGCGTATTGACGATCTGATTGCCGACCAGAAGGCGTTGGTCGAGGAGCAGAACCGATCCATGGAGATGGAGGAGGAGATTACTAAGCTCACCCGGGTCAACCAGTCGGTCCTTGCCGATCTGCAGAGCGTCCGCACAACTCTGGCCGAGGTCGTCGGTATGGACGAGGCCGAAGTTGCTTCGGAGATGGCGGCGGGATCGTCGCCTGCCGAGCTCGTTGCGGTGGTCAAGAAGCGGGTTGCCGAGCTCGAGACCCGAAACAAGAAGAACTCTCGTCTTGTGGAGGAGCTCGAGGACCAGCTCCAGAGCAACTTTGACCAGGTCCAGATGACCAACAACCGGCTCTCGACTCTGCAGTCGGAGCGCAACCACCAGCTCGAGGAGGTCAATATGGCGCGGTCGAAAATGGCCACCGAGCTCGACACCATCAAGGAGGAGTATGCTGCTCTGCAGGCGCGCTACGAAGAACTTGCGCAGCAGCCCGACCAGGTCAAGCGGTCCAACTCGAACAACTCGCAGCTTCGCAAGAGCGGATCGGTGGCGTCGCTGCCTTCCCCGCCACCGGCGATCCCGCTGCCTCCCCTTCCGGGAAGCGGCGCGGGTCCCGGCTCGCCGACATCGGCGCAGGTTCCGTCCACGCCCACACAATCCGGGCGGCCAGCCAGCAAGGACAACATGTCCTCGATGGCGCAGCTGCAGGAGGACCAGGAGGCGCGCATCCGCACGATCGAGAAGCACCTGTATGCGGAGAAGCAACTCACGGCGACGCTGGAGGAGGCGTTTACCGACCTCGAGCGCCAGTCGGGCAAGCTGCGGACGGACTGCGACGCGTGGCGCAAGCGGGCGGTGGAGCTGGAGGCCGAGCTCAAGGAGCTCAAGGACCGGCCAGCACCGGCGCCGCAAGCCGACAACCGGTGGAGTCTGCGGGCGGTGGAGGAAGAGCGCAAGAAGCGCCAGGCGGCCGAGGAAGCGCGGGCACACCTGGAGGAGCGGATGAACGCGATTTCGTCGAAGAAGAAGAAGAAGGGATCGCTGAACTGCTTCTAGATGCCAGCGGTGATGGTTGCCCTCCTGGCAGTCGGCGGAGTGATGATAGTGACGATGGTGATGAAGAACTCAGGGACGGCGACAGGCCCACAGCAACTTCAACAGCCTCTTGGATCGAGATCGCCGCCGGTATCATTTTCGGTGCTGCGCGGCATTACGGCCGACAGCAACGGCCTGTCTCGAATACTTCCCTTACAGCAACTACAACGGCAAGACCTCTCCCAGCAACAGAAACAGTGCATCGGAGCCCCCGTCCCGTCCGAAGACGAGACGCCGGCTGTGGAAGCCTCCTGGTGGGCCACATCACTGGACCTTCCGGTGGACCTTGCATTCTGGCCGGGTCATGTTGACAATACTTCTGCGAGCAACGGTAGCAGACAGTTCAAGGCTTATCTGCCGTCCTGAACTTCATCATCACCGTCACCTTCGTCTCTCTCTCTCCACAACCACAACACGCTCCCCTCCCAACCGTCTTTTTCGAGTGGTTGGAGGATGCAATGAGACCATGAAGATGCGGCCTGATTGAGCATGTTATTATTTTCTTTTATTACTGTTTTTTGTCTGTTGCATTACCCCCTACTGTTTTTGTTTTCCCTTTCCAATGACATGACACGTATGTTTCTGTTCGATTCTGAGAGCCATTTCCCGAAAAAGATGAAGCGGATGAGAAGATGAAGTGGAAAGGGGAACCCGTGGATTTTATTTTGGCTTTTTTGGCTTTTCTCTTCTAGTGTCTTTTGATTCCTTGCTTCGGTTTTTAGATTTTTTTTTTTTCCCTCTTCGCATCAACTTCTCTTCTCAGTTTGATATCTTTTGTTCTATCTTCTCTAACTTCTCTTCACCCCCCTTTTTGTTCTCATTTTTCATGAGCTGTCCATTCATTTATTTCCTTACTGTCTTCTCTGAGCCTGTTTGTTTCTGCCTCCTGTTTTCTGTTTTGCTGCTTTTTTCATTTCTATTCCTTGGAGGAGATACCATGTATGCTGTAGTTGATTCTTTGGTTTTTTTCTTCTAGTTTTATTTCCTTTGTCTTTCTCTTCTTTCTGCCTCCTCTCTAGGAGGCCTTTTTTATATGACTTGAATTTCCCTCTTGATATGTCTGACTTGGTGTGCTTAGCTGTGGATGTGGTTGTATGAAACTGAATATATTGAGGTAGTATGAGGGTTTAGGCCGGAAATATGCAGACATTTCATTCAAGCCTTAGGGTTTAGACCCTAGTAATCCAGGAACAGGCAGCAGGCGGTCCAAGCTCCCCAACATGCAGGTGCAGAAAGAGAAAAAACGCGGGCGCCAAAAGTGTAGACAACTTCAACCTTTCAACCACTCTAAACTTTCTTGTACACCCACCTGCACACGAGAACACGAAGTTGACGAGGCCTGAGACTTACGACATTCACGAATTCTACATATCTAAGAGGACACTTCTGTCAATTGGCGGATTCTTGCTTTTACAGTTCTTATTTTCTGAGCCAGTTCGGTCTGTTTGGTGGTGGGATATGCTTGGGTGAGACTGGACGAAGAAACAGGCATGTTTGTGTTTTGGCTGGTGTCTGTTGGTACATGGCATTGGAGACTATAGACGGGTGTGAGCTCTTCAGAGGGCTTTGAGCTGACTGGGCGATCTCTTGAATACAGTCCGTCGACCACGATCGAACATCCCGGCTCCGGCTCCGGCCGTTTAAGATTCACATCCTCCCGACATCCCCATTCTCACACCCCGCCCCCACAATGGCCCGACTCACGGCTCCCCCGCCGTCGTCGCCCGACACGATCCGCATCCTGGTGGCGTCGGACAACCACGTCGGCTACGAAGAGCGCGACCCGATCCGCAAAGACGACAGCTGGCGCACGTTCGACGAGATCATGCAGCTGGCGGCAGCGCAGGACGTCGACATGGTGCTGCTGGGCGGCGACCTGTTCCACGACAACAAGCCGTCGCGCAAGTCGCTGTACCAGGTGATGCGGTCGCTGCGCAAGCACTGCTTCGGCGCGAAGCCGTGCGAGCTGGAGTTCCTGAGCGACGCGCACGACGTGTTCCACGGCGCCTTCCCGGGCGTCAACTACGAGGACCCGGACATCAACGTGGCCATCCCCGTGTTCAGCATCCACGGCAACCACGACGACCCCACCGGCGACGGCCAGCTGTGCTCGCTCGACCTGCTGCAGGTTGCGGGGCTGGTCAACTACTTTGGCCGCGTGTTCGAGGCCGACAACATCGAGGCCAAGCCCGTGCTGCTGCAGAAGGGCCGCACGCGGCTCGCCATGTACGGCCTGAGCAACGTGCGCGACGAGCGCATGTTCCGCACGTTCCGCGACCATAAAGTGAAATGGTTCCGCCCTGCCGGGTCCACTCCGGCGTCCGGCCCTGCGGCGTCGAACGGCAGCGCGGCCGCCGGCAACCCCTGGTTCAACCTGCTGGCCGTGCACCAGAACCACCACGCCCACACCGCCACGTCGTACCTGCCGGAGAACGTGCTGCCGGAGTGGCTGGACCTGGTGGTATGGGGCCACGAGCACGAGTGCCTGATCGACCCGCGCAAGAACCCCGAGACCGGCTTCCACGTGATGCAGCCGGGCTCGTCGGTGGCCACGTCGCTGGTGGCCGGCGAGGCGGTGGCCAAGCACGTGGCCATCCTCAGCGTCACGGGGCGCGACTTCCGCGTCGACAAGCTGCCGCTGCGCACCGTGCGGCCGTTCGTCACGCGCGACGTGTCGCTGGCGTCCGACGGGCGCTTCGCGGGGCTCGCGCGCAAGAAGGATAATCGCCAGGAGGTCACGCGGCTGCTGATGGAGATTGTCGAGGAGATGATCGAGGAGGCTACCGAGGCGTGGGCGGAGCTGCACGCTGACGACGACGACGACCACGACGGCGGAGACGGGGAGAACGGCGACGGGGGCTCGGGCGGCGAGAATGGCGGTGCTCGGCGCGCGCCGTTGCCACTCATCCGGCTGAAGGTCGATTACTCGGCGCCCGACGGGTGTGCGTTTGACTGCGAGAACCCGCAGCGCTTTTCGAACCGGTTTATTGGACACGTGGCGAATGTGAACGATGTGGTGTACTTCTACCGCAAGAAGCCGACGGCCGGCAAGAGTGAGCAGACTCTTCCCGCTTATAATGCTCCGCAACCAAACACCGTTCTAAACTAATCTCTCTGTTTCTCTTAGAATCCCAAGCTGGAGATGCCACCGACGCGCCCAACGCGCTCGCCGCGGCCCAGGAATCGAACGAGCCCAACAGCGTGCGCGTCGACCGCCTCGTGCAGGAGTTCCTCGCGGCGCAATCGCTCAAGATCCTCCCGCAGGCGCCGTTCGGCGACGCCGTCAACCAGTTCGTGGCCAAGGACGACAAGCACGCCATGGAGTACTTCGTCAGCGAGTCGCTCGCCGGCCAGGTCAAGCAGATGCTCTCGCTCGACTCGGAGGACGAGGACCTGGACGCCGCGATGGAGGTGTACCGCATGCGCGTCGAGGAGCAGTTTGCAGCCGGCCGCCCCGTGGTGCCGGCTGCTGGGGCGCGGCGGACGTTGGCGAAGCCGCGGCCTGAGGATTGGGACTCGGATCTCGAGGGCCATTGGGAGGACCAGCCGGGCGTCATGGTGCTGGCGGCGCCGCCCGAGGCGGATGCTGCGGACGAGCTGTTTGTGTCGCAGGCGTCCGGGCGTGCGACTGCTGCGGCGACGGGGCGGCGCGGGGGGAGAGCCGCGGCGGGGTCTGCGCGTGCGGCGCCGGCTCGCGGCCGCGGTGCGGCTGCCGCTGCGGCGTCGATGAACTCGCTGGACCTGTCCGACCTGGACATGCAGGACGCCCCCGCGCCGCGGACCGCCGGCCGGCGCGGCGGCTCGCGCGCGTCCGCGTCGCAGAGCACCACCACATCGCGGCGCGCCACAGCCGCGACCAAGACCGCCGCCGCGGCGCCTGCGGCTCGTGCCCCCGGCGGACGCGGCAAGAAAACCAACCTGCCGTTCGTGATTTCGGATGACGACGACGGCGACGAGGAGGAAGACGATATGATTCTGGATGACGACGAGGAGGACGATGCACCGCCGCCGCCGCCGACCAGATCCCGCAAGCCCGCTGCGTCAGCTTCCACATCCACCCGCGGCCGCAAAGCGGCGGCTGCGCCGACCCGCCAGACCCGCCTCGCATTCCAGCCCTCGCAGACCCCCGTGCCGGCGCCCGCCCCCGCAAAGTCTACCAGAGCCGCTCCCGCCCGCCGCACCACCACAACAGCACCCGCGCGATCAACGCGGACTGCCCGGCCAAGCGTGCCCGATGAGGAGGGCAGCGAGGACCAAGTCGAAGATGAAGACGAGGAGGAGGAGGAGGATGATGACGATGACGACGATGACGATGGGTTCGAGCCTGTTGTGCCGGTTTCGCGCGGTCGGCGGCGGTAGCTTTCTTTCCCCGTTGTATGCTAGATTTAGAACCTCGTGAATTGAGACGTGAGATTCGAAGGTGCTATGCTATGGTTTTTGTGCTGAAGCCAATGTCAATGATCCAAAAAAAAAAAAAAAAAACCTGTATCGGCCCTGCTGCCCTGCCCTGCACTCCCAAAATCCTCCCCGAACAAGAATCTCCACAAGACCGTACATCCGCACTCAAGGTGACCAACGCCCTTATGTCTGTCTACCTTCTGGACATTCTGCTTGAAGTACTCTCCTCTCTACAGCACAACGCTTCACAATACATCCATAGATGCACACCACAGAACGACCACAACGGCCACAATCGAGCTCAAGTACAATTTCTCGTTGAAGAAAAAGAGCAAAGAAGACAGAAAACAAAAAACAAGGGACTGGTCATTCATTGATCTGCAGAAAAACGCTGGAAGCCAAGATATCAAAATCATGTCATCGGCACATCCACAGAGAAAACAGAAATGGGAACAAACACGCTACTCCACCTCTTGTCATACTGACTGCTAGCACACTTGCTTCTCCGTGCCCGGCTTCCGCCACCAACCCCGTGTTCCGAGGGTACCCGGAAGACAGCAACACCACGTTCCGCCCGTGACACACCGACACACTTCGACCGCAAGCCACCATCCATCCACCCACCCACACACACACACACACACTCACAAGTCGAACGAAGCACACAAAATCACCCACGCACGCGCAAACGACAAGACCCCAAGGATCCAAGACCCAAGACTCAATGAAAAAAACCAGCATCAACAATTCGTTTTTATACAGTTGAAAGAAAAAAACCAAACCATGAAGGCAACGAAAAGAAACGGACATCCACAAAAAAAGAGAAAGAAAAAGGAAGGAACAGCAATGAGAAAACGAATAGAAAAGAAAAAAACCAGAAAAATTAACGAACAGAAACCAAATGAAAGCCAAAAACAGATAAAAAAAGAAGAATACCCAGAGAACCAAAGAACAAAGATCTTCCAAAATCCACCCACCATCACAACACCCCACCATGTCTGCTCTTCCTAAGCTGTCTAGCCACCACGAAAATTGCGTTCGATCTCGCTGACCAAAGCTGGCTGAAGAGGGTGAGGCTCAGTGATGCAGGGCTCAATGACTCGATTCGAAGGTCTCGTCCAGGCGTGTGGGTAAGATTTTGTAGATAAGGGAGTGTTGCAGTAGAAAAAAAAAGTAATTTCATCCTGTCGTTTCCAACCACCACCGACCAAAAAAAGCCGGCGGCCACATGGTTGGCGGTTTTCGTTGTCGTTTTTGGTAAAACAAAATATCTAGAGAATCCGGCCATGCCTGAAGCATCTCGGCGTAACATCATAACAGCATCAAAAAGATTCTCGTACTCGTGAAAAAGGAGTTGGCATGGGAAGAACGGAAGAACCGATAAAAGAGGGGAATAATTCGATATAGAGTTGAGTTATTAAGAATTTTCCCCTTTTCGTCTTCCTCTTCCCTCTTTTTTATAGATCGTCGTCGTAATCTCCGATATCATTTTCTTTTTTTCTGTTGCTCGTTAAAGAAAAAACAAGTATCCATCTACTCGTTGAACAAACTCGGGTTCCATCGGAGGGAAACATCGAGTCCGCTATTCGTTCGTATCAATCGTCCGAGAGAACAGGGATATCAAATCAAAGGATGAAAGAATTGAAGAAAAAAAAGAGACGTTGGGTAAGAGAACAGTAGAAAAGGACGAATAACAAATGCAAAGCAGAAAGAAAGGCGAATAAAGCGCCCAATCTCCCTAAAAAAACATTATATGGAGAGAATGGGGCGTTCAAGTCGCTGGCCGCTGGCGAAACCGAAAAAGGAAATCGTAGCTTTTCTCGTATCGGATTCAGGCGTTCAGCCCGAACGTTTCGGACATTATAATCACATGACTCGTAATAACAGTGCCGACGTATCCAGAAGCCGACCTGGAAGTCAGTGCAAGGAGGACGTGGGGGGAGTGGCATAACGTCGTGCGTATCTATCGGTTTGGGGGAGTTCGTGGGTTGGAAAGACCACGCTCAAGTCATGATATCAGACAAGGCGTCTGGGCCAGTGGCGAGTAGCTCGCCGGGAGATTGCTCTAGTTGAATCTCGCAGTGGCGGCTCCATTCATGGCACGCGGGGCGGTGTCAGAAGAGTCTGGTGAAAGAAAAAGTAGTCGACGTTAGTAAATGATCCGAAACACATCCCGCGCTGGTGATAAACTTCTGAGAATTGATAAACTAACCACTGCCACGCTGCATGTGACCATTGGGGCGGCCGCGACCACCGAATCCTGCGGCCGACTCCCACTCCGGAATACGGGGCTGGCGGTCGGGGATGTTGCGAGGGTTGTTGCCATTAGCACCGGGTCTTTGGCTCCCAATAGCACCGGGAGTGCTGCGGTTCTGCTGCTGCGGGTTGGTGTCAAACGACGTGAGTCCAAGACCAGCCAGCCCCGCCACAATATTCATCTGGGCGTCATTGGCGCCAACGGGGGTACCAGAAGAGCCGGCTAAAAAGTCGTCAAGAAAGAGGCCATCGACGTTAGTGTATGGCCAAGTGCGAAAGCAGCATAACAACCGACTGACGCCGTAAGAGCAACTTACCAGGATAATCAGACAGGCGTCCCAGACCCGACGATTGGAAAGGGCCAAGGGCCGGGTTAAGGTAGGTCGACGAAGCCGCCGAGGGGCTGGGGGTCATCGACCGCAGATCAGCAAAGCTCTTGGCCGCCCGCAGGTTGTTCGGGATGCCAGCCGCATCGGGGCTGTTGGGATACTCAATGGTCGGGCCCGGGCCCGGGCGGGCGATGGGGTTGGCGAAGCCGTTGGCAGCACGGTCGGTGGGGAAGTCAAAGGTGGCAGCGCGGCTCAGACCACGACGATGTGCATCAAGGCCGGCCGAAGTAATCGCGGCGTTGGTGGGCGAAGGGATGGCGCGGCGCTTGTAAACGTGGATTTGGCGGGCCTCCGCATCTCCGACCGATCGGTGCTCGAGCTTCATGTTATGAGCAATAACGTGAATCTGGCGGCGCTCCTCAGGGGAAATTCCCGGCGGGAAGACCAGGATTTCGCGGTTGTCGTCTCTCTTGAAGATAGTGAGCTCAGTATAGAAGGTCAAGGTCTGCGGATCATTCAGATCAATGTTCTCCATCAGGGGGCCTAGGGGGTGAGAGACACATGTTAGTGGAAACCAGTCAAATGCTTCAGGGTCTACATGGGACAAAAAAAAACTTACGGACGTTGCGCTGGGAGTTGTGGTTAGAGGCCCCAGCGTTCAGTGACTGCAGAGACGGTTGCTGGTGCAGGATCGGACCGCGGTGCTGCTCCTCCAGCTGGCCCCTTCTCTCACGCTTGTCACGCTCAATGCGCTCGCGCTCAGCCTCGGGAAGCATCTTCTTGTATTCCACACGGAGCTTGCGACCAGAAACGTCCAGGCCGTTCATGCGCTCAATGACGATGCGGGTATCCTCAGGGTTTTGGAAGTTGGCAAAGGCCAGGCCCCGGAAAACACCATTGTCAAAGTGGTAGTTGAAAGCGTACGGCTGAGGAAGGTGGAGTTCCAGCATGATCTGGGCCAGCTGTTCCTTGCGGACAGCGAAAGGAATGTTCTTGATGACAATGGCAGTAGGAATGAGCTGGTCGCTATCGCCGGGGGGAGCCGATTGGGTGCCACGAAGATCTCCGCTAGGATTGGGAGGGTCTAGAAGACCATTTGGGAGGTGGCTGTGGCTTCCGTTCATATTCGTTTGAAACGGCTGGGGGGACGAGCTCATTCCGATCATTCCCTGATCAGACCAGCCCTGAAGAAAAAAAAAACATATGAGGTTAGTTTCGGGGGAAGATTACCAGAGGGCCAAAGAGTCGACGAAACCAAAGTCTCCATTCTCGCAAGACTAGAAAAAGAACAGGCAGATGCTTACGGTGGGAATAGCAGCGCGGCGGCCGATGGCTCGCTGTCTGCTGGCACCATTCAGGGCACCATTGATAGTGGCGACAGAAGAGGCGCTGTAATTCCACGGCTGGTTGTTGTCAAAAGCGTAGCTGCTGGGGATGGGCGTCATGGACGACGACACGTTGTCGGGCCCGCGGGGGTTGCTAGAATACGGGTTCGGCATATGGTCGTTGTAGAGGGAAGACGAGCCTAGGGTCTCAAACGGCCGCTGGGAGTGACGCGGGAGGGAAAGGCCGCCAAAGGCACCAGCAAACTGGTTCGGGGAAGGCCGGGACGAGTTTGGAGATCTGCTCGGAGGGGGCAGAACGCCGTATTCCATGAACATGTCATGGGACTGCTGTTGTTGAGTCATGATGGCCGAGATGAGGCGACGACAGGAATACTCGAAAACGCTGTAGTGACGACTCTAGGTTGACCGACTGAGGAGGAACAGGATTTGGGAGAGCGATCAGGGGGAAATTTTCCTGCTGAATCGGGAGAGGTTGATCCAGAGAAAAAAAAAGAAAGGAAGAAAGGGGGTGGGCCACGAACAACCTGAATCAGACGTGGAGATAGCGAGTGGAGAGTCGAGTGAAGTGAGTCTTGCCAGAGACAAACGAGGTTGACAGGAAAGAATAAAAAAAAAAAAAAAGGGCCGTGGCGCGTCTCCTTCTTATTTTCGGCCGGTGTCGGTGTCGGATCTGCGTTCTCGCAGAGAGAACACAGAGAAACAGATGATCAAGGGTAGCTTATATAGAGTCAGCCTCCTCCCCCAGATGGAAAACGGTCTGCGAAGAGAATCACGTCGACGCGGGATTTGGTTTCGCGCAGGTTGATCGGCGAGGGGAAGACCACGAAAGTCGGAGAGTGAGGAGAGTTGAGAGAGCGGCGGTGTAGGTGCGTTTTTCGCTTGATGCAGGACGAAAGCGCGCGCAGGGGGGGTTCGAGAAACAGCGTCACAGAGCGGAGATGATGATTGACAGAACAGCCAAGGTTGAAGTGAGGACGAAAGCAGATCGAAGAGGTCAAGACAGCGCAATCAAGCGGTGTCTTTCTGAAATGACGATAATCATAGGACTGTTAGTACGAGACTGGTTCTAAATGAGGAGATGACATTCTCTCATATGTAATTTGTTCAAATAGAAATAGGAGAGCCAAAAGATATAAAGATAATAACAAGAACTACTTTATATAGGTCTAATAGGAGTAACGAGGAAAGATTTCGGGTTTTCAGACCCGATGAAGTTAGGAAAAGTTGGAAGAAGGAAAAAAGAGTATAAATTTTTCGAGTAGATGGAGGAAAGAAAAGGAATCGGTGGTTGTGGCTGGCTGGTGAAAGGATACTGGTCTATGCAGGGAGCCACATAAAAATAATATAGCAAGAGACTGGATGAGAGCAGAGAGAAGGAGGGGGGTTCCACACCTATTCTCATTCCTTTTGATATGCAGTGATCTGCAAAAGAGAGTTGGATGGAACCAAAAAGGAAAAGGGAACGCAAAGCAAAAAGGGGGATATTTCACAAGGCTAGATGAAGATGTGATGACAAGGACAAATACAAGAGAAAGGGGGAGAGGATATTTATAGCGGAAGCCAAAGGAGGAATCCCAGTTGAAGCCTGGTGGCTAAAAGAAGCCATGTGGGAGGCAAGAAAGTTATAGAAGGGGAGAAGAGGGAAAAAGCTTAGGTTGTGAGGGCCTCTGTAGTGTCTCCAGTGGATTGAACCTGGGCCGACGATGCTTTGGACATGACTAGCCAACCAAACGCAAGAGAGGAAGGCCAGTTGCGCATGACACCGACAAATGCCACAGACTGGGGGTGGTGATTGCACTCGTACTAGGAGTGTTTCTAGGACCAAGAGGAGACGGCAAGAAGATACGGAAGATCGATGATACAGAGGCAATAAGAGATGCACACGCAGAAAAACAGAGGCGGATAAAAGCCTTACCAGAAAAGATGCGGATATTGGGAGATGCAGACAGACGCTCCAGGACCGCGAGAACAATAGCACTTGGGGCTATTATTGTGCGGTAATAAGAGGCCGTGTATATAATATACAGGATAACTCTGTTCGTTCTGGCTTCGAGATTTTGCGCTTCCGAATTGGAACAGCAGGGTGGTAGGGTGTTATTTTTTCTTCTTCTTGATAACACGTTAGATTGCCCACACCAGGAAAAGATACTATAGGTGGCAGGGTAATAGTATGAACGGCGGGATGTAGGAATTAAAAAGAAAAGATTCAAAAAAAAAGAAGAAAACAGAAAATCAAGCTCTAGATTGTCGTCGTCACCGCGTTACGTCGTTTCATACAGATAAAGCGGTAGAAAAAGGAAAAAAAGAGAGACTGAGGATGCAGTGAAGGGAATATTAGGAGGGAAGAAGCGGATTGGAGATGGATGGTGAAGAGGAAGAAAATATAGGAGAGAAAAACTGAACGAGTCCCGAGAAAAAAACGAAGATCGGATTACTTAAGACAATAAGAATCCGCAAGGAGGAAAAAAGGTGTGTGTGGAAAACCACTAACGAGCAAGGAGGGGTGGTAAAAGGAGAAGGAGGGAGACAGGCGTTCAGGCAGGAGGGACTGAAAGGAGGAAGGAAGGAGGGAAAAAAACGAAGAGGGAAAGAGAGGATATTTGGGAGCTCAGATACGAGGCTGAAAAATGATTCGTATCAAAGGCAGAGGGAAAGAAATGACGAGTGGATAAACGAAAAAGGGAGAGAGAGGGTTCTGAAAAAGGGGAAAGGAAAATATCCAGGAAGAAAGAAAAAAAGCAGAAAATGAGCTTGCCCAACCCAGAACCCCATGCAGTAAAATTTGGATGAAGAATTACACGGCCGTGACAAGCAAGACTATGGGAAAGAAGGGTGAAAGGAAGAAGGGGGGGGGGGGGTAATTGATTATTCTTTTTCCAATTTTCTGAATTAACCTTCAAGAAATTCATTTTCCTTAGATGGGGGGACCGGAAAAGACGCCACGAGAGCGGGGAGGAGACGAAAGTGTGCTCGAGCAAATAAAATTTAAAATTTCCCCCCTTATGGTGAGTCAAAAAAGCTGGTGATAGTGGTGGCCAGGCCCAAGGTTTTACAAGCCCTATCAAAAAGAACAAGAAAGTGACGATGGTTAGTGCCCGGCAATTCAGCTACGAGTCAGCCCCAGCGAAAGTCGGCCGCTGGTCTAATCTGGATTTACAGTATTGGCGACCTCTTTGCAATGGACCTGCGGCCGGAAGGGACAGGGAGCGGACCACTAAAACCACAGGCGACGGAAGAAGGAACCAAATTAGCAGCGGGGACACTGGGAGAGACAAGATGGCAAAGACCGAAATAAAACCTGCAATCAATCCGGCATGCAGAGAACGGGGCATCTAATTTCACGACTACTGTTCACGCAAACCCTTTTTCTTCATTGATCCAGCAACTGTTGCCAACTGGTGTGTTGAAGAATGCCAGTTCTAGAGAAAACAAAAACCCTTCGGCAACCGGGAAACGCTCCTTCCACAACCACAACCACAACAACACATTCCTCCGCTGCCTTTCCATCTGTCCCGAGAGTGTTCTGGAAACTAAGCGTGCCTTCCGTCCGTTGCGGCAAACACCCGGGGGAAAGAAGAGAGAAGGAAAAAGACAACCTGACAGCTGACTCAAACGCCTTCCCGCGCTCTTTCCCTCTCCAGCGGCTGTTTACCCAGCCAGATGCCGCGTCCACTGCTGCCCCCCTATACGCCGTGAAATGTGCTTCGATGCATGGCCGCCCCCCCTACATGCACCTTCCTGACCTTACACATGTTCAGTACCTATGCACGCATATATCCCGTGCATCTCACCCAAGGAAATGACCCTTTCATGGGGTTTATACCTGCGGACGTACGTCTCCCGGAAGCTAAGACTAGCAGCTGCGTTTTCTTTACTTCATCTCAAATAATCTACAACTGCAAATCCACCGTAAACAGGACGTGCGTGCGTGCGCGTCATAAACAAGAAACCAACACCAGCAGGGGAAAACCCCCCCCAAAATTGATTTTAAACTCCATTTCATTATGTGCGCTTTGGGTCTTTCCCCAGTGGGGCCGCTGCTCAACGATTCCCACCCCCGGGACACAGAGGAGGGGGGCTCATATGAAAGCTGCCGATAAGATAGAGGAAAAACCACACTGTTAGGTAATGCCCGCGTTCACGTGCGCGCACACTGTGTGCCATATTATACCGCCCAGCCTGCCACAATCCCGTCGTACAGAGGCGGACGATCGACACGGTGTGCAGACGGTGTTGCAGTGTGCTGCTGAAATCTGATATTGCTGTTCATTTTCCTTCGTTCTGTTTGACTGTTCGGTTTGGCCTGAAAAAATTCCCGATATCCGGTTCGCGCTTCAGGGAGAAGCGGAGGGACCATCCAGCGCCCTACAAACAGAATCCATCGACCCGCCAGTCTGGTACCTTGGGCCGTAGCATTTGGCCTTGTTCGGCGCGTATACACTGAGGAAAAAACTTTCAGGGAGCGAGAAGACCAACGCACGTTTGTGGACGGGCAGTCTTTTTTTTTTTTTGGCCACAGACAAACAACCCGAGAAGGGAAGACAAAAAAAAAAAGCCAACACCTCGCAGACGCCGGCTCCCTCGGTGACCCAGTTCCGCGCACTTATCTCTCGCGCGCTCCTCCACCGTCCCGGAGACACCCGCCCCACGAAACAACTTCCAAGGTCAATCAATGACCCGTAGAGCAAAGTAGCGTGTCTGAAAACCCCCCCCATCACCTTATACTAAATAACCCAGAAACAAAAAGGACATATCTTTCTTTCATCTTGCCTTCGCCACCTACAGAGACCATTTTTTTTCTCGCTCAACTGGCACGTCGGTAGTGAACGCCGCCACCCGCCCCCAGCCTTGCCGTTTTTTACCTCCTCTTTTTTTTTTTCCTCCGTATGTGTCCAGTGCCCACCGACCTCCCCCGACAAAGTCCATGCATGTAACTTGTAAGTATCTTTCAGGAAACTTCTCCTTTCCCCCATTCTTCAACTGTGGGGGCAGGACACCCAGATCTCCTTTCTCAACTGTGGGGGAAAAGGAAAGACATACAACCAAAGAAGACCGTCCCGCCGCTTCCACCCGGACTCTCCCCAGCCTGATGATGTGAGAGCGTGCATGGTGAATCCCGCACACAAAAGACACCCGCTCAAGTCATATACTTGTGCGTCCCAACTTGTTGGTGTCTACTAGAAAAAAGACGGCACGGGGCCTAGAACACCGGATGGTTTCTCCGAACAATGCCCCTTCAGTCACCAGTCAATCGCCACCTCCAAACCACTTGGACTCCTCTCTTCTTTCTTTCCGCCCCCCCTTCCTGGAACCTCGAGCCGCCTTCGGAAGAATGTCCGTGATCCATTTCACACTGACATGGACCATCTCCCTGCCAACACCTCTATATCACCAGACTAGGGGGAGCAAGAACCCACACTTTCACTGCCGCAGATAGTTCCGGTTCCGTGTCCTAGTGAAGTCTCCGTCGTGCCGTGCCAGTGACCACCTGTTCGGTCTAAAGCCGGCTATCCCCCGGCTGTCTTTACTGTTAACAGTTATCACTACCTTTCGATCCTCTCAACCCTAGCGCCTGTGGTGTGTTACCCCCCGTCTCCAAGGAAATATACACACACAGGTACACACACACATATATAGGTACACTTAAGACACTCTCACTCCGTTCGTGCCAATGACAGCATACCATCCGTATCCTACAGCTACACGCAACATACCAGCCCACGCAACATAACCTTGAAATGCTCATCACGCCGTTGCATCATACTACGGCCGTATCGATGTTTCTCGGCAGGGCAGGAGATGTGCTATACTACACGACATGCATGTCATCTCTTGTTGCTATTCAAGACTTTCCATTTCTCCCCATAGCTAGTATCTGCCTAATCTCTGTCCAGCCCAAGAACCAGAGAGCATGAGGGAATGAAAGGTCAAAACATGGAAACTTGAGCAATTAATATTGACTGCACGGCGAATGACAGGAGGGAAAAAACAAGAACGGGGCATAATAATTAATCACTACATACAAGTAATGTCCTCCTCCTCTTCCAAGAACCAAACCCTTGGCTAAGTGATTTCCTCGGTATTTCCCTCCATTTCTACTCTCTGTTCCCATGCTGTTTCTTCTCAGTTCAACGGCATGTGAAAAAGGTACCTGTGCCAGGAACAACCTTCTGTTGAGCTTTCGTTGAGATCCTCAAGGCAATTCAACCAACAACAGTTAATTGTCCTAGGGACTGGCATCCTCGAAGAGGGCTTGAACCCAGAAAGCGTCTTGCATACAGATACAAAACCGCTTTGCCGTCTGTCTCCACGATATACCCTCACGAACACCACGATAATTCTGGAAAACAAGCGGGAAACACCTACTCCCCAAGACCCCCCAAACGAGGCAAAAAACCACGGCACCAACTCTCTTCACCTAGCCGCGTCAAACGCTTCACCCCTGTGCAAAAAGCAAGGCGAGAAGAACGAAAGAGAGAGAGAAAAACAAGAATAAAATATTCACACCTTCCCACCCAATTATAGAGAAGAAGGAAAAAGAAGCAACCCAAAACAACACATTTACTCCTCCTACACAGGGTTTTCTTTCGCTGCCGTCGTTGTTTGTTGCCGAAAAGGCTGTGTACAACACGAGGGAGACAAAAAAGGCAACAAGAAACACCCCAGGTGCCAAATCGAATAAAAGAAAACTAAGGAACAGGAAAAAAAGGAAAACGAACTTCGGAAGGATCAGAGTTGAGAGGAAGGGGAACGGCGCAAGCCTTGGGTCTACGTTCGTTTCGCCAAAACACACGCCTCCCGGGAAGAAAACAGGAAAGGAGAGAGAGGAAAAAAAAATAAGCCACACGCAAATCTGACTAAAGGCAGCACAACCAGTGCCTCATTCTTTTTTGTGTTATTGGAGAAAAGTAGCTTTCTTGATTTAAGCAGCCTGAGGGGCAGCCTTCTTCTTCTTCTCCACCTTCAGTAGCAGAGCGCGGTTGATGTGAGGTAGCACACCACCGTAGGCGATGGTGGCGCGAATGAGGGTGTCGAGCTCCTCGTCTCCGCGAATGGCCAACTGCAGGTGGCGAGGGGTGATACGCTTCACCTTGAGATCCTTGGCAGCGTTCTAGATGGGAGGGAGGAGTATATGTTAGTATATTTCCACGGCTATAAAGATTGATATGTTCTGGCATCACAGAGGGGGCTTCTGCTGGCTGGCGGAAGCGAAGTGGTGCGACACAACACTGACGCCAGGCAACAACAGCCATCAGCCAGATTTTAGACCTATCACAACCCCGGGAATGTGTGGTGCTATACCTGGAAGGAGATAGAAGAAAACGAAATGTGCAGAATCCCAGTATAAAAGTTGGGGGTCGTGCACTTCTCTCTCATTGACCAAGGCATCCATCCACACATAATCGGGGTTGAGATATCACTGAGGGGGGGCAACACGGGAAACAAAACGAGGAATATGACTCACTCCTGCAAGCTCGAGAACCTCAGCAGTGAGATACTCCAGCACGGCGGTGACGTAGACAGCAGCCTTCGCACCAACACGCATCTTGTTCTGGGTGTTGGCCTTGAGGAAGCGCTTCACACGACCACAGGGGAACTGTTGATGGAGATGAATGTTAGTTAGTCATGATTAAGTTCAGGCCAGAAGGGAAAGTGCGACCCAATTCATGGAGTAAAAGAGACTACAAAAGCCAATAGAGGAGTGCACATGGAAATATAGCTTGAACCGCGGGCCCAGAGCAATATCACGAAATGCCTTCTTGGCCCCAAGTCCCATTTTCATCCCAAATGCATCCGACGTGGCATCCTAAAATGGCATTTTTGGGGTTGCGACGACATGAATTTAGGATGGAACCGCCATCTGGAGCAGACCGAAGAAATGACACTGCCACTAGGCAACCACCATCTCCATACAGGATCACCCGCAGTCTCCTGAGCAGCTTTCTCGAGATGAAATAAAATAGAAAAGAAAGGAGAAAAAGATGCAAGCTCTTCAGAGCAGGAAACAGAAGGCAGATCAAATTGGAGCTCGTTGAAAACCTCCGCCGATCGATTCAAGCGCGGTCGCGTGCGGAGGACTTCCAGATCGCTTTGGTGCAATATAGAATGCGCTCAATCGTGGCCTCATTTCCCTGGTCCTCGGTTTTTGGGCATCCTGGGAGTCGCATCGCCCATGGATGCAAAAGTCACGCGCGCATGCTAATCATCATCAGGTATTCGAGGGGAAGTCATCATAGACAACAGTGGTGACCACAGGAGAGGACGCGAGCGTCATTATTGGAATGATCGCTGATCACGACGTGTTGGCGTGGAAATAGTTGTCGGCAGAGAAGCAGGCGCAGGAGCGGGAAGGCATAAAGAGGCTGACGACGGGCGTGCAGATTCGATTTTCGCAGTGGCATCGCATTGTTTTGATGAAGTCTCGATGGCTTGGCGACCCGGCGCGTTGGTGATAACGAGCTAGACATGAAGCTCAACGGCGATCGTTCGACAGCCAAAAAAAAATCCGGAATAATAGAACGATGGGACCAAGCACGAGGAGAAAAGGCCATTGGTAAATCCGAAGTGCGAACCATGATCGAAAGGGATGCGCGCGAGCTTTGACGAGCGAGCGTAGGTGTGAAGCTATCACCGGGCAAGAAAGTTGACGAGGCGGGGGAGGGAGGCAGATCAGAGGTTTCTTTTCTGTCATGAACTCATGATGAAGAAAAAAAAAAACAGACAACAGACCAAGCTGTGAATTATCCACAGCAAGCCTGAAAAGGAAACATCAACCAAGAAAAAAAAACCCCAACAAACAAATTTGATCGGTTCAGATGTAACAGAAAAAGAAACACACAAAAAATCACCAAATACTCATCAAGATGCTTACCTGAAGTCCAGCACGCGCCGAGTGGCTCTGCTGCTTCTTGGGGCCATCGACAGAAGTCTTTCCGCCAGAGCTCTTACCCCCAGACGATTTGCCTTTGCCGCCAGCCATGATGAAGCAGGAAAAAAAAAGTCGAAACGAAAAAAAAAAAAGTTGTCGTTGATGGAGGAACCGAGCGAATCTGATGTTGGACAAGAGACGAAGTTGGGAGAAAACTCGAGAGGTTGTGTTGTTGTAAGGAAGAAAAAGCAACAAGATCTGGCGACTTCGAAAGGTGATAGCGTGTTGAGGTTGGAAGTTGTTTGTTCCTGAGATGGGGTGGAGGGAGGGGGGTTGTACAGGAAAAAAAAAACAGCAAGGCCCGAAAAAAAAAATCGAGCAGTTGAGAAGACCGTGTTGACACTTGCGACTCGAATCAACGCACTTTCGCTTTTGGAACGGGGGTAGGGCGGCGCTTTTTTCTTGTTTTGTTTTTGTCGGTCCTGGGCATTTGTTGACAGTTGCAAGGGTTCACGTGACCGGAACGTCAGAGTATCCATCCCATGCACGGGCCAACTTGGCGGTCGTTTGTGAGAGTGTGTGTGAGGTGGTTGATCTGGTGAGCCCAGGTTACGCCTCAAGGAGAGAAAGGAAGAGTCCTGTGGTTAGTAGCCTTACCGTTTGTCTGGAACCTTGCTTTTCTGTAAGTCTCTGTGACCACTCAACCTCTTTTGTCTGTACTTCTTGGAGAGCCGAGAGGGCTTTCACCGACTTGGTAGGTTGAAGTGCTGAGACATCACTTCTGCTGTTGGCCCCTGTTAGGAACCACCCATTCCTCAGTTACCTGCTTGTTCAGCCCGCCATGACACTATGGCTACCCTCTAGGAAGATGAGGGACTGAAGAGGAGAAACTTGTATCCAGGAACTGAATCCCATACCAGGAATAAAAAGGAGGATCTGCATTTGCCAGATCTGGTTTGCTCAACGATGAGTGTGAAGACACAGGAGAGTGAGAGATGAAGTGTTGGCTTTTTTTTTTCTCGAGACCGAGTGATCCCCGCAAAAAGACCATCAGGCGATTAGAGGCCTGTGATTGGCCAAAAACACCCGTCTCTATGGTTACATAACAAGAACACATGACTTGAGCGCCTGTAATTGGCCAGACTCAGCAACAGCCGTCGACAGCTGGCATGCCATGATGCGACGATCAAGAACATCACGTCGCGTCCCAACGTCTCAAAGCAAGCGTGCGCATAGCATGGCCACATCATTGACGTGCCTTCCATGTTGTAAATACGACTTGATACTTGATACAGAAGGGGAAAGCGGGGAAGTGGAAATACCGGTATCTACAGGTTATTCTCCCTTATTCTCCCTTATTCTCCGAGGCAAGATAGGAAGGAGCCTGAGAGCCCCTTCCTGTATTAGCTAGCACTTGAGAAGAAGGCGCGATGCTGGTTATGCCACACCCATAAACCGCCTCGACGAGTTTTTTCCCCTTCGTCATCATCACTACCTCTCTTCATTTTCTAAACCTTTCCTAAAGTTGATTCCTAGACACCACAGCTCATTCATATATGGTCCCCTTCATTTACGCCTCAAAGGTGAAACACCCAAAGAACCAGAGCCATAACGATGCGGCCCAGCAGAAGCAGCAAGCCGAAAAGGAGAAGCAACAAGTCCAGCCAGAGCTCGATTATGATCATGAGAGAGCTAAGAATAGGAATTCAACGTTCACTGTCTATCTTCGAAGTGTCGTCCGAACAATCCCGGAACTGTGAAACCAATCGCAGATTGCGGCCGTCAAAAACCCCACAAAGGCTGGCAAGAAGGTGTACCCTCCCACGCTGCGGCCATGGATGGAGTTTTCTCAGCTCCATTCTGACAGATATACGGCCATCACTCAATCATTCGGTGACTCTCCACTTTTTCTGCCAACGAATGCTATGCAGATCGGCGCCGGTCCCGAAAAGACGAGCAGGATATTCGCCCAGTCGTCAGGACATACCTCGAAAGACCTGCCATGAAGATTGTGAATCATGCCTCCGGGTCGATAGGCCCCGACACCGATTTCCACTTCGTTAACAATGCGTACGGCGTGACCTCCCGATCAACCAACCCTTTTGAACGGCCCCCCCGGATGGGTCGTCGGAAAAACCACAGTCGATTGACCGGCCATCCAGCCTGGCTCCCGACCACTGGGGTATCTCGATGGAGGGCGACACACAGTCCATCTTCCTTCCGGGGGGGTCCAAGTCGGCGCGGATTGCGACCAAGGAGTCCTTTGTGAGTATCTTGGGCGGTACCGACCCGCCCCGCCCCCTATTCACTGACTGTGTCAGGCTCATCCTCCTTGAGCGGGCAGCCAAGGCGGAGAATTGAGCAAAGCATCCGAGGCTATTGGCTTGGAGGAATCGGCAGAAGACATGACTGGGATTTCTCCTTGCGAGAAGTCAGATGCTACAGATCGCGCATCAGTGGCACCCATCCTGTGCCAAGCATACCACTATGTCGTGGTGAGTAGCCTCGTATACGGCTATGTGGCTAGTGGTGAATTCTCCGTGTTTCTGTCCATCCGCAAAAGAGTCTCCCGAGGCTCTTCTCTACCACCTTGTCTTATATTCCTCCCCCGAGTGTGACCTAGACACCCAGCTTCGCCTCTCGGGACCGGCAACTCTCGTTCAGCTGTCCTTGGCCGAGGAGGGGTTGGAGGAGGCGCAACCCCGACAATGGGTTCACGACGCCCTCCAGGCACTGCCACGATGGCCGGAAGATCCAAAGAAAACGCCATCATCCGGCGTTCAACCCACAGCACGGAAGGATGGTAACGACGATACCGGTGACAATGATAGTGGCGAGGAAGATGTCGACGACGGGAAGCATGATTCTGGGAAACCGAACTTCTGAAGATCGCAAGAGGGCCTCGTCATTTTTCCAAGGTCCTGTACAGTCCGCCGCCTATCGAGTTCGACGACCTTGGGCCGAGCAGTACTGCACACAGGCCTGTCTCTTGAGTCTTGCTCGCGGAGGCCCGTTGTCCCCAAAATGCCTAAACAACGCCCTGTATGTGCGTCTACACGCCAGATCACGCCACGCCCTTTCTAAGGCAAAGATCTGTAGCCTCCTGCGCT
Source organism: Knoxdaviesia capensis (assembly GCA_001510575.1). Taxonomy (NCBI): domain Eukaryota; kingdom Fungi; phylum Ascomycota; class Sordariomycetes; order Microascales; family Gondwanamycetaceae; genus Knoxdaviesia; species Knoxdaviesia capensis. The sequence continues at coordinate 226,718 of LNGK01000015.1, read as the reverse complement.
ACCAGCTCGCGCGTAACCTGGACGACGGTCTCGAAGCGCTAGAGAAGCACGGCATGTTTGGCACTATAGGCGCTCTTTTTAAGGCTACTATTCCGGGATACGGGTATACCTTTGTGGCCAAGCGAGTCCAGACTGTCGATGCCGAGAGACTTGCTCATGAAGAGGACGTGTATACCCGCTGCGAGTCGCTCCAGGGAACCCACATCCCCGTGTACCTAGGTATGATCGATCTCGTCAACCCATACGGCCTGCCATCTCTGTCCGTCGTGCGCCACATGCTGCTACTGGCTCGACCACTTGGACGATATGTACGTCGACGACATGGAGGCAGCCATGCACGAGCTCGGCATCGGCGACATCGACTTCCACGAGGGCAACCTGACCTGGAACGAGGAGCTGCAGCGCATCATGGCTATCGACTTCAATCTCTGCCCCTGGGGAGGCGCGGAGGACAGCGGCGTGGGGGGTGATGGCGACACGCATAATAAGAAGCGTGTAAAGCGCGATGAATCTTGAATGAGGGAGGGAACATTAATCACGACGGATTAGTTTTATAGATGGAGATTTTAGGAGTATGTGTATGCATCTATGATATTATGAGTTGATGAGAATATGCCGATACGATTATGGTTACTGATATGATACTGCGCCCGAACTTGCAAGTTGAAGTGGTTATAAAGAACCTAGGGTTGTCCGACCCTAACGACCAATAAATGAGGGTATGAGCCTTGACGGCCATGACCTCTGGGTGCTGCAGTCCTGAGACCTCCTCTCTCACACTGAGAGATCTAGTCCGACAAGATGATAGAAGGCCTTGTGACAGTACCAACGAAGAACAAATCAAGCCGTAGTAGGTCTGAGATGAACCAGTTCATCGCCGTGCGTCTTCAATGCCCGGGCAAGTGTTGCGGTTGCTCCTCAAGTCCCGTGACAATATGCTTAGTTAGCTCGCTCCAGGAGGATTTTCTGCACCAAGTCAGGCATTTCAGCGCCTTTGCAAACGGGCCCCTCTTGAACGACACGGATAAATGACCCGAAAGCTCAAGACGATCTCTTTTCCCATTTTTCATACAGGACACGCTCATGAATCTTTTACTCTTGATATACGTGTTTCCCTGAACGTTCGCAAAGAATTTCTATATTTTGACTTTTTCAATTTGAATTCTGTGGTCCAGAAACAATACCCCGCTAGCAGCCATGTTGTTCACGGAGTCGTTCGTTGATATCCCGATGTCGTCCGGTGCGGACGCCCGGCCAATGAGTTGAGTAGCCCGTGGTATTGATGAAATGCGCATTTTTAGTAAAGTGGCCCCACCGCTCGTCTGGGACTGAACATATCCTTCTGTGATTTCACGGACCTAAACCCCCGGCGGTTGGCATTGGCCGGGTCCGGCATCAGACCCGGGATCCCCGGCCCCGGCCCGGCCCCGGAAGCACATGCCTCCATTCTACGCACAAACCACTACGGCCGACCAGAGCAAATTTGTCTAACCGCACATGGAACATGCAGGACTGTTCATCTTCCACCCGACCATCCCGCAGTACCCCAACGCGTACGCCCCCTCTTCTCCGTCGAAACGCCTTTCTCTGTAACACCCCCAGACTGACAGAAAACACAGCAAATTCCCCGGCGTCCTGGTCTTCTCCGAGATCTACCAAGGCACGTTTCCCATCTTCCCGCACGCACGTCATATTCATGACTCCTCCATTGGTGTCTAACTCTAGTGTGATGCACAAACAGTCACCGGCCCCGTGGCCCGCTTCGCCCGTCAGATCGCCGGCATGGGCTACATCGTGGCCGCCCCGAGCAGCTACCACGACTTCACCGGTCCGGAGCCGCTGGCGTATGACGTGCCGGGCACCGACATGGGCAACGCCTGGAAGGTCAAAAAGGTATGATGGTCTCGCGCACATGCACTCCCCCCCTGGACCCCAGTATCTCGCTGTCTCCCTGGTCCGCTCGTGACCAACCCCGACTGCCGACACTGACCCGCCTCCAGACCCTCGAGTCGTACGACCAGGACTCCCTCAAGGCCGCCGACTACCTGCTGTCCCTGCCGACCTGCTCCGGCCGCATCGGCTCCACCGGCATGTGTCTAGGCGGCCACCTCGCCCTGCGCGCCGCCGTAAGTCCACCCCCCTTCCCCTTCCCCTTCCCCTCAACCTATGAAAGCCCCGACCCCGTCCTTCACCATCTCTCACACCACTGCTCTTCCCACCCCCCCGCCTAACACCACCCACAGCTCGACCCCCGCATCTCCGCCGTAGTCGCCTACTTCGGCACCGACATCCACTCCCGCACGCTCGGGCCCTTCACCACGCCCGTGACCGCCTACACCCTCCCCGAGTCCGCGTCCCCCAGCCCACACACCCTCGACAACCTGCACAAGCTGCACGGCCACGCCGAGGTCGCCATGATCTTCGGCGTGCAGGACACCCACGTGCCGCCCGCCGGCCGCGACACCATCCGCGCCAAGCTGCGCGACGCCAATGTCGTCACCTCCTTCTACGAGTTCGCCTGGGCCCAGCACGCCTTCATCCGCGACGAACTGTCCAAGGGCCGCTACGACCCCGCCATCTCAAAGGTCTGCTTCGAGATCCTGCTCGAGCTGTTCGGCCGCATCCTCAAAACCGATCTCGGTGGCCTGGAGGGCCCCGCGCCCGCCCTCGAGCACGTGTGCTGAGGGGCTCGGCTCAATTTTTGGGGGTGTCTGTAAGGAACCCCGGGACTCGGTCTATGTTGAAACACATCACTAGCAAACTAGTTGGGCAGAAATGGAAAGCAATCATTCATCTATATTGTATCTGCTATCAAGCGAGATATCTAGATCTTTAATCTATATTTTATATCAACCCAAAAAAAAAAACAACATCTTCAACTCCGTGATAGATTGCGCGAGAAATGCTAAATGCCTCCTCGGCACCAATGGTTCCCAAACCCAACATCTGCGATTCACAGGTTGTATTGTAATTGAAACTTGGACACAAATGCAGAAACAGAGACAAACAAGAAAGACAGAACGATCAAAGCAATGAGTGTTACCGGCATATCCAAAGCTAGTTGAGAAAATGCCACGTGGTGTGAGAAAAGACATAAGGAATAATAGGGGTATCAACATTTAGTCACTTGGTCGTGACGAGGTTTACCGCTGGCCGGTGTACGGCACATACGGTCCTGGGTTCTGGGGCTGCGGTTGGGGCGGGCGCGGGGCGCTGCCGGAGGGACCGCCCATGCCCGGACCAGCAATCACCCGCGGAGAATGAGGACCGCGAAGCGGGCTGAAGGAGCTTTGCGCTTCCTCATCGAACGACTGGTTCCGGTAGCTGGAGTTCGGCGGCGGTGGGATGGAAACGGACAGAGGAGGCACAGCTGCGGCGGCCGCGGTTACTTGGCCCTGGTGGCGGCGGCCATGCTGGCTCTGGCGCTTGCCAAACACGCTTTCGGTTGGGGACAATGGGCCGCCATCGGCAGCATCGGCGTTCTTGGAGTCGTCCTTCGCATCGTCCTTCGGCGTGGGCACCATGCGCATACCCTCCTTCTTCTTAGCAGCTTCATCACGGCTAGAGGCGGCAAATTCATCGGTAACGGCGACATTGTAGGCCGGGTTGCCAACCGAGCCGAGAGCCTCACCGCCACCACCAGGGTTGTAGATGGGCACTTTCTTGACCGCGGCGGCGAGAGCACAGATGAACTTGTTGCGGCGGGAAGCGCGAACAGCCTCGTTGTGCCAGTTGGACTTGTGCTTGATGGCAATCTTGAGCTGCATCTTGTCGAGCTCGCCAACTCCGAACACACCAATGCTGAAGTCGGGCTGGAAGTCGCGGGCGTTTTCGGGGGCACGCACAAAGGCTTCCATCTCCTTGCGCAACAGCTCAATGTCATCAAAGCTGGTGTCGTAGCTGATGTTAAGGTCGATGACCTCCTTCTGAGCGGAGCTGCGGGTGACATTCTCAATCCACATGGTATTGAGCACGATGTTGGGGACCTGCACAACCTGCATCTTGTCGATACGGTGGAAAACGGAATACAGAAGCGAAATCTTCTCAACAACAAGCAGCTGTCTCTCACCGCCGCCCACGATATCAACACGGTCGCCAACGTCAAAGGGATGCTTGATAAACAGGAAGATGCAGGAACCGAGGAACTCCTGGGCGGTGACGGCAAAGATGAACGACAGAGAAAGAAGGGTGGTTCCGGCAGTGGCGATGGTGGTGACGAACGAGCTCTGGAAGAAGGCCAGGAAGACGAAAATGATGATCAGAAGAACAACGAACATGAGAACCTTGTCAAAGACGCGAAGAGCCTGGCTAATGTCCTTCATGCCTTCAGAGATGGCCTTGCGTTCCTTGCTGATGTCGTTGACCTGGCGAACCATCTCTTCCAGGCCAATGTCGCCGTTGGAGTCGGCGTCGATGCTCTCAAAGGCCTCGGTAGCCTCGCCCTCGTAGTTGGGGCCGAGGACTTCCTTGAGATCCTCCAGATACAGGGAGTCCTTGCCCTCGACAACGAACGACATCCAGATACGCTTGGCAAGAGCATCGGAAGACGACTTGCGCTCAAGGGCCTCGACGACGATGGAGTGGGCGGAGTTGGGGTTGAAGACCTGCTTTCCGGTGATTTCAGAGGCGATGCCACCGAACACAGACGTGACCTTGTCACCCAGGCGTCCGACATCACCAATGATTCTCATGGGCGCACGCTTGTCCTTGGCACCAAGACGGATGTTGATGCTGTCGTTGATGATGTAGTCTTCTTCCTCAAACTCGGGGCAGTACATGGGGAAGAGAGCGCGGGAAGCATCGTACATGATACCCAGGAGATGGATCTCACGCTTGGAGGCCTTGATGCGGTTGGCGAACGAGCGCTGGTGGTAGCTGATACCAATGAGCTGGACAACGCCCTTCTCGGCCAGATAGACGGCAGAGGACACAAAGGCGGCGCCGAGAATGCGCAGCATGGTGATAACCCAGTCGATGTTGTTGGCATTAGCCTTGGAGAACAGGCCGCGGAACGAAACAAACGAAGCCAAAGCCCAGAAGAACAGCGAAAGGGGGATCTCCAAGTTTTGCAGAACAGTGGCGTACTTGCGAGTTCCGGAGCTGACCACACCGCAGAAGAACATGAACACGGAGGGGATGACCTGGGCGACGACCTTGCCAATCCACAAGGAGAGCCACGAGATTTCGATCCAGATGAACAAGTAGAACAGAGACGGGCCGGGAATGCGCTCGTCTTCAGGGGTGCGGCCCGCAGCGGAGCCAAGGTTGATATCATTGCGGTGGTCAGTCAGAACGAGCACGACAATGGGAACAGCCAGGATGATGGCAATGGGCACAATGTAGAAGATGTAGCGCAGAGCAGGAGACCAGGAGATAATGGTGGTATAGAAGCGGCCCATGGCATTGAGGTGAGTCTCCGAACTGTCGGTGTTTTGGCGGACCATAGTGCCCTGTCTCTTGCGGCGACCGGCACCGCCGTTGACTGTAGTGGCAGACGAGTAGAGTCCATCCTTCTCGTTCTGCGAGGGCACGGCGGTGGAGGTGGAGTCAAACTGGATCGGTCTGCGGGCGCCGGTGGTGCTGGCACGGCTTTTCACCTGAGTGAGAGCAATGCCGTTATCTTCGGAGGTGGCGCGGGAGCCGGAGATAGGGACAAAGCCCTGGTTTCGGGGAGACGGGGGCATGACTGGAGGTGAACGAGAGGCGGTAGGGAACGAGCGAGGGAGTGATGCGGTGTAGTTGCGCGGCTATTCCGACTTCGTGGCTTGAAGCGTGGATGGACGACGGCCGGTTTGTCGGGAGGAGTCGCTGGTGGGTCCCGGAGTCGGCGGGATCGAGGAGCTTGATAGAGGAAGGCACAGCCGAAAAGAGAGAAAGAGGCAATGAGACCCAAACAAAAGAAGGGACAGAAAGCTGGTAACGGGGCGATGCACTTTATAAGAAGAATAAAAGAGACGGGAGGCGAATCAAGCGTAACACCGTCTGAAGCACAGCTTCTCAGAATGGAAATAAACGAAGGATAAACGAGGAACCAGAAACGAAACGAGGATATAGCCCCAAAGCAAACAAACAGGATTATACAAAGAGATCGACAGGCTATAGTCGAGGGATCAGATCGCAGTGAAGAGCACGGCCACACAAGAAAAGAGGGAGGAAGGAGGGAGGGAGAAAGCAAGGAGAAAAAAGAGTGAGAGGTTGTTGAAGCACTAAGTATGCGTCGTGAATATTTTGAAGGGACAGCACAGGCGAGAAAAAAAGAACGAAAAAAATAAAGAGTGGCGCTACACACAGACTGAGGCGCAGATGCAGGGAGAGGGCGGGCCAAAGAATGCGGGTAACAGGCCTCTCGCACTATTTTGGGTGTGTTATTCTTGGTTCTCTGTAGTGACACACTAACCAACTAACACCCAAGACAAAGAAAAGTGGCGGGACAAGCAAGGGACCAGATTTGGGGATGAGACTTTGTGAAGCTGAGTGTATGTGACAGGAGAGAGAGAGAGAGAGAGAGAGAGAGACAGGAGAGAGACATAGAGGAATAGAGAGAGGGAGAAGAGGGAAAGGGTGAGGGAGGAAAAAGGCATGATGATCGTGGATGGATATAGGGGACCACAGTTGGCGATGTGAGGGAAGGTGCAATGCAGAGAGGACCTCAGGTACCAGGTACGAAGTCTGCAAGAATCACACCAAGACAGGGGCTGGCTTCTGGCGGCGCAGGAACTGGAAGGAACAAGTTGGGGCCAAAGACTTGGAAGGAACGACCGACAGACAGACAGCAAGCGCATGTCCGGCACTGAACCCTGCCAGTTATCCCTCTTTCCTTGGTGGGCGGTGGACCCCATCCGCTTTTCTTTCTTTCTTTTGGGTCCTCTTTTTTTCTTTTATTCTTTTTTTTTTTTTTTAGTAGCCTTCTTAGCCCCAGGTTTACGAGGTTTTGATGAAACTGGTGTACGTAACGCTGTGGTGTTTACGATACTCTGACGACGAGAGCACGCTTAGTGTGAGTGCTGATCACCGGAAATACGGGCTGCGAAAGGGTTCACTAAGGCGCCCTAGCAGTGCAAATATCATGGCATCCTTACGAGTTGCCCGTGGCCGCTGTAAATGATAAGTCGAACCTCGGTGCCTCCCCCCGTCATTTCCGGCTTGCCGCTGAGTGTGGGTGGCTCTTTGTTCATGCCGATATTCCGTCACGGCACCGGTAGCAGCGACCCGGTTTTGCAGCATTGGCGTTTACCGATCGTGCCTGCTTGGTCTGTTGTATGTCGAGAAGGAGCGTCGGCTGGGCGGCATTTGAAGTCTTGCAGTGGGCGAAGGTCCAGTGCACACGACAATTTCACGTGAAGTGGCAGCGACGATGCCGCCACCACCATCCATCACAATGTGTGCACACTTACCCACACCACAAAAAATTCCCACTATGTCCAGTTCCGCAGGAATTTTGGGTGGAAAAAGGGACGTGGTGGAGCCCCCCATCACACGTTTCAAGTTTTCGAAACGGGCCTTCCAGGTACCAGTTACCTTCATTGCCAGAGGAGGAGATGTCTCTGGTTCTTTCCTTTTTTTCTTTTTCTTTCGTGCTACACTTACACCCGGATCGCTTAAACGCAATAAGCAGTTATCCGAGTCTGGTCATACCGTATAAGTGCATATACGGGTATAATACATAACAGCGCGCTTGATGTTTGTGACCATAACACCGTGATGTTATCCCCTAATATCTCGACCTGACTCTCGGAATCAACATTTGGACTCTCTTCTGCCTAGTGAATGCTATACAAGTTCTCCTGTGCTATAAATACACGTCCCTCTCCACCTACAGACACCGTGTGTGTCTCCACCGTCCTGCGCTACTGCAGTCCTATAGATTTGCTCCACGTCGGTGCTAAACCCCCGCGATGATGATTGTCTGCACACAGCAACATCGCTCGCGACTCGCGGTCTGCCCCTTTACCCTTCACTTCGTATCGCCACACACACACACACACACACACACATCCAGAATTCCTGGAGGCCGTCGTAGCGGGCGGATCTCTCTATCCAGTACCCACCAGTTCATCAGACTAAGTGGCAGCCCGTTGACCACTATTTCATCAGCATCACGTCTTGGCTTGGTGACTGAGCAGCACGGAAGAGCCGCTGTTTCTTACCCTGCCTTGTTTCAAGTTGAGTCTAGCGGATATAAATTTCCCACGACACAAACAAACCGCCGAAAAAAGGCATTTGGCTGGCTGTTGCAGGGCCCGTACATTTACATTCCGGGGGGGGTGGAAGACAGGACAGACGTGCATGTTCGTTGTCTCAAAACTTTGAGCTGCGCACATCCATCAATTCCATTGGACACCATCCGTTCCCCATTTAAAAGGTTGGGAACGGCTGGTGGCCAAGAGCCCAAGAGTCAAAGAGTCCCTGATCCAGTATCCAGCCAGTAGTACTGTACATACAGTAGAGCACTCTTGCAATGGAGTCTGTGGGTATACGGCATTTAGAGTCTGCAACGACTGATGGGAAATGAATTCAGTCGTCTCACACTCACTCTAGGGGTTTCTCCTCTTGGAGTCTCGCTTCTTAGGGTTAATGTGCATTTCCTGCTCCGGTAGTTCTTCAGCCGGCGTGGGAACACTGGTTGATGCTCATACTGTCTCGCTGGACTTCCTCTGTTCAGTTGCCGTAGACTTGCTCGATATCTTCTTGCTCTTTCCTCTCATCTCTTCTTGACATGAGCTAGATGCATGTAATGTACTGTATTAAGACGTATCCTATCAATGATTGCCCGGATATGAAGACAGATCTGGGCTCCTCACCACATGTTTGGAGTAGAGTGTGTTGACTCTGGCTTTCTATTCAGTATGCATATATATACCAGGGACTGGTAGTAGTAAGTTCTCCTGGATGTCCCCATTGACCTCACAGGATCGACGCCATGGATAAAAAACAGTTCCAGGACAGTTGTGGCGCACCGTCAATGCGTTCCCGGTTCACGATTTCGGATTGGGCCTACGCTACACACACACAATGCACACAATGGATATATATATCGCCGCGGTCCTCGTGGCTTGATGAAAGCATACAGATACAAGTACTCCCGTTTCCCGGAATCGGATCTGCTTTTCAGGTTGCCTGTCATGTTCTGAACGAGATATTACACCTGCTCGCCAGATATTTGTGGCGAAGAGACGGGAGGGAGGGCATAAGACAGCCCATTATCGCTGTTCGGATATACCAGTCCCGGCCTATAACCCATCGCCAGAGCCCCTTTTCATTTTCCCAGCTCGGCGGTTCAAGCATCCATCGTACCATCGATCACAGTTTCTTCTGTTGCATTGGGTCTGGCTGGACTCGCCGAAGAAGCTTAATATTAGGGTCGGGGTTACATGAGGTTGTTCATTCTACGGGGACATGCGATGTTGAAAATGCTGCCATTCTCTTGGACGACTTCCCCCGGTTCTATTAAAGATTACCATATATCGAGAACTGTAAACCATCCCGACCGACAAAAGCTTGCTGTGAAAGACCAAATACCGATGAAGTAAGTATACATGCAGCTAAAACTCCAACCTGTGATTCCCGCCGTATGAAACTTCATCTTCACGACAAAGGCGTGGTTGACGATGCCTTGCTGAGATGTAACCGCACAACCCTAACCCTACCACTTTCCCGCCTAACTCATTCCGCGACCCGTCAAACCCGTGTAAGACACTGCTGTGTTTGTCACATTGACCACATTTGTCTCACCCGTGAGTGCGTTACCGCGTGTCGCGTCGCGTGTGACTACTTCCCCCACCTCCTCCACCCCCTTCATCCTCCACATCCACCGCCGCCGCCACCCGCGCCGTCACGCCCCCGACCTCGTAGTCCCACTCGAGCCGGTACGCCCGGCGGGTGCTGGTTCCCGCGGCCGAGGAGCCCGGGTTCGGACGGGAACTCTGGCGGTATATACGCATGCGGCGGCGGGCGGCCAGGAGCTGGCCGCCTAGGAGCACGGCCACCGCGGCGACAAAGCCGGCGGGGGACGCGGCGGAGCGCCGGAGTGCGGAGACCGTGGCGTCGGCGAGTGCTCGCGCTTCGGGTGCGGTGCACCCGGGCGTTCCACTGGATGGTATGGGTGCTGTTGCTGTTGTTGTGCTGGCGGCCGCGGCGGCAGTGGTTGTGGAGAGGACTCCGGGGTCGTGATCGATGCACTCAGCTAGTTGAGCGCTGGTGGTGAGGTACTCGCGCACTGCGGCATCTATAGACGCTGTTGCTGTGCGCGGCGATGCGTCGTCGTCGTTCTCGTCATCGTCCTCTGGGAACCGGCCAGAACTGCGGATCCGGGACTCAATCCCCCCCATCCCGCCTGCCGAACCACTCCTTAGACCCCCACCCGCACTACTTCCGCCACTCGTTGGCCGACGACCGTCTGTGGTGGATGGGGTCGGCAAGAGCTCGTGGCGACGGGAGCTCGACGCTGAGATATCCAGCACTGAGCTGAGGAGGTACCGTTCTGATAACTGGCTGGGCTGGGCGGTAAGATCGATCTCAGTCGTGGAGAACAGCGAGCCGGCTGCTGGTGGCGGTATTTGTGTGCGGGCGGGGTGGTCTAATGGTAGTGGTGGTGGTGGGAGCAGCCTTCTGGATTCAGCAGGACTGTTGGTCCCACGATCGCTCTCCGGCCTCCGTTCTCGGGCGTGGGCCAAAGGATCATACTCCTGGCCCGGCCCCGTGTCTTGGCCCGCAAGCCGGAACTTGAACTGAGAGTCATGATGCACCATCCACGGCCGAGCACTGCTGGCTCCCGGCCCGTCATCCTCAACCACAGCCCCCAAACTCCGCCGTGCCGGTGGCCGGCCCCTCGCCTTTCCTACCGACCCAGAACCTAGCCGCCATGCCGAGCTGACTGCTTTCGCGCCGTACCGCCTGCCCGATCGCCTCGGTGCCGCAGCTTCGGGTATACGTGGGGGCATGCCGTGCAACATGGGAGGCTCTGGGGAGACTTCCCCCGGGGCGGATACTAAGTCTTGCAGGGACAGACCCGACCGGCGGGTGCGGCCTGCGCTCCCGGGCCGTACTACCGCTGGCGCAGGCGGTGCTGGATTACGCAACGACATGTACCTGTCGTCGTCATCCTCGTCGTTGTGGCCGGTAGTTAGTGATTTGACGCTGAGCACCGATGCCGGACGGACCTTGCGGTCGATGTCGTCGTGTGCGGTCGCTGGTGTGCGTGGCAGCGGTGGAGGGATCGGGCGAGGGTCAGGCGTGTCCCCGCCACCGCTGGCAGAGTAGGCACGTTTCCGGCCGCGGCGGGGGCGGATGTGCGGGAGAAGCGCGCGGAGCGCCATGTCGTCTTCGGTGGCGACGCCATCGCGGCTGGTGGATAGGAAGTCCGCCGCGGAGGTGGCATGGGGGATGCTGGCGTAGTATGGGTGCGGGCGGCCCATGAGGAACTCGAAGAAGGCGTCGATGTGCATAGAGTGCATCCAGCGCTGCAGAGGGATTAGCTGCCGGCCGTTCAATCTACAAACTGATGTGGCTTGTCCGGTACAGGCTTTCACGATGGTGCACAGGAACGCCCCCTCGCCGCAACTCCGCAAACGGCAAGCTTACCTTCAATCTGACAGCGTACTGCTGGATCTTCTGGGCACTCTCGCCCTTCGTCGCATCCGGCGGCTCGACACCCAGTCTCAGAGCCAGCTCCGACCAGGTGCGCACGCCGTCCTCGCGCGCCTCGAGCTGCGTCACCAGCCGAAACAGCGTGTACGTGTCGAAAGTGTGCCCGCCACTGCGCGGCGGACTGCAGAACGCGGCCCGTAGGGCGTCGATACTGGCTAGCGACGCCGTGGGCGGGTCGAGCAGCGCGCCCGGCGGTGCGATTATTGCCGCGGGCACTGTGAAGCTGCTACTGCTGGTGGGCGGCAGTGGTGGTGGGAGCTGCACGGCGGGGTTGCAGTACAGGATGAACGACACATAGGCGTCGGTGATGGAGTGGCGGGTCACGGTGGCCGGGCCGGGCAGGCCGCGGCGCGGGATGGGGAGGGGGAGGAAGGGTCCGCCTGCTGGTGCGGCCACGGAGGGGTCGGTCATGACCAGGCCGGGGGAGAGGGCGCGGGTAGCGGGCGGAGAGGCATCGGCCGGGGCGCAGGAGACTATATGCGTGGAACGGTGTTGGCCGGCTGGAGACGGCCATGGACATGCCGGGGTTGAGACTGAAGCAGGGGAAAGGGGGGATCTCGACTGAGATGGGAAGAGAGATTTGTGAGTAATATGGCGATCGATGGGGGTTATAGGGGTGAAACAGGATACTGGAGAATGAGTACACACCGAAGATGACTCAGGTGGATTTCGACCGAACAGAGAAGAGGCCGTGATCGAGACCACGGAGTAATGGCAGAGTGGCACAGTGATAGAGACTTCGAGAGCTTAGAGACAAGACACATGCACAACCCGAGTCAAGAAACCAAGTGAAGAAACCAAGTGACAAGAACACACGCAAAAAGAGGAACATCACAATTTTTCCCTCCGACCTCGCCCCGGACTATCCCCAACGATACTGGTGACGATGGAAAGGAAGAGTGAAAAGAAAAACGAGACAGGAGGAGAGCCAGAACTGGCGTAACTGGCACCCCAGTAAAGCACCACACACACACGCAAAGCGCTCTCGCGTCCTGAAAGAAAAAGAGAAATAAGAATCCACAGGGCTATTATTTTTTGATTAATCTGAAGACGATGTATTTTTAAATCATCTGGGGGAAGAGGAGGATGAGAGGTAAAGACGAGGGAGGAGAGAGAAAATGGGATATTCCGTATACTTGGAGTGTGTGTTTATATACCATGAATATAGACGCTTTATATATATCTATATGTCCAAACAACTCTGGGGCCATAATTACTATTATTTCTGTTCTTTCCCCCTTTATATCTTCGGCTTCCCACCCGGTTACTGGTACGTGAAACTAACTCATGGGCACAGGAAATTTGTTTCTTAATAGGAGGGTAATATTGGCCGTGATATCCGAGTGTTGGGTGAGTGGGCTGGAGTGACACTGCGTGTGAAGCGGCCAGAAGAAGGAGGAAAATGTGAAGATGGGGAAGAGAGGATGAGATGGAAGAGGCAGACAGAGAGGGCCGGAGTGGCTCTGATACAAGCACGCCCCCCCTCCATAAGGAGACACACAGTTGCCTGGAGGGGAAGAGAGGGACACACTGGAGGCGGTAACCCGCTCACACCCCCCTCGTCGAATCCCAAGAAACCGAGCCAGCCTCCGGGCACGGTTCACTTATTCACCTGCATTCATGTCTACTCGGCGAGAGTGTGCGGGAGTATGTAAGAGTGGGAATCTCGCCAGCCGGTGCTGACCCTGGATCCAAAGTGAGCGAACACAGAAAACAGAGAAGCGAAGAAAATGAACAAGAGAGGCATCATGTATATATAGGTCTGTAGTACCTATTACATACATACCCTATAGGCGTCCCGTATATTAGATGTATATATGAGGTGCACCTATATATAAGTACGCTCCATTATAGAGGATCTTAGGATAATAAATAAATCCGTGAGCCGCGACCCGCCCTCCCACCAATCCCTCTCAGTGGACTTTTATTTGTTTCCCGTTCTCTTTCCCCTCCTCCTCTCCTCTCCTCTCCCCTCAGAAGACAGAAAAATAAATCTACAGCATCCCCGAACTCACCTACATGAGTTGGATACACTGCACATACCAGACTCCTTCTTTTTTCCGGTGTATCAGAGACCCGACGGGAGAGGAGACTTGAAGAAATACTGTGGCGAGGCGAGACGGCTGGATGAGGAGGCCGAGAGAGATAGAGATGGCGGGGGGCAGAGCCGGGCAGTAGTGTTCGGGTGTCCACACTCCCTGCGTGACCTCGTTGGTGTGTGTGCGTGTCCAGCAAGATGGCTGAGGACATCTTCTCGCAAGCCGGAGGTGTGCGTGGAAGAGGGATTTCCGGGATACGTATTCACAACTGATGCAGCACCACGCTCTCAGATACAGAGAACAAGAAACAAGAAACACGAGAGTGGGCAGATCGACAACCATGCATCCCATATGCAAAACAAGCTCCTGGAACCATGGCTCGTGGATCTACGGACCTGTCTGGATGTGACCTGATGCGTGGGCCAGCATGTACCGGTACATGCCAGCGAGCCCAAGTCCGCCTCCAAATGCCCGGAGATGCTGGGTAGATATACTCTTGTCCGCCGCTGGGGACCCGGTGTCGTATATATAGCCTGCGGCTCGCTTAGGGCGTTGGGAGAGAGAGCCAAGTGACAGGATTGGCCTGCACCGGCCATAGAGAGAGAGAGAGAGAGACGCTTCAATGGCATATTTGGATTGCTGGAGTCGTATCGTATTGCTTAGGCTCGGCCACTTATCCTGATTCTGCAGCCGCCAGAGGATTATTGTTTCCTAGGTGTCTCGTCTCGTGTGGTGTCCTCCTTTTGTACTCTTGGGTCCTTTTCGGGACACAGACACACTCTCTCTGACACTCTTACCACTTTCTCTCTTACACGTTTCCCACAGGGAAACACGTACGCGCATACACACACGCCTCGAGTCTTCTTATCCCAGACACAAGGAGAGAGAGAGAGACAAGAGGAAAAGCCCGCTGTCCCACCAGTCCCCACGGCCATCTAGATCGCCCATGCAACCCTATCTCTGCCTATCTCGGCCACATCGCCCGTTATTCAAGAAGTGTGTGCATGCGGGCAAAACGCATTGACTCCTAGCACTAATGCAGCAAGTCACGCTGGCCAGAATTGCTTGGGGCTTCTCTTTCCTACCATAAGCGGGAAGAGGAGAGACATCAGGAGAGACGCACCCAAGAGAAACGGGATGAATATATGAGGGAGAAAAGGGGCTGTGGGAGGTGACCCAAAAGTCTTGGGGATGGGGCTGAACATACACGGATGGTAGAGACCAGAGGGGGGGATAGAAAGAGAATAGGATGGAGGGAGGAAGAGAGAGATGCAGACGACCGACACAGAATCCTCTCTCTTGTTTACCTCATGTTTGCGTCCTCTGCCTGCAGCCACGGCACGGATGACAAGTAAACGAGGCGCAATGAGAGAGATTCATTAATATCGACCGAGCGGAAGCCTGGAAGTCGGGGATGAGCAAAGCACATGAAAACAAAATAACGATATTACAAGAACGGTCGATCGACAAGGACATGCGTATATATAGTACACATCAATATCCCAGATACACCCGCACACAGAAAGGCCCAGAGCGAGAGGCGGAATCGGGATCCCCAGCCAGAGAGCACCCGTTGGCGATGTGGCAAAAAGAAGGTCACTCGGCGGTGATGTCTGGGGGACAACGATACTTCGCTCGAGAACCGCAACAGGAAAGTGCTGTATATGCTGGTAGATTGGGCTTCTATATTTGGAATTCTGGACGTCGATATTAATGAGCAGATTTGGATACGGCGCTTTTCTGTCTCTGTCTTGTGCTTCGTCGGGTTGAGACCCTTGGGGTAACCAAGTTGGCCCATGCAAATGAAGAGCAATTAATTTGTTGGAATTTCGAATTTTGCAAAATAGAGAGAGAGGAAAAAAGCTGCAAGGAAGCCAAGCTGACGCAAAAGTAATAACGAAGGATTGGGAGCAATATGGAGACAAAAGACCAGACGAGTCCATCCCCTCTTTTTGCAATCTTTCTTGACATGCTTCACACGACGAAAACCTGGACCAAAAAAAAGCGAAGGTATATCATATATCTTCGGAAACCTCCCGTTCCAGGAGAACAGAAAGAGAGTCCGCGTCGATCACTGCATATACCTGGGGCTTTCTGTTCGCCCTGCTGCCGGCAATCGGCGGATGAAAGGTAGGTCGCAGTGCGTTGAAGATGGAGATCATTTCCACAGTTGACAGAGTTGACGTGCATGACACGGTTACCTTTAGTCTCCTATTGTTTTTTTCCCCGGTGGCCAGGCATGCAGCAAGGCCTTTTCTTTGCTTGCGTTCCAGCCCGCTGGAGCCGTGGTGGCTGGAGAGGATTTCCACACACACACATGGATGGTGCATGTTCTTTTACTAGAGGACCGTCAAAAGGAGCAAGCACACACTTTCCGCAAGGGGGCAAAATATGAGAAAAGCACGCAGAGATTGTGTGTCGACGCCGCTTGGCCGAGAACGGGCGGTGCAGCGAAGGAATCTGGCACAGTTGAGGATAACCCGCGATGCGCGGATGAGGCGAAGGAGACGTACCCGAAGTACGAGATATATGCCACACTCCCGTGAAATGACCACAATCTTGTCAAATGAATCCTCTTCAGTACCACCCACCAGAAGAAAAACAGGGCACAAGTAATCGACGGGGCTGGTGGCGGCGTGTTTACACCCTCGTGAAGTGAAGACGCCATTGGCCGACCATCCGTGATATATCTCATGATACGTCCCGCCGTCGTACTGCATCCATCCTCCGTTCCGCGCTCCGTTCTCTCCCTCTCCCCGCCCGCGGATTACCAGGACCAAATTATGGCATTCGTGGAAAAGACAGAGCCAAAGAGACCATCCAGTTCACGCGGCGGCGATCATAAGAGCCGATTTGCTATTATCCGGCGATGCGGCGAGTGTGGTTCGGCAGTCCGGAGCAGGGCTTGATTTGGAGAAGAGACGTGGGGTATGGACAAGAAACGTACATGTAGATGGATGTTAGATGGACGGACGGGTGGAAATGCACGACAATGTGTCCGTTCATGGCGTTTGCCAGAGTGTGAACAGAGGATCAAGTTCAGGGTCGGCCTCAAATGTGCACGCGAAATAAGGGTTACAATCCAGCCGTGTCCCCCGATACATGCACATTCACGAACCGGGGCCATGCACCTATCCGATCCTATGCGCCTACCGGGACTCTGTCCTTGCCCCAGATAAAACCGTGCCAAATACATCAATCTCCCTTCCCATTTGTTCATGGCGTCATCGACTGACCTTTATCGCCGCTCCGATTTGCCTTTCTCCAGTCCTTCGGAGCTTCAAATCAAAAGGCTCCGTGTGTCGTTCGTCCGCGGGTTTGCTCTTATTTTCTTGCATTTTTTACTGGCTCTGTATCGGCGATTGCCATTTGTCCAATTCCGAATTTCAAAGCAAAGAGGGACGAACTCCAGCAAAATCCAAGCAAACGCGAAAAATGGTGCGTCTTGCGTTATGAAATGGCGTCATTTTCACAACTGACGCCCTATCGACACCGTCGGGTTTTAGTGGTGAACATACATACACCAGAAATGTTACACTGGATGTCGTCGCTGTTGGACGTAACACACATATCCGGCCTTTCTCTCCTCCGGTAGCTGCACTGGATTGTTAATCCGTGCTTGGAAATTCGGATTGCGGGGGACCGCCTCGCGCGTCGATCAAAGATCGATATGGCTTCTTCTCAAAGTATAAAGGCTGGCAGGATGGCATCGGTTTTATGCTGTCAGATTTGGAGGATTGTCGATTCATAACAGCATCTCAACAGCATTCACACTCACGTTTACAGTCTCACAGCTTCCTATACATTGTCTCCAGCATTGATCTAGTAATATCTTGGTTATATTGCGTTTGATCGCACAGAAGACTTGCACTTGCATCTCGGAACATCCGCTTCTCATACAGCCAACATCTCTCTCTCTTGCCACTACACCCGCTGCCTTAGAACTTAGACGTCAAACGCTGCCCATATCCTGCGAGGTCTTTCCCCATCACTCTAAAAACAATGGCCATCATCTCCCGTCCCGCACCCTCCGGCCCGGTTGTCGCCACCCTCAACTACCTGACGCTGCCGGCCGACGGCTCCAAGCCGTTCAACTACGTCGACACCCCGCCCGAGGGCCAGCCGCAGCGCAACTACACCACCGAGTCGCACTCCGTCGAGATCCAGGACGCCCGCGGCCGCGAGGCCGAATTCAACCTCGACACGCACGCCTTCTCCATCGTGCGCGGCGAGCCCTCTGCCGCCGAGTCTGACCCGGCCTCGAACTTCACCGACGACGCCGCCATCACCACACACTACTACCCGGAGGTGCAGGACCTGCTGCTGCGCTCGGTGCCTGGTGCCAACCGCGTCGTCATCTTCGACCACACCGTGCGCCGCACCCAGCCCAGCTCTGACCGCGCCCCCGTCACCCAGGTCCACATCGACCAGACCGCCCGTGCCGCCGCCCTGCGCGTGCGCCGCCACGTGCCCGCCGACGAGGCCGACGCCCTGCTGGCCGGCCGCTACCGCATCATCAACGTGTGGCGCCCGCTCACCCGCCACCCCGTCGACGCCTTCCCGCTTGCCTTTGCCGCCAGCAACTCCGTCGCCGACACGGATATCATTCCCATCGATCACCGCTACGTTGCGGCTAAGTACAACGGCGAGACCGCCGGCGTGCGCCATGCGGACGGCCAGCAGTGGTACTACCTGAGCGGCATGACTGAGAACGAACGCCTGCTGCTGGAGTGCTTCGATAGCTTCGGCCCGGACCCGGCTCACCCGGAGGTCAAGGGCGGACGCCTGGTGCACTCGGCCTTTGCCGACCCCCGCTCGCCTGAAGATGCTCTGGGCCGTGAGAGCATTGAGGTTCGCTGCTTGGTGTTTGGACCTTGAGGGAGTTCCCCTGGAACGTTTGGCCCGATCCACAGGTCTTCTTTCTTAGCATATGAGATGTTTGTATTTGTAACACTGCTGCGACCAGGGTATCTATATGAGTTCGACGAATAATGCTTAAATGTAATTCCAAATTTGACACACTTCACAATATACTGCTTTCTTACTTTCACGTGATTCTACGGATACGAGCGCGCAACTGGGCCGAGGACATGAAGGGATGTACTTTTTGACTTTGCCAAAATACTCTGTGATCTGTGATCCAGCTCTGTGCTACCAGTGACACCTGGGTCACACAGACGAACCTTCCGCAACACCATTTTACCAAGCCCACCACAAGATTTACACAGACGCCGGCCCTGTGATACATCATGAAACAACTGGGCACGAAAAGGAGAGGAGACAGTCAGGGCTCGTTACGTTTTCTCAGCCCGAAGTCGATTGCGACACACGGGTTGTTGTCAGAGATTGTCCCTGACTCGACCATAGGAGATCTAGGGACCTCAGGATCGGGGGGATATCTAGGAGCGCTGAGGGAGTTAAACACCCGGACTAGTCTCGGAAAAGTTGGGGATAGGTTCGTTGTATGTAGATACAAACAGTGAAAGGTGTACGATTAGTGTTCTAATTATGGTGTTGAATGACCGAGCAACGGTGTTCGAACCCTTAGTTAAAAAAAAAAAAAGAGCAGTTAATTTCAGAATATTCTCAAGTTCAGGAGAGGGGGAGTATATACATAGAACCCAAAGCAAAGCGAGATACGCACTTTTAGTACTGATATGGATGGCCGTGAGAAGAACCTCGGCCTTGCGGCATATTAGAGAGATGGACGCGTTGAATCTTTTGGACCTGCTGCTAATATTGGAGAGTCGGCTGCTCGCCTAGCAGAACTGCAATATCTGTCCTTGGGCAGTGAGCTACTCGAAACCTTGCGCTAGGCTAGATTGAACTTGTTGTAGTGCAGCCGTCTGCTTCGCCATCGCAGAATCATTTCCTGTCAGCGGGGTCACAACGACGCGCAAGTTCCGCATCGCCGGGAGATTCTCTAGTTTCCCGGGTTCTTGGCCGGCCGTAGAGAGAGTCTGATGAGGTCCGCGAGAGGATCCTTCGGCACTTACGCTCAAATCAAACTGATTTCGGGTGTTGACGTATTAGATGAATCCCAGAGATGGAACTGTCACCGCGATCAACCAAAGAGTCAGACCCTCGGGCTTTTGACCTGGAGGGCGAAGTGTCCTGAGATATATTGAAGTTTTCACGAGTATGGGGCAGGAGAAAGGATGTCCAAGAAGAGTTATAGGCGTTTGGCCAGGAGCTCTACGGCTTTATATACGTGTGCTTCCTAACCAATAAACTCACTGTAGTACAGTCCATGATTCATAACTCATTACACTCTGTTGCATGCTTCTAAGCAGGCCGCTAAATACATTTGCTCTCCAAGCGATAAAACCAGAACAAGACAGGAAACCAATGTATTGTAAGAAGACATTAATTGGGCCGGCCCGATGGCCAACTAGAAGAAATAATGCACTAAAATAGGTTTGCACGGGGTGTATCCATTCCTTCCACACACAGCATACACTCTCTGTTCAACATAGCTGCACTGAGGAGCCGTGGAAGGGCGGTCTGTTCCAGGCCTAGTTCTTCCGGGACTTGCCACGGCCGCTTCCGCTGGTACGATTCATCGCCACACCAACAGCACCGCCACCTCCCTGGCTGCTGCCCTGGCGGCTCATAGGCACAGCAGAGAGAGCTGAGGACTTGGGAGTCTGGGGGATCTCAGCCTTGACCGGCTTGACCGGCGAGGAGTTGGGCACCGAGTTGGATCCACTGGTGCCGTTGCTAGCGCCCGGGGCCGGCGTGGCAGCAGCCGCAATGGCATTTGTCGCAGCCGCGCTAGCTCCCACCACCAGATCCAGACTCTCGCCCGGGAGCATCTCCTCCTGGAGGAGAGCCGGGTCCTCGCGACGCGCGCCCACGAACGACACAAACCGTCCTGCAATCGTCGGCACAGAAACAGCTTCGAGGATACGACGGAGACCAGTCGGATAGTCGAGTGAGGCGCCGGGGCGGTTCAGCTCGTCGTAGCGCTTGAACACAGCCATGACTGCCAGGTCGGAGTTGATATCATCTTGGGACAGCTGAGTCGGGAAGTTTTGGTCTGACTGCCGAAGATTCGGCTTGAGGTACTGCTGGGGTTGAGCGGGCGGCATCTTGGGAGTATCACCGGCGTACATAAGGTCGAGGTTCGAGGGGATTTCGTAGTTGACGATTCCTTCAATCCCGAGGACCTTGTCATCGAGGAAGTTTTGATTCGCTGCAGCCGCCGCCGCTGCGGCACCGCCACCGCGGGTGCTGCGAGTTTGATGAGAGACCTGACGTTCCATGGTGACAGCATTGTCGCTCGAGTCATCGTCGTCCTTATCATCGTGACTTGACGATCGACGATTTCCGTTCGCGCCGTCGGAGCCGCCGCGATGTCGGAGGAGGTGCTTATGCGCAGCAATAGCAGCCGTGTTGTAGGTCATGGCGAGTTCCTTTTCGGTGAAGAGCTTGTCGATGCTATACACCGGTCCACCTTGCCGGGCTGACAGCCGGGTCTTTTCAGACTGCCACATTGGCGTGGCGTTGCTAGTGTCCAGACCTCGGCGCATAGGAGCGGGGGAGCCATCATCGTCCCCTCCGTTTCGCTTCCGCTTCTTGTTATTGTTATCCGCGGCTAGACTGGCCAGATCATCCGCGTCTCGGCGCATGCGAGTAGCGCGCTTGCTATGCGGTCCGCCTGGGCTTGACGGGTGGGTGAAGCTGAACTGATTGGGATGCAAGAGCAGAGCGGAAGAATCGCTTATTTCCAGAGCTTCCTTCTCCTTAAGAAGTCTATGCTTTTTGGAAGTGAGCGTGTTGATAAGGCGATCCCGCAGGGTGTTGCTCAAGGACTGGTGCTCGCGACGAGCCGTTTCGAGTTTGTAGCTCAGGGTATTGCTATACTCCTTGCGCTTGCGTTCAAATTCATTCTGTATGGAGAACGGGGAAAATTAGCAAATCAACGAACAAAATAGCATCGCGTTTGGAGTATTGTTCCGTGGGTTGTAAACGAGAACGAAATGAGGTTCCTGGGTATAATCAACTGCTATAACTATGGGTGGGATATGAGCTTACTCTCTGTCGGGTCAAGTGGAAATCTTTGTTTTCGTACACATCGGAGATGGTCTGAGACCATTCCTGAAATCTTGGGCCAGCCATTTCAAGCACCGTGCGGGAGGCATCGTTCGGATCGGCATTCGTCTGAACGATGTTGGTGTGGTCATGCCGGAAGTCCTCCACCAGTTCGAGGACATTTTCTGTGTACGGATCGATGCGTTGCACGAGCGCCGTGTCGACCTGGATTCTCTGAAGCTGATCTCGGTATTTGAGGTCCTTGTCGCGCATATAAGCGTCTTCTAAAGATGAAAGCCGGTCGGTAATATTTTGTCGCTTGCGGTCGCGCTTGGAAGGAGCCGGATCAGGCCGGCGGGTGGCAGCCGGCTGGGAAATAAGTTCGGAAGAGGCCATTTTGAAAGCGAGATTTGAGCCGTTTGAAATATTGAAATTTCAGCGTAAAGGAGGGAAATTGGGGAGAGAGAATATGAACGGAGGTGGAAATTCCAAACTCCAATAAGCCGAAGTGACGATAAATAAGAGAGTGTGGGAGGGTAGCTAAGGAATAAAGGCGCACGACAGATGTCGGCAATCTGCGAGAAGAATCGATTTAAATGGGCGAGGATAATTGTCAAGTGCGTGGTCGCGGAATGAAAGTGATACGGTGGTCAGAGTAGTGATGCCGAGAAGAATATAGTCTGGGTCGAGGAGCTCGAGAAAGCACGAAAAGGAGGCCAAATTGAGCGCTTCGATCTACGAGATCTGCGAACAAGTTAGAAAAAGATACTCCGCGATCGCAATCTGAGGAACCCAAAAACTCGAGCAGAAAGGCCACGGAGGAGAATTAACTAGGAAAAGCATGTGGACACAGTTGAACGAACTTACAGTCAAGCTGGCGAAGCCGGAATAAAACCCCGAAGACAACAGAAGATAAAAGATCGCGATCGGAAGATGAGACGAGAGAGACGGAGTGAAGATAGTGGACAAGGATGAATGATAAAAAG
This sequence comes from Knoxdaviesia capensis, assembly GCA_001510575.1. Lineage (NCBI taxonomy): Eukaryota > Fungi > Ascomycota > Sordariomycetes > Microascales > Gondwanamycetaceae > Knoxdaviesia > Knoxdaviesia capensis. The sequence continues at coordinate 204,013 of LNGK01000015.1, read as the reverse complement.
GATGGAAGGAAGAAAAAGAGTTGATCTAGCGAAGAGACTGAACGAAGAGGATGAGAGGGAGAGAAGAGACAAAACCGAAATTGACAAGAGACGTGTGAGGGGGGATATCTGAACTTGGGAGAGAGCGTGAACTATATGGAGGAGAAAGTGAAAAAAAGACGGAAGGCGAGGAAATCCTCTTACAAGAGAAAACCCTAGCGAACGCCGAACTGACTCCCAAAAAATAAGAGCTGGCAGGAACAGCCCGCATCATGGCGAGAGGCGCGTTATCGGATAGATCTGCCGGAGTTTACACGCCATCCAATAAACAGGTAAGGATAAGAGCTTCCGGTCGGAAGTTTACTTACATAGGCCCGAAAGTACTTTTACAGCAACTTTCAACATCTGGCGACGTGAAGAGAAGGGCACATGATGGGAGAGACGTCACTAAAACCGATTGTCCCGTTCATATTTTCATAAAGCTATATGTATCATTAGATCTATAGAATGCAGGCAGAAACATGCATAACCGCCTGACCCCCAGATCACCGCCCACCGCCGCGCATCTTTTGTAGCTGGCTGATGAGTCCGTAGCCGCCATACACGGACGAGGTGGTTGGTTCCGCCGCAGCGGCAGCCTTGGATGCCTTATCTTCAGCCACCGACTTCACCCCCGTGGCAGCAGCTGTACCCGTTTTTGCGGAACCTTCCAGCTCTCTCACGAGCTTCTCATGGCGCTCCTCCACCATCTTAACCATGGAGTCCAGGAACTTGGCGCGGCCCTTTTCCTCGGCCGTCCCCTTCCACACCAATGCCAGTTCCTTCAGCTGCTCGATGCGCTCAGTTGCGCGCTCGATACCCTGCACCGGATCCGACTCATCCGCCAGGTAGCCGGAGATCTCATCGCGTATTTTCTGTAGCACCTCTTGGCCCTTGTCCTCCACGCTTTGCTGCTGGCGCGAGCCTGGTTCAGGGGCTGACAACGATAGGAACGAAGATGAGACCGACACTTCTGACGGCGGGAACACAAACTCCATGGCGTCGCCAAAGGTCTTGATGACTTCGTCCAGTCGCGCTCTAACCAGCGAGAGTGTTTGCAGTTGCCGAATGCACTGCGGATCGATGCTGGAGGGCTCCGGTTTGGCTGGAGGAACGGCAGGAGACTTCAGGGCTTGCGCAGCTGCCCCGGCTGAGGTGACAACGACGTTTGTAGTGCCTAAGCTGTCCAGGCCGCCAGGCACAAACTTCTCGATATCACCACGAAGAGTTTCTGTGAGGGTTTCTGACACACTCAGAGTCTCACCGCGCAGGAGTTCAACCTGGTACGCCAACCGACTTCCACTCCGAAGGATATCATCGGTGAGTTGCGTGAGGGTGGCTGAAAGGCGCGTAGTATGGGCATTAAGCAACGTGACGAGCGTTTGAGCTTCGGATGACAGTTCAGCCAGGCCTACAGCTTTCCCGGCCGGACCTGCAGAGCGGGATGACGGAGCTGAAGTGGTTTTTAGTGGCGGGAGAGAGGAATTGAGGAAGGCAGCTGGGTCAAACGCCGGGTCTAGGAAGTCTCGGAAGAAATCGTCCGAGACATATTCAGATCGGGGCGCCAGAGCAGCACGCGACTTTGCTCGGGGCCGCATGGCCAGTCCGGTCCCGGACACGGAGCTGTTTCCACGCCTTCGACCGGCGACTTTGGCGGAATCTGTTGACAACATGATGGTGCAAGTGTGAATGGAGGATGGAGAATGCGATAGTGTCCCACACTCCGTTTTTCGGATGCTCTGCTCACTGCCAGCTGTCCAGAGTCGTGGGGTTCAGGTCGGGCAACTAGCGTGCAGCAAGGAATACGTGGCCGTGTTTGGGTCTGCTTCGGAACCTTTCCCTTTCCAACAGTTCAGCTTGCCAGTGGAATCTGGGACGGCGGAGACGGTGTGGAAGAAATATCCTTGTTTGCCTGCTGTAAGCGAACCAGGAAAGTTGAAGAGAGGAACGGAATAGGACCAATCGGAACTGACGTCTCTCGGATCTGGTCAGATCAGTCAAAATCCAACAAGCAGAGTGTAGCGGCGGAAGTGGGAGACGGCCGGCTCAAGAAAAGGAGGGAGATGGGGAAGAGTGAAGAAGGAATGGGGAGAGCGAGAGAGGTTGGAGATTTAGGGTGGTGAGGGTGGTGATATGGCGAGTTTTCAGATTGTTTCTGCAAATTTAATGAAAGCAAGAAGTTTTGGGTTGTTGCCATCACACCTGTCAGGAACCAGCGAGTTCATAGGACTTAACAGTGGTGAGAGGCTATTGTGAACTGAACACATGTAACCTGTAGCTCAAAACTGGCCTGTGCCTATGCCAAAAGTGAACTTCCACGTACCACCTCATTGACGACCAGAAAGAGAAAATCCATCATGGCTATAAGTATACATACATTCACTCTCAGCTATACTGAAGCAAGACTTTTGAGCCCTCCTTGGCCTGAATTGTTGGGCTGAAACATAAATCACGTGGATGTAACTTTATCCGATGTTCATCCTTTGCCTCCTGATCCTTCTTTGTCGCTCGTTTTGACGTAGAGCCAACGTTTGCCTATGACTTTCATTGCCCTTTGAGTTTCTCTCTTCTCTCTCCTTCTTTTTTTCTTCCCTATCTTTCATTATCACCAAAGCCACGAATTTAACTTCCTGTATATCCGCCCCTTGATATCTCTTGACTGTTGTCTTCCTTGCCCTCTTCCACCTTGATTCTTGCCTTTTGGTAGACTCCCTTATCGTCCTCAACACTTCTTCGTTCCCTGATCATCCTGTCTTCTCGTTGTCCACCGCCTTCCTTCTCTCCCCGCCCTTGTGATATCCCGTAGATCATCGTCATCTCCATCCCGCCAAAATGAACCCTGAGTGGTATGTCTACTACCCAGATCTCTGTCGATAACGGCTAATGTTCCCAAAGTACATTTTACTAACCTTCACTTTTGACAGAGTCCCCTTGTTTCCCTCATGTTCTGAGATGCTGTTTCCACATTCCGTCTGGGCCAACCGGCCCTATTTCCAGCCTACTCTCCGGCGATAACAAACCTAGCGATATTCCACCGCCTAGCCCTCTGCGCCTCGTCTCTTCGACCTCCGTCTTGTTCCCCCCTGACTGAGCATCGATCACGACTAACCTCTTGACCGATTTCCGCATTTGAATTTACAGATACGACTACCTCTTCAAGCTTCTCCTCATTGGAGACTCCGGCGTCGGCAAGTCATGCTTGCTGCTTCGGTTCGCTGATGACACCTACACTGAGTCCTACATCTCCACCATTGGAGTCGACTTTGTATGTGCTCCTAAGACGTCTGCCTGAATTTTGGGTGCATGCATGTGATACTAACACCGCTTTTTTTCGCCCTTTCTCTAGAAGATTCGGACGATAGAGCTCGATGGCAAGACCGTCAAGCTTCAGATTGTAAGCTCTGCACAGCCCCTGTTAAAAACCCCATCTACTCAAACTTTTGCCAAGACCTAGCATTCCGCTTGAGTCCCAGATCCGCTTATCGTCAGATATCTAACCACGACGTTCCTCTTTTTCCTTATCCATAGTGGGATACCGCCGGCCAGGAGCGTTTCCGTACCATCACCTCTTCGTACTACCGTGGAGCCCACGGTATCTGCGTTGTCTACGATGTTACCGATGAGGACTCGTTCAACAACGTGAAGCAGTGGCTCCAGGAGATCGACAGATATGCCACCGAGGGCGTCAACAAGCTGCTTGTCGGCAACAAGAGCGATATGGAGGACAAGAAGGTTGTCAAGTACAGCGTCGCTAAGGTAAGAAAGACCCCGTCTCCAAATTCTCTCCCCCGGCTTCTCGTTCCGGGTCCCCAGTCAAGCCAGATGCTCGAAACTGACCGCTCTGTTTGCCCACCTTCAGGAGTTCGCCGACTCGCTCGGAATCCCCTTCCTCGAGACCTCGGCAAAGAACGCCAACAACGTCGAGCAGGCTTTCTTGACCATGGCCCGCCAAATCAAGGAGCGCATGGGAAGCACCACTGCCACCAACACCAAGCCCAGCGTGCAAGTCGGTCCTGGACACGGTGTGCCGTCGTCGTCATCCGGAAGCTGCTGCTAAATTCTTTCGCAACTGGCCCCCGGTCCACCCCCGCTCAACCTCGCCATGCGTTTTTGTTCTTCCGTCCGTTTGCTCTGATCCGTGCCTCCCGATTGCGTCCACGATTCCGGCTCTTTCATGAATGCCTCTCAGCCATTTGCGCTCCTTGCGTACCGTCCCCGATTTTCGACCTCCACCAAGTTCCTCGCCTGTATCCATCCAACTCCCCATGTCGGAAATTGATACCGGCATCGCCTTCCCCGCATATCCCTCCTCCGGCTTCCAGTTTTCGCAGCCACGGTGTTTTTACTTAGAACGGCCTTTAATGAATCTTCATTTTTTTCTGTTTTTTAACCTCAATTTCTTTTCTATTCTTATGGCTGGAGATACTCTTGTGAGGGTGCGTGTTTTGACGGGCTCGGGGGAGTATTCGGATGCGCTGGCGGAGACTTTTCTGATATGAACGGGATGAGCCAACGGGCGCGCGCGTCACCCACTTGTGGCCGGTGGAGTGGGATGGACTCGTTGTACTTGGTTTTCTTCTTTTTTACTGTTTCTTATCCGGGATGGATTTCTTTCTTCTTTTTGTGTTTCTTTTTTCCCCTGGCGTCCTTTTTTTTTTCTTCTCATATCTTCCATTGGCTTCTTTCTCTCTTCTCCCCCCTTTCCCCGTTTGTGTATCTGGAATGTGGTTCTGTTTCTTAATCGTGGTTCTTGAGAAATTTCATTTAATTCTTCGATCTCCTTTGGTTTTTTCTTCCTCCTGTCCCTTGCCTATTTATCTCTTGATGTGTCAAAGTTTGAATTTTCTTTTTCCGTTTCCCGTTTAGATGTCGACCAAGTCAGATGAACATTTGCGTTTTCTTTTTTGTGTTGCGTGTGGACTTGGCTTTACAGGCGTGAATGTGTGTGTGTGTGTATCATATCAGCAAGCGAGTTAGGCGGGGGACGAAACCCGTGTCTTTGAAAGGCGAACACCTTGGGGGGGGAGAGGGAACCGGCACATTGGTCGGTCCAGTCGGGGGAGGCTTCTGCACAATCCGGCATAAATGGATTGGTATTTTCTAAGGAGATAAGAGGAGCAGAAAGGAAACATGGAAAGACCGGGGAAGTCCAACCCGCATTCGAATTCCGCGGATAAAGCAACACGCATCCGCCTCAGCAATCTTCAGGTTACTATGTCAAAAACAAGGGGGAAGAGTTGGGGAAACGGGGGGGAGAAGACAACGGGGACTTTCAAATTATACATACATACGAAAACAACGACGCAAAGGAAACGCACAGATTCAACGGTCTCTCCCTCTCTCACTCACTCTCTCTCTACGCAAGCCCCAGGAACTTCAACGCCTTGCGACTGCCCCCGCCGCCCTCCCCGCCGCGCCGCGCCGCCCGCTTCAACAACATCGGCACCAAGCGCCGCTCCTCGATATCCTCATCGCTCTCCGGCTCCATGTCCACCACCAAGTCGACCTCCATCTCCTTCTCCACGAACGCGGCGCCCGTTGTCGCGCTGCGGGCAATCTTCGGCGCCGGTAGCACCACCGGCGACGCGATGTGCGCCATCGGGTGCTGGTTGGGCTGGTGGTTGCTGTTCTGGCTCTGACTCTGGTTGTGGTGATGGGGAGAGGTGGGCGAGGGCCTACCGGCGGAGCGCGCAGACATCTTGTTCCAGTACATGTTAGCCAGTCGTATCGGCTCCAGAATCGGAGTCTTCGTCGCGCCCTTCGCGCCGACCTCGGGCGACTTGGGCGCCGTCGAGGGGGGCAGCCGCGGGGACAGGTGCAGCGATGTGTCCGACCGCTGCGGCGGGTCCGGTTTCGGGAACGGCACGAATGACGGCCGCTTGACACTCACAGCGCGCGGAGTACCCGCCAGGCCGGACTTGGAACCGCGCTGCTGCTTCTCTGGCGGCTTGTAGAAGCTGGACACCTCTACCAGGATGTTCTGCACGGCCTCGATGAACTTGGTGACATCCGGATCCGATGCGCTGGCGGTGAGCAGAAAGTTTGCTCCGCCGCGCAATGGAATATCCTCCGAGGTAGTCGGCTTCCATGACGCAGTCTTTTCAGACGAGCTGGGCCGCGACCCAGAGTTCGGCCGCTCAGATGCGCTGTGTTCAGCGTCCGAGCTGGTATCCAGCGCTGGAGTGAACGATGGCAGCGATTTCGCGTCACTAGCTGTGATCAGAGCGATCTTGAGAATATCGGAGCCAACAAGCTTCTGTAGCGCGAGAATAGTCGGGAAGTGTGCGGGAGGAAACTCCAAGAGTAGGTATCGCACTGCTGTATGGGTGGCCAAGTACATTTCAAGATGGGAAATGACCAGCGTGGCAAGCAGATACGAATTGGTGAAGGGGTTATCGTGAACTTGGTTTGCCAAAGGCTGCGCTGTAAATGTCTGCATGGCGTTTGCAACGAGATACCTAGTGTACACGAACGAGGATCTGTTAGCACCTAATTTTGTTCTCGATGATCATAAAAGGGTTGGGATACAAACCTAAAATCTAAGCGTCCGCTTTGCGTCATTCCAGACTCTTTTGATCCCAACCGCTCAAGCCGGCTGAAGACACTCGCCTGAAACGTCTTCGGCACACCGGTATGAGCGCTGACAGCAAGTATCTGGTCCACCTTCCGTGAGGTGTTGGGGGACGCTCCAAGCTCGGCCTCCCGAAACACCGGATTCCAGAGACCGACAAGTTCAGGGAGCAGCGGAGAGTAAAACTGGTGATACCCTGCATCTTCCCGCGGGAAGTATGTCCTGAGGTAGGATCGGAGGGTATTTTGCACTGCCACGGCGTTGCTGATGGTGCTCGGGATAGAAAAGTCATGCAGCCAGTCACCGCCGCTGCTCGAAACGTTCTCGGCCCGGCCGCCCTTCCGGCAGACATCATTCTCAATCTCAGTTATCGAAGAAGAAACCTTATTCAGAAGGGAATCTTCATTCCCGCTTCTCAGAAAGATGGCAAAGTCTTCCAGTCGGGAAAGTGCCAGCTCGTCTTTGGGCTCTTTTTCTGCTTGCAGTGAGACATGCTTGCTTGCCACCGACAAGCGGCCCCGAGGAAACCCGAAGCATGAAATCGGGCGCATCACCTTTTTGATGTCGCCAGATTCTCCTGATGACTGGTCTCCAGCAAATGCCAAAGAGCCCTTCCGGCCAGGAATGTCCCCAAGTTCCAACGAACGCGAGCGTCGGCCTGGAAAACAGGGAGACGGCAACCCCCGGTCGGGGTGGGGACTCTGCGGGACAGACCGAAGAACGAGGTTATGCATTTCGGTGGTAAACATCTCGATGTCGCTTTTTGATAGCCCCGAGAACCGGACCCGGTTCGGCTTTGGAAAGCTGGCATGGGAGGCCGACCCGCTGTCCCGATTGGTTGGTGGCACCCCGGGCATTTTGGGAGACAACGGTGTTAGTGGCCTGCCCGTGTCTTCGGTGTCACTAACAGCAGAATCGTCCGACACCATGCCGCCAAAGACATAAAACGCAGCGAGGTCCCCGTAGTGGTCCGTATACCCATACAACGGCAAGCTGACACTTCTAGGACGCATCCGTGTTGGGGAATTCGGAAAGGGGAACCCGTTCTCGGGCTGCAGGTCAATGGTCTGCAGATCGAGAGCTTCAGCCAGCCTCATTGCTCGGGTAATCTCATCCACATTTGGAGAATCGTCGTAGCGGCTAACAGGTTGAATGGTGACAGGAATAGTCTTGGCTGTCTCTAACATCTTGGGGGTGGCAGCAAGCAAGCGAGCAAGAATTGTCTTTGCCAGATCCAAGTCTCCGTCGGTGACTCGGCTGCAAATGGTGTCCAGACAAAGAACGTATGCCGAAAGGAAGCCCCCGTCTAAGAAAACGAGCCTCTTATTCTGGGGCGTGGAACTGTCTAGAAATGCACGCGCGGTTTCTGCCCGAGCCTTTGAGGCATTATGAACCGCAAAGACGAATGCTTCGGGACTAGTATCAGCAAGTGATTGGCTGACGTTGATTCGGGGCAGTATCAAGATGTTTGGAGACGTGGGAAGCAGACGCAACTGCGTTCCAACGAGATCCGTGGGACCTTCGAGGGCCACTATGCTCCCATTGGATGATACAGCAGTGGTGGACGAAGCGGCGGATTCGGGTGGTGACATAGCACCACGTTCTGTCGTGTAGGAGAGCGGAACATCGGGACTCTGGGAATCCATGGTGAAGATGTGAATGAACAGGGGGAACCGGGAACGGAGATTCTGATGTATTTTATAGTGAAAAAAAGGATATCCCAAAAGAAAGGGCGGTTGGCTTTCTTTACGCCGTGAGTGATTTGGAGGAAGTATCGTCCCCGAACCTTTGAGTGGACTTGCGTGAAGGGGAGGGAGGCAGGAAAGACGAATCATAAAATATCCGCGTGGACAGTCTGACTTCTAGAACATTAAATATAAAGGAAAGAGTGACATAAAAAAGAGAACAAGAAAGGCGTGATTCATGGAAAGGGAGGGAGCGGTCGTGCAATTAATAGTCGTTTATCGGCAAGTGCCCCCGATTTCAGCTGACGCAGCGACCGAGGAGAGACAGTCACAGTCAAGACATCCACGTTCGCAAAATGAGGAAGGCGGCGGCGATTGACCCCGGAGAGCAAGATACAGAGAGAGAAGGAGGGAAACCACGGCCCGTTCAGGGAAAGTGCAAATTAGAGCAAACAAGCAGGGCGGCAGACAAACAGGAAAGAGCGAACGAGCTGCCTCCTTCCTTCTTTTCCAGCTATTTTAAAATGAAGAAGGAGCGCCACACACTGCAAAAAGTTCTTCTCGATCACCGACAGAAAACGTGTTAGTCTGGGGGTGTGTGGGAGAGACGGCACGTCCTGTTTGTCCAATATCCGCAAATGGTGTTCAGCTGAAGACTTTTTGTTTGTGTGCATGAAGAAAGGTGTGTGAGAGAGAGAGGCAGGAAGACGTGAAATGAGGCGAGGAACGCACGCGAGATGCGAGAAGAGGAGAAGCAAAAGACAAGAAGGAAAAGAGGGCAAGAGCCGGGCGGAAGTGGGAAGACAATGGCGGGAAGTTGTGGTGGGCGAGTGGCCTGCTTAGTCGTCCTTTTCTGTTCTTTGTGTTCCCGTCGAGTGAGAGGGTACAGAGGAAGATGGCTTGGATTGGTGCTGGTATCACCAGAAGCGCTCACGTCCTCAGGAACCTCTGCGGTCCAGTGTGCGTCTGGTGTTCCAGAAAAACAGCTCGCCATGCAGGTTTCTCGATTCGTTGGCTGGCGATGTAGGTGAGTGCGTCTTTTTCTGTCTGCTCCTGTCGTATTGCAGAACCGATACAGGGAGACCGAGAGATGTATCACCGCGCGCTTTTTTGTAACAAGAAAAAGGTGGTGAGTGCATGTGAGGGACCGGGACATGACGTGTGTTGGCTGGCATTTCTGCACTTCAAAGCGAGAGACATAGAGTTAAGTTCACTCCTGCGTGGAGCTGCTCTCCGGTTTCGCTTCTCTGTCCACAGCACCGCCAATCTGCATGTACTCTTCCCGCATAACTAACACCACCACCACCACTACCACTAGAGTGCCGAGCAGCTCGTGGAACCACCTCACCTCCACCACGACAGCAGCCGTGCTCCCGTCCATCGCAGCTGTGTGTAACATCCACGGCTTCACCAGAGACCGTCCCCCGCTCTCAGCCAGCCATTGGTTTGTCACCAAACTCAAAAGTCCACGAGGAGTTACGTGAGTCTCGCAGACGAACCGACATCGCACAGGAGAGAGCAGAATAAAAACAAAACGCCATCTTCTAACGCAGTGTAACACCAACGGGGCAACCCACCTCAAACCACCTCCTCCACCACCGGAGGTACCTTCCTCGCCCCCTTTCGCACGTTGTCTGTGTTGGCGTTGGACACAAGTCTCCCCGGAGAGCAGGTGTGTGGTGCCTGTGTGTCCTTCGGATGTGAGTTGGTGCCATGCTTGTTTGGTGGATGTGAGTGTGGACAGACACGTGTGAGTGAGCGAGGGAAGCTCATCTTGATTGTGAAAAGGTGTCATGGCGGATCGCAGACACCAAGTTTGTATCTGTACCAAACGTGGGACTTGGCCAGAATGTGGTTTGCTCCCTGTCCAAGTGTGAGGGTCAAGATACGAGGCCACAACGACTAATGCATCTACCCGAAATATACACACAAAGTGGCCAAACGCTGATATTTCTGGGCACATTCACGACAAATTCGAGACAACAAGTCCAGGCCGACAAACATGAGCCATGCCCCATCAGGTGCAGACCAACACGGCCGTGGCTGCGAGCCCGGAAATATCATCCCACCGGCCAGGGCAATTGGTGATGGCGCTCCTGAAGAGATTCTGTTCGGATGAGAAATCAGAGTCCGGAGGCGGGATGACAATTTTGTACCACACGGGCTGCGTAACTTGACTCTCAAACAGAGACACCGAAAGGGGCTATTTCTAGAGACGTCCATAGGATTCAGCATTTCATGTAAAAGTAAAAGACGCACTGCATCGAGACAGATGAGTGTAAAGTAGGTGGGCTAGCAAAAGTTAAAGAAATTATCGGGTCAAACCACCACATAAAAAGACTCGTCACTTGGGCGTAACTCTCGACAGACACTCAGAGTCATAAGAACAGCCAGACGTATACACCTGTGCGAACAAAGTATCCTACGCACGCAGGGTCACATAGATACCGTTCGTCACCTGGGTTGAGGGGGCAAAAGTCTTGACCATCTTTCCTTCAACCTCCTCCTCATATATAGCCTTGTCCACAGTGGCAAAGGTCTCGGCCGTGAACGGCGACGGCGGGCTGCTCCAGGCCTTGATCACGCTGGTATGGCCAGCCTCGATCTGGATGCCGCGGAATCCCTGATCAAAGGCATACTGCATCAGCCAGTGGGCGGCACGGGTCATGATACCGAGACCCTCGTAGTCGTGGCGCGTAGCGCTGCCGTTGCGCTTCATCAGCTCGCCGGGGTTCTTGGGATTCCACGATGTGGGGTCCCGCTTGTCGGCCCGGCCGAGAGCCATAAACAGGCTTCCGAGCTGCGGCAGAAGCTCCATGATAGGGCCCATCTGGCTCGGGTCAAGGGGGTTGGTGCCGTCGTACGACAACAGGATCGAGACCAGAGGGAAGTCCATCTGCTCCAGCAGCTCCTCGGGGGTGGCGTCGTTGTTGGCGAAATCCCAGTACAGCTTGCCACCGGTGGCTTCCGATTCGGGCCGCTTGAACTTGTACTCCTCGTCGAACACGCCGAAGCTCAATCCCGACTGGATCTGGTGGTCAACCATGTAGCGGGATCCCTCGACGCACTTGAGAGTGCGCTCGGTCAGGTTGGGGTAGAGCAGACTCCAGATGGGCGAGTAGAAGAAGTTGGCGTGACCGATAATCGCGCTAGCCCACTGGAGGTGGTCAGGGGAGAGAGGGCGGATCTCAAACCGCTCGTCGAGAGCAACAGGAAATTGCGACATGATGGGCAGAGAGAAACGGCTTTTTGTTGTGGGAGAAGTGTGTGTTGATAGGTTGGACTGCAGCTGCCTGGTGGTGCGAACAGTCCGATGAGACGACCTGTATATGAACAGATGGAAGAGAGAGTTGACTTTTCAGAACTGAGTCTGGGGGACAATCTGAATCTTATATACCTTTAAGTGATTGATTGCACCTACGCCAGAAACAAAGCTCGAGCCAAGTTACGTGCATCTTGGGGTGCTCTTTGGCAGGACCGGTTCACATTGATCGAACCATATTTCAGATATGAGCAGGTACTGCCCTCCCTCACTTGAGCGACCGGGTTTCTCCCACAAGTTGAAGCCCAACGATAAGAGTCACACAGGTGAAGATCTCCAGGGAAGGCGGAAACTCCCCTGCAAAAGTGCAACGCCGTTGCAAAACAACGGATGTAAGCTCCGGCCCAGCCACTCACACGCGGAAGATCAAGAAGGCCTGGGGAGCGAGAAGAGATGCATGACCCGGGCCACAGACAGTCGTATAGTGTTGACAAAGCATGACCGACGTGGTGAGAAATAAGAAAATCGAGAAAAGCATCCAAAGGTCCTGGAGGGGGAAAGGTCCAGAAAGGGCCGAAAGTTTCCTCTCCGTGTCAGGGTTTGCCTCTATCCATGTGGCATATCGCGCTGGGCCAGAAAAAATAGAGAACCCCGAAAGCCCGGCCGATAACGTGGTGTGAAGTCGGAGTTTCCTCTCACATGTCGTGGTGGGCCCCATGGAGGTAAGCCGGAGGGTGGCATTTTGGGGTTTGTTTGTTCACTTCGGAAAGATTTCAGGCCGTCAGAATGGAACCCAGCGGCGTGGGTAGGGACTTGGATGGGGTGCGGCCAATGAAAGGTTGATCTTTTGCGATCCTGAGAGGTGGTATCGGGGAACAGACGCCCCCGTATCCAAAGTCGAAAAGTATGCGAAGGCCAGACTTCAGAATGATAGGAATTAATGCGCCTATGTTATCATACGCTGACGTCTTGTAGTTGGGGCTTTTCCGCTCAATCTTCTCCTCAGAGGAGCAGAATGTCCGGCTCTGATCACCGAAGACCTGCAGGTTTCTTATTCAAGAAGCACCCGCAAAAATTGGGAGTGGGTTGGTGTGAGTGTAAGTCCAGAGTCTGCCATATCTGTCTGACGTGGAGAAAAAACGGCGTCCCGTGGAGAAGTGATATGGGCCGGCTTGAGCACCGCCTCCTAGCGCCTTTCGGAAAACATCTTTCAGAAGTTTCCGGCCCAGAAAAAGACCAAAGATAGACAATCGGCACCGGGTCCGACGGAGGACCCCTAGATACACACCCAGACAGGATAGGGAGGTGAGATGCTAAAGGGGCTCTCGGAATACTTAAGAGGACGGAGGTATATACATATAGTGTATGCATGTTGATGTGAGACATGAACGCATAAACCAGGTCTAAATAACAAACCAGGTCTAAATAACTCCAACTCCTTGTATATATATAGTCTTCTCCGAAGGACACTTCTCCGTCACATCAGCACTGTCCTGTCATAACAGAGTGGTGGTAATCGAAGGCCTTGGCCATGCCAAGCAAGTGAGTTCCGGCGGCGAGGAGAACGCAGATGTGGAATATCTGATGTGAACTCCCGATAATATCGAACGTAAGCGGGAAGCTCCGCTCCGGCCACCGTGCCTACAGAGGAGAGAGTTAGTCAAAGTCATGGTCGTCAGTATTGTTGTTACTGGCAATACTACCCCGAGTACCAAGCCGGGGACCCGATAGACGGAGTGGTAGGGCAGACTGGGCGGCGGTGGAATGACGTACTGCATACAGAAAGGCCCCGAAAATGTAGAAGAGCCCCTGCAGAGCCACAAGATCCAGGCTCATGCGGGCGTTCATTGTGGCATGGCCAAACTGGAAGACACCCTGAATGATAGGAACCACGCCGGACAGTCCCAGAGCCACGAAGAGTCCCGCGCGAAACGGCCGCCAAGCTGGCGTCCGGAAGTGGTCGTACCACGACACCACGGTGCAGGCCCCGCCGAGAGAGACGATCTAAGACCCCGCCAACCGGAGACATATTCGAGTCAGTAAGTGGTTCCAGGCAGGGAATTCCTCGGATAGATAGCCAGGCAGGGCAAGTGAAAATTGCAAAAGCCACTTCGAGATATAAAATGATTTGTTATCAGAGAGAATCTGGAATGCACTGCTTACCATGGCCATGTACGCCGCCATCAGATCCCTCGAGCAGTAGAACCCGTAATACAACGCCGGCATGTAGCTCCCCACCGTGAGGAACACGATCCCGGTGTAGTCCAGCTTATTCCCAATCCGCGCGACGTGCTCCGAGTGGTTCGACAGCGCATGGTACGTGGCGCTCATGCCCAGACACGCAACGCCGCCGCCGAGGAAGCACGCGAACACCACCACGTCCTGCACGCTCGCCGACTCGTAGCGCGGCGCAATGATCGCGTGCAGGTAGCCGGCCACGCCCGCCAGCGCCACCGCCCCGAGCAGGTGCGACCAGATGTTCACCGTCTCGTTGTGCCAGTACGCCAGGCTGGCCACGCTCGCGCCGACGCTGTTGGAGTCCTTGCGGTAGCCTGTGCGGATGAACACGTTGTCGCGGCGCCAGTGCGTGAGCTCGTCCCACGTGATCGTGAGCGTCTCTTTCACTGTGTGCTCGACGGCGTGCATCGTCGCCGCCACCGTCTCCGAGACGGAGGCCCTGCGCCGGCGCGGCTGGGCCGCTGAGGCGGCTCCGGATGTGGACATTGGCGGGTCGGGTCGGACCAAGTCGGGTCTGGGGGAGGGGCGAGATTTCAGGGTTTCGGACGAAAGGATTAGGTTTGGTAGTGTCAAGGAGGTGGGGGTTCTGCGCCGGTGCTTGTAGGTCTGGAATCGCGATTGTCGATGTCTCAGGAAGACCAAAAACAACTTAATATAGAAAACTCGCGCTTTTTATAAAAGATGCTCGGTTCGAAAAGCAAAATTCCCATCTTGTTTGTTGGGGAAAGTGGTGCCAAAAGGGTTGGGAACCAACAAACCTGCCCACAATTCTTTTTGGCATGAAACCAGTTCATGCATGTGCAGATTTCACCACTCGGTAAGTGCATCTTAGCATGTGATTATCAGTCCATGCGATCGCGATCGCGATCGACTTTCTAAATTTCTCAACGTCAGATCATTTGTTTCAGTCACATAATCTGCCTCAAAGATAAGAGAAGCGATAGAACTTATTATCATGCGTGGCAAAAATAAAAATAAAATAAAAAAACCCCCAGAAATCATTCATATATGCAATTCAGGAGAACAGTTCCTGCGATGCTGTGATCCAGCATCAGACAAACGGAGGGTGGCCTGGTGACGCAAGTTCTTGTAATGCCGATCCCCTTTCCCATATCAACACCAAAGCCAGAACCGCCTATCTGCAGAGAGACTTGACAAAGGAGCTCTAGAGACGATCCAGAACGCCAAAGTCATGCCTATGCTGGCGCATCGTCACCTCGATGATGCCATCCTCTTCCAACGCCTTCCACTGCTCAAGCCAGCTTCGCGCGATCTGTCCAGTGCACCACCACCGCTCGCGTTCGACTTTGTCAACGCATGGGGCAGGATGTTGGCTCCTTTGAGCGTAGTGGCCTGGCGCATGTCCAGCTGCGAAAACAAAACACCGTCGTCGTCACGCGCGTCGTCGCTGTCTGTCTTGACGCGGTCGAAAACTTCCCCACGACTAAAGACACGAGAAAAAAATTACACAGGGGTGGCGGTCTCGCGCGGAGTGAGAGGGCCGGTCTGGTGTGCTGAACAAAGACTGGAGGCTCGGCGTCTTGCGTTCCTAGAACGGCGGAGTGGTAGGCATGCACTAGCTACGGCATCTTTCTCGCCGATGCTTTTACTGGCCTAAGTGTTGGCTATGACTAGGGCAGACAAACACGTTGAGAGGCAGAGGAGAGGCAGAGGAGAGGCAAAATACAAGGCAGAGAGAAGTACTCTATCAGATATTCGGCAAACGCGCGAAACAACGGCTGCAGATCGGCGAAGTCGAGCTGCTCGTTCGCCTCCTCAGTGATGGACATGGCCAACGCGCCAAAAAAACAAAAAAAAAAAAAACCCCCCCATGCAGGAACGAGTCCCGGGACTCTTCTGACAAGGCAAACTCGTAGGTGCGGTGGAGATGAGCCACGGATGGCTGTATGCCACGCCGCGACTGAAGCCGCCCTGGGCATCGTCGACGCCCTCAAGGTGTGGCACGAGACGAAAAAGCGTACTCCGTGCTGCAACACGCTTAGCGGGTGTGAGTGATAGACACGTCGAAAAATCTATAGTGCTTTCAAGAGACGCCTGGTGGCGGTGGTGGTGGTGCGGCGACGGCGACGGCGACGGCGATGGCATCTTCGGCTGAGATGGCTGATTTCGATGATGGAAACGAAACGTGGCCCAGTGGTCAAGATGCATCACGGGCGTCTATCCAACCGGAATGTTGTACCCGTGGACATGGCCCCATTGGCCGGAAGCCGCGTCCGGGGCAGCACCCGACTGGAGCGTGCTATAGTCGTTGTCGATACGATACCGCCGGCTATATGAAAGGGGGGATTTACAGAGAAAGGACGCAGGCGGTTAGAAATACGCAGGAATCACACAGGATCAAACAAGTAGCAGGGTCGGAAGGCAACTTTCATAAGAGAGGTAGTATATTTGATTGGTTCTCGAAGGTAAACACCTACCTATCGCAGAAAAGTGTCTGACTGAGTGGCACGGTACGAGTGTTCACCTTTTATGGTTAACTTGGTCCGGGCTTTTGTTGAGTGCATCTTAGCATGTGATCGTCAGCTCATGCAGATCCCGATCGAGATCTGCAAACGCCAACACTTTTCCGGTTGCTTCATTTACGGCAAAGAAGAGATAAACCACAGCACTCATTTCACTAGTCGGGAAAACCAACATGCATTTATTCCCATGTGCTATGAGAAACAGAATCCTGCGATAATGTGATCTAACGTCAGATCAGACCCCCACAGCTCCAACCCACAACTCCACGCAAGCTTATCCAAAGCTTCACAAGACAAAGAAACAAGACTCACCCTCCCGAATATCAGACCGAAGCTGGACCCCGTGCACCCGAGATGCCTTCCTTGCGCTCAGACAGCAACCTCTCCTTGTTTGTATCCACCCACCAGCGATGTGACTCCTCCAAGCCGGTCCAGTTGCCCTCCTCGTCGATCTCATCCCACGGCTTCGGCGCCAGGATGTAGTGCACGTTCTTCACGCTCTCATCGCGCCAGATGGCATCGTGCACGCCTGGCCACCGCAGCGTCTTCAGCGCGTTGTACGTGTACGGCAGACTGACCCAGCGGCCGCGGAACAGCGTCGACAGCAGCGACTGGTCGGCAAAGTCCATCGACCCGACATGGTCGCTGCCGAGAAAATCGACGATCTGCCCCCACAGCGCCGTCGACGGGTTGACCACCTGCAGCCCGCCGTTGACGAAGCCGAGCGGGCTGGCGGTCGGCGGCGGCGCGATGGTCTGCGCGGCGTCGGGCGTGGCGTGTTGTGTCGAGAAGGCGCAGTTCGCGGGGACCCAGTCAGCGGGGTAGTGCGGCTTGTTGAGCGGGTTGCACACGCAGGCGTGGCCGGCGGCGAACACCCGGCGCGTGGCCACGGCGTCCGGGCCGCTCGCGGTGGCGCGGGCCGTGTCCGCCGCCGCCTGCTCGGGGTTGTCTAGCGGGAGGTCCATCAGCTCGTCCATGTTCCGCAGCACCAGCATGTCGGAGTCGAGCTGCACGACGCGCGCATACTGGGTCAGCGAGAACGGCGCCAGCTTGGACCAGCAGTCGTAGAAGCGCGGGTCGTCGGAGTAGTCCTTGCCCTTGGTCGGCAGGATGAAGTCGACGTGCTCGGCGGGGATGCCCCGGGCGGCTAATGCTGCGCGGCCGGACTCGGGGAATGTGTCGGTATAGAGGGCGACCAGCGGGTATCTGGAGCCGACTTTGCGGAGGGAGTAGTTGAGGGTGAGGAGACCGTCAAGGTAATTCGTGTTTGTGATCAGCGTCGTCCACACTGGCAGATTGTCAGTTCTTTGCGCGCATGTGATGATGATGCCAGAGTTGCTGTTCGAGGAGGAAACTTACCCTTCTTCCCGGAGGAATTATGATCTCCCAGAGAGCCCATTCTGCTCAGCTATTATGATGTCTCCTACAAATGGTTTGTGTCGATCTGGTGAAGACTAAGAGGAATGGTGAAGATCCGGTCAACGATTTCAAGAAAGGAGGTATAACTAACTACACGTCGTTGATGAAGAAAGCAGACACTTCACCACTAAGATAACCACTCACGGAAAAAGAGGACCATCTCAGGAAATATTCGCTTCATTTTTCTCTGTTCTCTATTTTATGGGCATTGGAGCTATTCTCGTCTCCCACTAGCAGAGCTAAGGCCAAGAGCTACGCCGGGCGGGGAACCCATCGTCTATCCCACTAAGGTTTACCTAGGATTTTGATCCGTTGAGAACATGGGCCGACTTAGTTCACTCGTTGGATAGCTCACAGGAAGTTGGAGTTTAAACCGCCACATTGTTGTAAAGTGAGCCGTCATCCGGCCGGATTTCGTGATGGATGGACGGCGGGAGCAGGGAAGGACAGGGCGTTTCGCGGAACGGTGGAGGCAAACCATGGAAGTTTCTAAATATATGTGCAGCTAATGTGAAATCCAGCGAGCCGTGAAAACATTCTTCTTCACACTTGAATTATCGACTACTGACTCGAAAACTGCCACGCCGATTCTGCAGCATTCTTGAGTTTGGACTCTTCGCTTCCGTCCGCCGCCGGCCGCAAACGGCCGAGGTGGCACCAAAAGCCCGGCTTGTGATGCAATTCTCGTGAGCTGAGGAGAGAAACAAGAAACCAAGATTGGAAATAGACTTTCCTCTGAGTCAGCTTTCACAAGCATTATCTCCGCCTCCGCCTATTTTGCGAGTTGGACTCCACATCATTCCGTGACGTTCACTCACCGTCTGGCTCGACTGTCATTCCTGGCAACGTGCACAGCATCGTTTGAAAAGGACACCGTACGATGTGAACTCATTTCTTGGCCAAACTCTCTATTACCAATTAAAAAGCCTCAAGTGAAGAAGTTCGATATCGTAGGAGCTCGGAACTGACAATGTCTCCACACTCGATTTGTCCTCCGCGAACCTTTTACCTCCGACGAACGCTCTTGCAGAGGCCAGAGACATACCGAGCCCCTTGATGCCGCTTGATTTACTGGTGGTTGGCAGCCTTTTTGTCATCTTGACAACGGCTGAGATATCTCCGACCGAGATTTCCGACACTTTTCCACTTATACGCCACCATCATTCGGCGTTGGATGGATTTTTTATCTCCTCGAGCCTGCATTGAGGACACTTGGCCTGAGTCTCTGACCGGGATGTGGCCTGTAACTGGTGTCCAATAACATGTTGTGTCCATGAACGGGGCACCACCAACGAGGGGACTTGCTAGAGACAACTGTGAGTCGTGGTTGTGGGGTGGCATGTCGTTATGCCCGCCAACTCAACACTTGGAAACCATCGTCATCCTTTGCATTCCTCCAACACGATAGGCATCAGCACTACCCAAAAGGTCCGTTTACACACCAACCCCGCTACACAAAAGAACATCCACCGATGTGATTATAAATCTTCAATCCTTAGTTCAGGGTTGGTAAGAGACGTGGAAAGCAAGCCAGACTTCAGGGGGTTGTGGAGTAGGCTGTGTGCCGACCAAGGGATTCTTTGCAACTCGAGGACATATTGTCGAACGGCCTAGAAAAGTCGATCTCCGACGAGGTATCCGGCAGGCAATTGCGGCTTCCGCCCGTGATAGGCCAGCAAGACCGGCGGTTCTCCGGTTATTCGGTTCCCGGCAGCCTGGCCAGCCCTGTAGATCCTGTCAGACAGGACAAGAATAAGGCAGAATTCCCTTAGGAGTTGTATCTGTTTTATAGATAGACGACAGAAGACGAGTCGTAGCAGCAGAGAACTGAAGATATCGGACTCTGCCTTTCCAAACTCTAGAGTTATCATGTAACGAAGTATTGCTATGTATGTGGATACTCCAGGAGACACAGACTACGGGCTGTGGATAGAACCCTCTAGGATTCTGAAATGTTCACCTGGGAAAGTAATTGCCTTCCTTGTTGTTATCTCTGGTCTAAAAATAAGAGCTTCAGTGTGTTCATCTGGTTTTATTTCGTCAAGTTGGCCGAGCCGGAACCTTGCCGCATATCTGTTAGGGTTACGGGGGCGTAGGGCTTGGAGAAGCTGAGAAGAATCAGTAGGCTAGCGACGTCACTTGTAAATAGCCACACGTGTTCTCCCATTTCGTTATTTGGGGGTCACAACTCCTGGAGTTGTTTACTTGTTATGTAATCACTCATGTACACATCATCACCTTTCCATCCCCATCCAAATCATGCCATATTCATAGAACACAAACTTTCATTTAGTTAGTTCAAACCTCAAGGCATCGCAGACATTAAAACATATAAAAAAATTAATGTTGCTCGCATGTGATTGGATCAGATCATAAGAACCTCCCAGCGAACCGGAAGATGAGGTATGTATCAGAAAAATAGACGAAACGGCATTGAACAGGATATTAAAAAGAGGAGGATAGAGAACCGAATATAGAGATCCACGACACCCAGTTTCCAATCCAGAAGCCAAAGGGAGAAAGAATTATGCCTTCAAAACGGAAGGTTTTTATTTTATTGCGCGTTTGCTTGTTTTTCGGGGCATTTTACATGTGCAGCTTGGCCAGCTTGGACATGACACCCTTCTCGTTGTCCTCGGGAACCTTCTCGACCGACGCCTCGACCTTCTCGGTCATCAGCTCCTTGACGCCGCGCAGGAAGCACACAGCGATGGTGGCGAGCACGACAAACGGGATGATGCTGGACCAGGCCAGGCGGTAGGCGGCAGCGTACTGGTTGCGGCTCTCGGCGAGGGCGGCCTCCCAGATGGCCTCGGTGGCACCCTCCACGCCGGTCATCTTGCCGCTGCTGAGCCCGGCAAGCAGCGCGTCGGTGCTGTTGGCCGGCAGGCCAGCCTCGATGGCCTTGGCGATGACGGCCGGGGCGTAGTGGCTGGAGATGCGGGCGTTGATGATGGCGTCGAGCACGGCCGAGCCAAACGCACCGCCGATGGCGCGGGCCGAGAAGGCCAGGCCGGTGGCGGTCGACAGGTAGGCGTGCGGGGCCGTGTACTGGACCAGGGCGGGCAGAAGGGTCAGCGGGCCGGCCTGGCCGAGACCAGCGAGCACGTTGATACCGATCTGGGCCTTGTTGAGGCTGGGGCGGATGCAGGAGTAGAAGATGGTGCTGCAAACGATGCGAGGGTGATATTAGCAACGGGGACAAGGCAGACAGACACACAGCAGGAATCGGGCGGGGCTTTCAACTTACACCACCAGGAAGATGGCGAAGGTGGTAATGACGGGGGTCTTGAGGTCCTTGAAGCGGGTAGCATAGGCCGACAGGACCAGCGGAGCCAGCAGGATAACCAACTGGAACGAGAGCTGACGAATCGAAATATCCCACGAGTTGTCCTGCCAGCCCAAGTGGAGAACGATCTGGGGAACAACGGAGTTCACAGCGCTGTAGAAGATCCATCCCTCAACGGCGAAGGCGAAGGTCGACAGCATGAAGTTGGCATTGCGGCGGAACAGAATGTGGGCGACAAGACCATCATCACGGCCCTTCCACTCTGTTGACGAGAAGGAGAAGATACAAGTTAGTCACTGTCCATGCATTTGACACCAGAGCAGAGTAAGAGAGAAAGGAGAACTCACCATAGATACCGAAAGCCAGAAGAAGAACGAGACCAACGGTCAGAGGAGCAATGATGTGGACATCCGACCACTCGTAGGTTCCAGCAGCCCAGTCCATAGCCAGAAGCGTGAGGGTGGCGCCAGAAACAAACAGGCCGGTTCCGATGGGATCGCACTCCCAGATGTACTCCTTGAGGGTAAGGTGGACATATTCGCGGTTCTTAGGGGGCCAGTAGAACAGGAGGAAGCCAAGCGACACCATGCCGTGGAGGGCAGCCTGGATCCAGAAGATCCAGCGCCAGCCGTCGTGCGAGAGAGCGGTGACCTTTCCAGCGCTAAGGGTTCCGATACTGTGATTGAAGAAAGTTTGTGTTAGACGTATTTTGCATCCCAAATCATAGATCATCCTCCCGAGACATCCAGAGAACTTACAGTCCACCAATAGTACCACCCATACCGCAGAGACCCTGGGCCAGAGCACGATACTTGAGCGGGAGAACCTCAGACGGAATAGACTGAACAATGGCAATCGTCGACAGGGTGCAGCCAATGAGGATACCGCCGGCAACAAGCGCCTCCATCGAGGTCGCACGCGCGGACACAACCGCACCGGCGAAGGCGATCAGAGGCGGGACGGCGGCGAGGTACTTGCGGGTGGTGATATCGGACAGGCGGCCCATCACGGGGGACAGCACACCCTGGAGCAGCAGAGGGCCCTGAATGATCCATCCGGCGAGGTGGGGGGTGCCGATATCACGGATGATGAAGGCAATGACCGAGCCGGCAGCAACGACAACGTAGACCTGCGACACGACACTGTTTGCATTGGGAAGGTTAGAGCCATTGCCGCCAGGAAACCATGCACGAAGCAGGCACCCAAACGTCGAAAGAGACAGGGACAGAAACATACGCAAACACGGTGATCAGAACCACCACCCACGAGCGCCAGCTGAGGTTGATGTGGATAGCATCCTGCACAGCCGACTCCTCAATGGTCACAATATGCACTCGGGACTCGACCTCCCGCGCCGGCGCCGGCGTGATCGCGGCCTCCTGCACGTGGACGGCCGTGGGCTGGTCGGACTTGCCGTCGGACGACATGTTGGGCGATCCAGCAGAAGCAATTATATCGAAAGACTGACGGCCGGGTGCTTTGACAGCTAGACAGGCGTTGGTTCCACCAAGCTTGTCTTGACCTTCTTTTGACGAGACTGAGAAGAGCGAAAAAGGGTGGAAGGGGGGGAAACGGTTGGCTCACACACACAACGCAACACGAGCTCACAAAAAAGAAAAAAAGAAAAAAGGAATGTCGAGCAACTGGATGGAAGGAAAAGGATGGAATGGACGGAGAGAAACAAGACCAAGAGGAATAGAAACCAGAAAAGGAAGACGAGGACTGTGTATATTTATAATATCTTGTGCCAGAACCAGGGGATCCGTCTTTTCCTTCACCTGGGCTGGCCTCTTCATACATCTCATGCAGATGCTAAAGGCCAAAGACCAACGTCTAGCTCTTCACCCTCCCCCACATCGATCGATCATCTTTTACAGGTACTGCCTACCATTGGACGTTGTTGCTACTATGTGCATTCCCACTACCGCTCTGATTCCGGCTACATGGACTCGTGGGGACTCGTGACGCGGAAGTAAACCTGCACCAGGCCCAGACAGGCGAAGAACAGGAAAAGAGAAAAAAAGAAAGGAAGGGTAGACTAACTAAGGTCTAGGGGTGAAGAAGTCGTCTGCATGCTGGATGCATGGACCAGGCCGCCACCGAGGAAACGCACACACACCTGTCCAATGCACAGGCTGGGTTTAGCCGTGTCCAAGGGGACAGAAATCTTCACTGCCGATACCACCGGCCTACCATCACAGGGCCCTGTCCTAGTTCCCCCTCTCCGCTCCAAGCCCGGCACAGCGTTCCCACGACGAGAGCGTGAAAGGAGTTTTCCGGGGGAGTGGGGACTAGTTCGCACCCCAGAAGCGAGGAGGGAACCGGGAAAAGCGACAGACTCGGGCTAGTTGGAAGCGTGTGTGTGTGCCTGTGTATAGCGGTGTAAATCCAGCATAGGTCGATAGACACAAGAGGGAAGACCGGATAGACAACACCAACCACACAAAACAAGGGCCAGATTTGGCCCGGCCAAAAAGTTACGAGCGCAATCCTCGCCCAGGGGACCAAACTCCAGCACCAGACGAAATAAAAGGCGAAGTGCCGTGAAGTTGCTAAGGCCGCTTCTCACTCCACAAAAAGGGGCACGCGAAAGCCATACTAGGACGACTTAGAAGAATGAAAATAACCCCATTTTCTGCCGCTATCAATTTACCCCGGCTTTTCCTGGTTTTCTTACCCCGTATTCCCCAGAAATGGCTGTCTGTCTCACTCTTTTTTTTTTTTTTTTTTGCCGCCCCAGATCTAAAATGACCCCATGGTCTTGCCTTGTAAAGGCTTTGGGCTCCATTTTGAAAGCTGACAATTGGGTTCTGGGGAAGTGGGGAGGTTCAGACCAGGCCCGAAAGATAAGTGCGGAGAAGCAGACTGTTGAGGGATCCTGTTAAAAGTTGGGGATATCAAATGGAATGCTAGAGGCGAGAAACATGCCAGATACAGAGAACCTCGCAGTTGATGCTATCACGGTCACTCTTCCATCACAGGTTCTGTGTACAGAGGAACGAAACTGTGCAAACAAGGGCATTCTGCAAATCAACAAACAACCAATTTGGAGAAGACTCCAAAAATCCGGGGATGCACCAAGGAGCACCAATGACGATACCATGGTGCTGTGCGTAGTATTGTTAAGGGCCCGTTGGCATATACCCGACCCATGAATCATGACTTCAGAAGAGAGCCGGGGTTCCGGACCTCACATTATGGTCCGAACGATGAAGAAGACCGGAGGATGTCGACGTACGAGGAATCCCCACGATGTAAGCGAGGACCTGACTTGGCCTCCTTTGACAGCTTGCAAAAGCCGGCAGAGAGTGCATTGTGTGTGGCGGCTCGATTAATCCGGCTGGTAGGTACATACACAGTCACACCGAGTGGCCGCGCTATCAATCTGGCCGTCCTCGTGTATATGCAAACATACGTCTCGTCGCCAACGATCGGCCGATACTGAGCCGGAGAGTATGTATCACTTGAGGGGAACGGGATTTCCCACGAAAGAGGGGGTTCCGAAGATAGCATATCGTAAAAGCCCACACGTCCACGTTGTGGTCTAGAACTTCAGCCGGCCAGGCCTTGCCGAGAACAACCAGCAAGAAACTCCCCCCAGAACACCGCTGACCAGCCCTAGAAGCACCAAAATCTCTATAAAGAAGTGCAAGAAACCAGGTGGTTTGCCTCCCGCGAAAGGAACTTCGCAAAGCCTGGCTAGAGGTCTGAGTTGAATCGATTGTGTGTGCTATGCATACGATGGCTGGGCGGGTGTACCGCTCGCAAATAACTCGGCATGTTCTGCCAGAGTCTCACGGAGTCTTGATCTGTTGTCCTAGTGAATGGCACTCAACAAACCATAAGAGAGGCATTCGTAGATACAGCGCAACGACGAGGAATGAGGGATAACGGCAGTGTGTTGCCAACTGCGTCGCTGGGTTGAGTGAGCGGTAAATGAAGATCATCATCTTGTCTGGCAATGGCAGACGATACCTGGTCTATAAAACCAAGTACAGGGGGATCCACAGAGAGTTAGGTGCCTGTGCTGGGACAAGCTCAGCGCCTCTACCCAACACCCAGGCCGTTGCGCATCTGGACTGTCCGTTCTTCGGCCTCTATTCTGCTTTCCTGAGGCTCAAGATCCAGCAATGCACCAGTTCACACGGCAGCTGTACTACATTTTGAGCCTCTCGCAGCTAATGCAGAACCGACGGAAAGATTCCAAGCTCTCCAACTCTTGATCGGAAACAGAGTAGAAAGAAAAGAAGAAAATCTCCCAGGGCTGGCTGGGTGCTTCCCCTCACTTCAGTCGCTGGATATAACCGAGGGCATTCAACGGTTGACCCCTCATGGCCCGGGACTAACTTATACCAGAGGAGGAATTCCCTCCAACACAAAAGAGAGAACATAAAAAAGAAAGTAATAATAACACTATTAATTCAGCAGTCCCCTGTCCTGCAAACTGTGGAGGTGGCAACTTGCAAGGATGGAGAAACGAAAATCTCCACCATCCCCAGAATCCCCAGTTTCTTCTAACCCAGATCAGCTGTGTTGGGCATTGCACTATTATCAGACAGAATTAATTCTGTTCGAATGCTAGCAGGGCGTTGGTAACGCACTTTCTTAGGCTCCTCAATGGCTGGAGATCGCAAAATGCTTCGTCTCTCGCCACGCCTCAAGGTCCAGCTGAGTCTCTCTCTCTCTCCCTCTCTCCCTCCGCAATGAACTCTCTTCGCCTTTGACTGGCGCCTTTGACTGGGATAAAAGAAACCACCATGGCCTCAAAGGGCTATCCCAAATGGGACTTTTATGCTTGTAATTAGACTTTGGCTTGAGCACATGTCTTGACTACCGGGAGGGGGAAACCCAACAAGCCGGGCAGGTTTGCACCTAACAGAGTGAGCTAGTTTACCAACGCGAGAAGGGCCCTTTTTTCGCACAGTTGCTCTCATGTCAGACTGAAAATCGCATCAACCTGGCTTGGCGGCTTTCTCTTGTGTTCGTTATGTGTCATTGAATCAAGCTAGGACAGAAGAGAGTTTGTTATCTCGCTTCGGGCTGTGTTGCCAGTTAGTCGTCTTGGGTCAAAGCTTGAACGATATGCCTGTGTCTGGGCGTTTGTGTGTTTCCGCGGTATCATTTTTCACTGGTGATATGTAGCCATCTCTTCAAAACCAAGACAGAGAGAAATGGGAGTGCCAGTGTTGATTCGTAGAGAATGGCACTGAGACAGGTCCCCCGAAGCATGCCTTGACGTAGCCGGCAACAGTCGCTGTCTCGCATCCGACAACTGTCACCAGATCACAGCTACCCATCGTTCACTCGAGCCAACCCCAATCTCGGTTCGTCTTGCCCACGTTCCGCCGTGCACGCGGTCGACCAGCAGTCCAGCACGATCAACGGAAAGAGATCCAGGGCCGAGATCCACACAATGCCAGCCACACAGAGAGTAAGATGAACTCCAGCGACCACAAAACCCGAGACAACCACCAGAAAAATTAAAGGTCACAGGAGGGACATTGGAACTTCAATGCAACCCCCCTCTGGCCTCCTCTAGCGCCACTCCGTGAATCAATTATCTTCATTTGCTCCATTGGCTGGTTCCCAAAAGATGCGCCGCCATGCGACCCGTCAGACGCAAGAGAGCCTCCTCCAAGACCGCATCTGCCGAGAGGGGGTTGTCCAAGCTTCCACACCTCCCCCTCTCGCGAATAGCCGATCGAGCCAGTCAGAGGCCGTGGCTGGTCAGATCTGCGTCGCTTTTCCTCTTTCTGCACACTGGCGTATGACTGCCACACCCCCCCTTCCCTCTCCGCCACTTGGCACACCACCCGCATCGTTGGTTCAGGTATTCCTCGTGCGGACAACACTCATGCATAGCATGGCACGCTCTAACCTAGGATCGGCCTAGTGCTGTGTGTCCACGGGCGGGAGACACACAAAAGCAATCCACCCGCGCCTTGCAGCGATGAATCTGCGCCAAACCCTTCATTTGTTTCGCCTCTCACAGGATTGGACCTCTGGAGTCTGACATTAAAAAAAAAGGTCTGACGACCCGTAGATAGCCACGCTGCCCCCTTTCCCCGCCTCCTCCCCCGCAAAATCCGGGTTTCCCGTGGGCTCGGGACTTGGGGTGCCCGCGGGATGTGTGTGTGGTGAGAGGAGCAGCCCACACCCAGCAATCTGGGGAAAGAGTCCGGGGAGGGGAGGGGGGTGGTTCTGTATTCTGTATCGATCATAATCGCGGAATCCGGGGAATGCCACACGGCACGCGCGCCCAATGTCACACGGACAGGGTCTTCCCCTCGCAATGCTTTTGCAGACCTCTCTCTCGCCTTGTACTTCTGTCGGGTGAGATGTCTGCCAACCCTACAAGATTGCTAATCTAAACATCGGCATATGGTAGCCCGGTGTATGTTCCAGACTGGTCATGCCATTCTGGTATCGTCAGGCTGGAATTCATGCCTCTTAGCCCCGAAACCCTGTCCTGGGGAGCATTGTATCTCCGTCAACGGGACTCTTGTGGTCCGGGACCTGTGAAGAACTCTTGGCTCGGACATCAGCATTCATCTCCGGGCTCACCGCTGCTGTGTCTGCTGCTCACCTCTTAACGTGACGAGATATCGGCAGGCACATCTAAGCACCTTGCTGACAACCACGAAGTCTCCCTGAGACACACCTACTCCCGTCTCTCAGCTCCCAACCCCCAACTTTGGAGAGGAGGCGGCCAACCACGGCTGAGTCGTTTCTGTCTGCACCCGCATGCAACGGCGTTACCGCCTCTGCCTCTGCTGTAAGACCACTGTCGGCTTGGCCTTTGGAGAACGGCAGTGAACTTGGAGACTGTCGTTACTTCTGCGCGCAATCTTTGTGTTACGCCGAGAGCTGCTGTTTCGTGTGTAAAGGTCTAGAGCTCTGTATATAGGACAGCAGAAGACCGCATTCATTGACCTGCCGACATAGTTGAAGTGTACAGACACTTGTATCCGATTCCAGATTACTGCTGTAGAAACAAAGTCTGGGTTTTAGCATGGAGATGTGCACTTTGAGTTGGTATGTCTAAGTCTACATACTAACTGCATTTGATAAGTCCTCCTGACTTCGTTCATTCTATTGACGCTTCTGCCCCTTCTTATATCCCAACATTACGCATGCTCACTCAGCTCAGAAACGTCGAACATGAATCGCAGCCTCCATCCAAATGGCAACACGATCCTCCTAACGCGTATCTTGGTCAGTATGTCAGACTTATCACAGAATGGCATTCACCAACCAAAACGAAAATAAAGAGGTGACATATAAGTAAATATGTGTGTTGAAGCACGTAACAAGGAAACTCGCTATACAATCGACATACACATCACCCGTTATCATTCCCGGATATTCCAAGTCCTGTCCTGCGTTGCATACAGAAGATATCGGCATATATCCTCTCCCTTCTCCTCCTCCTCCTCCTCCTCGTCGTCGTCCTCCCCACGTTTCCGTGGCTGACTTTGGTGGCCACTGGGTATTGCATTTCCGTCTTTAACATAAACGTTTGTGTCCAGATCGGTTGAATTCTGGACTAGGTGAATTGAATGGAGTACTTTTACTCCTTCTTGTAGTGCTGGGTGAAGTCATACTGGGCGACCATGAAGCTCAGCTGCATCTCGCGGCTAACAGAGACATCGCTGTTGCCGGTAATGCACATCTTGAAGAAGTCGTCGCGTTCGAGGAGAGTTGAGGCGGCTGTGCGAAGCAAGAGAGAGTTAGTATCACAAAGAAGGTCGAAAAGAGAAGACCTAAGTCTGGAGTGGGGGGGAAGCATACAGCTATCGGTAACGCGGCGGAAGTTGGCCTGCGAGATGACATCAATCACTGTCTTGTACTTCTCCATCCGCTTCTCCGAGTACAGCTCGAGGATCGACTCGTCGGCCTTGCCGTCCCAGATACCCGCCAGGCAGTCGTACAGGCCGCCAACATCGCAGAATCCGCCGGTGATGCCGAGGCCGCCCCACGGGTTGCACAGATGCGCGGCGTCAGCCACCAGCAGGATGCGGCCCTCGCGGAACTTGGGCGCGCACCGCTGGTGCATCTTGTACGGCGCAAAGTTGACCAGCTTGTACTCGTCGGGCTTCGGGTGGCCGGGCAGGATCGCCTCGAACTTGGCCTGCTGGCGCGAGCGCATCTCGTCCAGCGTCAGGCCGGTCTCTTCACCGTAGGTCACACGGTACAGGCCGTCGCGGGTGAGCTTGCAGGACATCTAGAAGTTGGCGCGGTGCGGTCAGTATGCAATGCGTGCTGGCTGTTACCCATCGGCGGGGGTAAGGGGACATCCGCTTCACGGGAAGGTGATTTTGTTAGTCCGGGGCAGTACATACGAAGAAGTTCTTGGGGTCAACAATGAAGTTGACGTCATCCCAGCCGAACTTGCCCTCAAAGTCGTAGTAGACCTATAGTGAAACAATGTTAGCTCTGGGTACTTCACAGCAACAATCCCCCAGCGGGGCGTCACTTACGTTGGTCGCAATAATCTGCGCATCCCAGGTGAAACCGGGGAACTCTTCGCCGAACGTTGATCTCCGGACAATGCTGTTCGCGCCGTCGGCACCAACGATATAATCGGCCTCGTAGCGCTTGACACCCTCAGGAGCCTCGACCTCAGCCCACGCGACATCAGCCTCCTGGCCAACCTTGATGACCTTGTGCTTCCACTCAACCACGCCGTTGTACTTCTCGACGAACTCGTCCAGCATCAGCTGGTCCAGATCCTGCAGCGGCAGGCAGCAGCCGCGCAGATCCTCGCCGTCGACATCCATGATGCACGACGAGTCGAACCCGGCAATCTTCTCAAACGTGCCCGGCTGCCGCCAGCACATGGTGGTCATGCTGAAGCCCTCCGATCGGATGCGCTCGATCACGCCGGCGCGGCGCAGCTCCGGGATCGCGGGCGAGCCGTAGGCGGCCGCGCGCGGCTGCTGGTCCAGCTCGTGCGACGCCTCCAGGATGTGCACCGGGATGCCCTTCTTCGAGAGCAGCAGGGCCAGCATCAGGCCCGACGGACCGGCGCCGACGATGAGAACCTTCTTGAAGGGGCGTTCCATGGCGACTGGTGATGTGCGGGTGCGGAAGAGGGGGAATCTGGAGTGGAAAGGACACGAAGGAAGCGTGGAAAGAATTTCAAGGACGGGCTGTGTTCCGGGATGGAGGTGGAGTTAGAGTTTTCAAGTCTGTTGGAGTATAGGGTTCGCAACTTTCTGTGTCTGGTGTGGGGTAAAAAGTCGGATGGGCGGTTGATTTGTTGAGAACTGTGGGGAAGATAGGGTTGAGGGTTAGCGGAGAAGAGAAAGACGGAAGGAGCACATGGAGTTAGTGTGAGAAAGAGCATATTGATGATTGCGTTGTGGTGGAGAAGCTGGAGATTCCAGGCGAAGGTAGATGAGAAGAGCGAGGAGAATGGACTCACCGAAGCAAAGAAAGCGTCTGGTAGGAGAGTGGGAAACAGGTACGGAGGAGAAAATCAAGAGTCGGCGGTCGAACAAAAGGGGCGGCGGACGGACTAGATATTTACGTAGCGACGTTCAAGGTTCGGCGGAGATCAAAGATCAGAGATGATGGAAAGCTGTAATGCAGTGTCTGGAAGATGTATGAGAAAGACAGAGAGAACGAGAGTCCCGCAATAGTTTAGAGGTCCAGAGAGGGGAAGTCTCTCCTCTTTATCTGTTTGTAGTTCCAGCCTTTGACATCCTCTCGTCACATATCACCAGGAGCGGCCGAGTCCGCCATTTCTCCCCATGGCATCGGTTGTACTACCCTAGGTCGTTCCATGTCCATTTGGGTCAGCCAGCATATCCCTCCTGCAAACGCCCCTCCATCATCCATTCTGGGATTTTTCCCCTTGCGAAGCGACCTCCTCCATCTCCACCCTCCCTGAACCACCCCGGCATCCAGATTATGGACACGAAGAGAAAGGAAGAGGGAAGAAGCACCACGGCAAGAAACTGGCCAAGCCCTCTTTTGTTCTCTTTTTGACGGTACTCACTATTTTTCTTGCCTTTTCAGGGCCCGGTGTAAAGCCAGTCTTACACTAAAACTTACCCCACGACGGAGTTAGGCTCGATTATTTCCTGGGGGAGGGAGGTACAGAGCCGATATTGGCTGATGGCCCTTTCGTGACCATCCATGCACATAGCCTGCCCTAAAGGAACGCGGTTTATGAGAGAGTCGAACCACAGAAAGGATATCTTGTGCGAGTTTGGCTCCGGGCTGAACAACTGGTTGTGTTTCTCATTAGTTCCTGAGTATCTCGGTCCCTGAAACTGATTCAGTACGGAGCACTATCATGATCACTAACTTTTAATGCACCGTGCCTAGATTCCCAACCCGCTGACACCCCCTCTCTTAGCTCCTTCACACCATCCCCCGGAAGCAAGATGCCACGTCCGGGAAAGGGGACCCTTGGTGTCGGGATACTTTCGGAGTCGTGCGTCTGTATCTCTCCTGCCGACTGTCTCCCAGCCCATGCATCGACCAGAGTCGAACGTAAAAGACTGATGGTAGGTAGAGCCTGCATATCTCTTTGTTGGGTCACGGCCGTCAACTCCACGTCCCCTCCAATACCACAAAAACCGCCATATGATCATGCCATTCCTCGTTTCAGATGGATTCATACTGGCCTCATCTGCTCTTTCACTTCTGCCTGTAGCTTCAGCAGTCAAGTTAGATCCCGGGGGCCAAGCATGCGTCTTCAATTGTATATCAAACGTCGTGCGAAAGAAGAGAGCAACCCGAGGCGGATGTGGGCGAGGGGGGTGGGCCGACGCAGCAAATTCTGGGCTCCGATCTAAGCCGCAGTTCTGACTGTTGAGTTCTCAATTACTTCATCAAATCAACCACGGTTAAAACAGGAAATCCAGAGATTTGCAGACGACCTTCTTTCTCTTCTTCTCCATAGAAACTCCGGCTTAGCTTATTCGTTTTGCGGGGAGACCACACAGCCAGTTGTGCACTCGAGTCAAGATGCCTCGTTCCCCAGAGTGCCCCAAAAACTCCAGAGGTCAGCTGTTGCACTAACAGCAGAGGACGACGAAATCCAGAGCCAAGGCCAATTATCGTTGGGCCCTTTCGCAGCCCTCGGGTTCTTGACTTTTGCGCTGGAGTCTGGTCGTCTGCTTCTTTTGTGGAGTGCGCTTGGGAAAACCTGGCAAGAGTGGTTTTACCTGACTTATCTGGTTGGTTCTATTTATTTATGGCGGTGCTCCTGGAATTCGGTATTAGAAAAGAAAGAAGTATTCCAGGCACTGGTTACATTTCCTTCCAACATCTTAAAGGTTCATTACCCCTCGAATTGGAGAATGCTGGCCGCCGATCTCCACCGTGCACAAATTGCCGTTGTGACAGTCTAGGGTATACAGTAGGGCCTTCATCAGGCTCCTGCTTCACTGTCCAATGTGGCTTCACAAGACGTGCGTTTACATAGCACGGCCCTCGGGAGAAGATCTCACATCTTGACATTCGACTGCCCACTACATCAATTTTGTAAGTACTTGTACTGCATGGTACAGTACTGGTTATCAAGGGTATCTTTCCACCAATCTTGGCGCCTATCCCTAATTTTAAACCCTAGCCCTAAAGTACTCTTTTTAATCAAAACAAAAATTCTTCTCCACAGCTACTTCTTCTTCTTCTTCTTCTTCTTCCTTCCTTCGTACCAACCAATTTTCTTCCTACCAACCTTCTTCCTGCCAACCTTCTTCCTGCCAACCAATTTCCTGCCAACCAACTTCCTGCCAACCAACTTCCTGCCAACCAACTTCCTTCCTACCAAACAATTTTTTCCTACAAAACAGGCGCTACACGAAACCGAGTCCGTAAAGAGAGAGAGAGAGAGGCATTTAGAGAGAGAAAGAGAAAGAGAGGGAGAGACACACACAGAGAGAAAAAGAGAGAGAAAGAGAGAGACACGCACATAGAGAGAAAAAGAGAGAGAGAGAGACACAGAGAGGGAGAGAGGGGGGTGTCCGAGTTTTGGCGGGCGTGGAGCACGGTAGCTAGGCTCTGGCACTGACTTCCGCGCTGGGCTCTGGTACTGACTTCTACGCTGGGCTCTGGTGCTGGCTTCCCTGAATGCCTTCAAGAATTGAAGAGTCAAGGCAGGATACAAAGTAGGGGGGGGTGTATGCTCGGTTCCTGGACCCACATAGAAGTAGCGCTAAAAGACCCACTAAAAAGGTACTTCTCAACATCCTTGTTAGATTTTAGCGTGTGGTGGAAACTTTTACCCGTATGATAGTACATACAGCTATACCTAGCTTCCTATATATTCCGACCTCCCACAGGACAAGGTACGAGAAGAAGAACAAACGTGGCTTCTGGGATTTACCGCAATTCCATGCGCAGCACTCACACCCTTCATACCCGGCTGCAAATTCGGCCATGCCAAGTATCGCAAACGACTAAGATGCCGCCACCCGTCCTTGCAACCTCGCTCCTCGTTCCAAAATTCCCCCGTCAGCCAACAATAAACCGAACCACTCCCCTGAAAGTCAATGCCATGCTCGCCGTTCCTCTCCTCATCTTTGCATGCGAGTCTACTATCGGTTAGGTCAAAGTTTTAGCCCCCCCCCTTGCACCGACAAGGATATCGAGAAGTATCTTTTTTATGGGGCTTTTAGCGCTACTTCTATGGGGGTCCAGGAACCGAGCATACACCTCCCCCTGCTTTGTATCCTGCCTTGACTCTTTAATTCTTGAAGGCATTGACTGGATAAGTTGTTCAGGGAAGCCAGCACCAGAGCCCAGCGCGGCGCTAGAGCCCAGTCTTCAATTCTTGAAGGCATTCAGGGAAGCCAGCACCAGAGCCCAGCGCGGCAGTCAGTGCCAGAGCCCAGTCTTCAATTCTTGAAGGCATTCAGGGAAGCCAGCACCAGAGCCCAGCGCGGAAGTCAGTACCAGAGCCCAGCTACCGTACTCCACGCCCGCCAAAACTCGGACACCCCCCTCTCTCTCTCTGTGTGTGTGCCTCTGTCTCTCTCTCTCTTTCCCTCTCTGTGTCTCTCTCTCTCTCTCTGTGTGTGTGTGTGTG